>OY720444.1:48939663-49322926 GCA_963082915.1 Dolichopus griseipennis | reverse complement strand
TCTGATAATTAAAAAAAATTAGGTAGACCAATGAAAAAACGAAGAAATAGATTGTATTTAATACAAGTATTGTTATATATTTATTTATTAAAACAATATTTATTTTTACCAAAAAAGAAAACTAAATTCATTATATTTTATTTAAAATTCTTATATATGCATTAAATTTTTGTAATTTTAATGTAAAAGTAAATAAAAATAATTCAAAAAATATTAATGCTATAATATGTAATATATAATATTTATAATTATAATAAAAGTTAACTTTAACTATATTTATTTATAAAAATAATATTTATTTTTAACAAAAAAAAAAACGAAATTCATTATATAAACAAAACGAAAACAAAACGAAACTCTTCAATATTTATTTTTAACAAAAAAAGAAAACGAAATCCAGTATATAAAATGATGCTTTAAAAAGCAGAGACTATCAATAGATCTACCTGATCTTTTCTTCGAAACTACATTTCCCGCAATTGAGAAATTCCTTTCGTTTTGTGTTGAAGTTGGTTTTATTGTTAGCAATGCTGTTTGAAGCAACGATAAGTTTGGAGTAAGTTTGCCATTGACAGAAAATATATTAATTTCTCTCGACAATGTTTTAAAGTCTGTATCTGATATCTGAGAACTCTTGTTGCTTTCACGAATGAAATTTTCCAGCTGCTTTTTCAGAATTTCTTCATTAGTAATGTGCGTATCCTGCTGGTTCATATCATTCGGTTCGAATTCTGAATCTTCAATTTCCATTATTTATGCATGCTCTGCCAAATTTTCATTACCACGTGATTCATGAAGTGGTGCAGGGAAAAGCCTTACCATCAAATTTTTAGCTGATTTGGTGATTTCATTTTTGCTGGTCATGCTGAAAAATTCATCTTCCACATTTTCCAGAGAGGATGGATCCTGTAAAAATTTCAAAAGAGACACTAATGATTTATCCCGTTTCTTTCCTATACGATCTTTTAATTCATCTTTTAATTTTAAAGCTAAAACGGAATGATTTTTTTCTAGCGCTTGAAAAAGAAATTTTAGGACTCCTTCTGCTGTCAATAGGGTAGTATCATTACGACTTAATGCCTCTATTGCTATTCGGACAGGTTGCAAAACATCCAAAATATTTCTGGCGTTAGTAATATCATCATTGATCAAAAGATAATCCATATTAAGATTTTCTAAAGCCTTTGTTATAGGATCAATTATACGAAGAAATCGTTCTACCATTGACTCTAAGGTATTCCACTAGTCTTACAATCTAATAAGAGGGCTAGCTCCTTTTGCTCTGCGGCTTTTACGTGATTTTGTAAAACACTATTTCTCACCGGTGATTTTCTGAAAAGTTTAACCACTTTTCGAGTCTTCTGAATAGTGTCACGTATATTTATATGGGGATTGATTATCAATATCAACCGATTTGGAGAAATTGAATCTATCTGATTATCTTCTATACCCAAAAAATTATCTTCCTGTTCATCTTCGTTTGAGGTACAATTGGAATTTTCGTCATCGCTGGCCTCATTATTTGTTGTTTTAGATGCATATAAAACCGACATAATCGCCAAATGGATGAGCAGGTGATAATTTTCCATATTTCACCATAACGCTCGCACCATCTGATGTAGTGGCTACAATATCTTTGGAAAAACAGATACCAAACGATTCCAATTTTGAATTCAGTATTTCTATAATTTTTTCAGCAGGGCAGCTTCCTGTTATTGGGATTAATCCTAAATTAACTGAATCCAAAGCTCCAAAGTATAGGTGGACGTTCATGTATCGTCGGTTTTTAAAGCTGGTCCATTCATCAATGGACAAACTAAATTTCATATTCTGTTCTTTTAGCGTTTTAATTCTAAGAACTAGCTTGTCTTTCACTAAGCAATAATACTTTTACACCAAATTCATGACATCTGACGGCTGCTGTGGTAAAGAAAATCCCTGTTTTTTAATACTTTTACGAATGAACTCGCTTTTAGTTATTCCCAAAATACTGAAACCATCTTTGGCTGCTAATTTAGCCACAATTTCTTCCAATGTTTCAAGATCATTATTTGCATTGATGATAGTCAGAAATTTGTCCAGCGTTGAATTTGATTTTGAAGTGCCTGCAGCTGTACAGTCATCTTTAGCAATCCTCTTCATGCTATGATGACCAGTTAAATGGCGAAGGAGTCCAGTCGTTTGCGATGCTTTGCATGATATGGATTTTTTACACAAATTGCAAATAGCTGCATCCTTATCACCAAGTTTTTTTTTTAAAATGTTGCCAACAATTTTCGTAACATGTCTGTTCCATTTTATGGCTAAAAAATCGATATTAAAAATGTATTATTAAATTGTGTCTAAGTTAAAAAATAGTCCGCAAAATATTATATTCTAAATGTACTTACGTTTGATTGATTAACAGCTTAACAAAATATAAATATAATCTCACCTCACTTTTAAAAGAAATAAATGATAATTGCACTTTAATTTTTAAACTTACAATATGTATGAATATGTATGAAATGAATGAGTAACCAAAAATTACTGAACAACCTACCAAAAATGCATAAAGTTTTTACAATACAACAAGCCTAATTCCTAGAATTTTTTTTAAAAATAAATATTTTACGTTTAACGATAAAATAACTACTACACCATATCATTGTAGAAAAAAATATGATTCTAGGTTCGTTTATCGCAAGCATTTCATCGCGATGGAATTCATCGCAAGCAATTCATCGCAAGCAATTCATCGTAAGCAATTTATCGCAAGCAATTCATCGTAAGCAATTTATTATTATTTAATTATTTAACTCTAAATAATTAAATAATAAAGTTTTAACAATACAACAAGCCTACTTCCTAGAATTGTTTTTAAAAATAAATATTTTACGTTTAACGATATAATAACTACTACACCATATCAATGTAGAAAAAAATATTTCATAAAAAACTGTAGTTCCATAATTTTGAATTCAGTCTGCTTAGATTTAAAAATATTCTTATAATTTTTTATTTCTCGAGAAAATAAATTGAAATTCTCGAGAATCGAGAAATTGTAAACAGTTGAGAATTCTCGAGAAATCGAGAATTGAGAATTCTCGATCACAACCTCTACATATAATGCAAACGACGAAAACCCATATGAATATTAAAGTTACAATAAATAATATTATTTTTGACTCTCTTGTAGATACCGGCAGTGACATTTGTGTCTTAAAGGAGTGCTATTTTAAATTGATCAATACGAATCATAATTCGAGCTGCTGAACATCTAAAGCATCTAAAAGGATGATATCTGGTCTAGGTTCAAATGTACTCACAAGAGGCTCATGTAAAACAAACATTTCAATCGATGATGATATTTATAAAAATATTGAAGTTCATGCCGTTAACGATTGTTACATGAAACCAGATATGATAATAGGAATGGACTTGTTGAGACAAGCAACTATAACCATAACTAATTGAGAAATCAAAATAAAGAAAACTGAATTTCAAACAATTGAAAGGGTCGAACAGAACAACAATAGTGAATCAGACTGTTTCTAGCCCAGATTAAAGCTGACGAAGAAGTGAGGGAGTTCGAGACATTCTCGGTTTGAACAGTCTAAAAAAATGATTTCATGATTTCACCGCAGTAGTAACAATGATCAAAAATTATGTTCCAAAAACTTCAAACCAACCACCGATACATATGAAAATAGTGACTATTGACAATGAACCGGTCTACTGACCACCTCGAAGATTTCCCCCGCATGAAATGGAAGTAATCGAAGATCAAATTCAACAGTGGTTGGAAGATGGCATTATCAGGGAAAAACCATCTGATTACGCGAGTCAAATAGTATTGGTCAAAAAAAGGATGCTTCCTATAGGTTGTGCGTGGACTACAGGGGCATAAATAAGACAATCATCAAATACATATACCTGTGGCCAAATTTCGAGGAACAAATTGATAAATTGCAACCATCAAAATTTTTTTCATCGCTGGATATCGAAAATGGTTTTTTTCATGTATCTATCGAAAACGAGAGTAGAAAATTTACTTCTTTTGTATGCCATTGCGGTCAATATGAATTTAATAAGGTTCTATTTGGGTTATGTAACTCACCAAGCGTTTTTCAAAAGTACATAAACTTTGTCCTGAAAGATTTAATTTTACAAGGAATAGTTGTGGTTTATGTGGATGATATTATTATCCCATCAAATACACTATTATTATCCCATCAGACTAAGAATAAAATGGAAAAAGTGCCAATTTCTAAAAGACGGCATCGAATATCTTGGACACCGCATTCACAACAAAAAGGTTTCACCCTCGCAACTCAAAACTAAGGCTGTTCAAAATTTTCCGATTCCATCCAAAATTAAACAACTTCAAAGTTTCATTGCATTGGTAAATTATTTCAGAAAATACATTCCAGATTTCGCACTTAGAGCTCAGTCACTTACCAATAAATATTTGTATACGGTGCATACACCGAACTACATACTGATGCCTCACGTGACGGATATGGTGCGGTTTTGCTCCAGAGGAACAGCGAAGATGGATGGTTGTCTGTATCCTGTTTATTATTACAGTAGGAAAACGAACGACATGGAACGAAACTACACTTCATATGAATTGGAAGTCTTGGCCATTGTTGAAGCATTGAAAAAATTCCGTATATACCTCCTTGGGCAGAAATTTAAACTAATCACGGACTGTATTTACTTTGTTGGAACAATGAAAAAAAAAGATTTAAGGACAAGAGTTGCCAGATGGCGCTCTTATTAAAGGATTTCGACTACGTCATCGAACACCGATCAGGCACTAAGATGCGACATGTCGATGCACTTAGCGGAAACCCAACAGTAATGACTATTCAAGAGGGTGGCGATTTGTTAAGAAGACTATCCATGGCACAACGCAGTGACGAATTCCTGGGGACAATAATAGAGATCTTAAAAGAAAAATCGTACAAGGACTACTTAATGCATAATGGTATACTTTGTAAAAATTTCAATAATAAAATTTTGTTTGTCGTTCCAGATGCTATGAAGAACCAAATTATTAAGGAAGTTCACGAAGAAGGATATTTTCATTTTAGGAAAATGAGAGAAACAACCGAGAAAGAATTTTACATCCCAGATTTCGAACGAAGGATTAAGAAGCACTTCGATAATTGTGTGCGATGTATCCTATCCGAAAAGAAAATTGGTAAAACAGAAGGCCTTCTAAAACCCATCCCAAAAGATGAATGACCATTCGATACATTCCACGCTGATCACCTAGGTCTGATGACAACAACGAAAAAAAATTACAAATTACAAATTGTTATCAATTGTAGACGGATTTTCGAAATTCGTGTGGTTGTTCCCAACTAAAACACTTAACAGCGAAGATGTTATCCGAAAATTTGAAGTATTAGCTGAAACCTTTGGGTATCCCGAAAGAATACTCGCCGATAAAGGAGGGGCTTTCACGGCAAACCTATTCCAAGACCACTGCAGAGAACGTGATATTAAGTTACATCTCATTACAGTTGGCCTGCCTCGTGGCAATGGACAGGTAGAAAGGATGCACTCTGTAGTTATAGGAGCCCTTACAAAACTATCACTTGAACATGAAGAAAAATTGTACACCTATGTGAAATCCATACAGCAAATAATTAATTCAACTTTCCAGCGTGCTATCAAAACAACGCCGTTTAGGTTACTAACTGTAACTGTCTAACAACGAGAAATAAAAATTGTGGAAACTATCGAAGATGAGTACATAAAAGATTTCGAAGAAAGACGACAAGAACTTCGTGAAAAAGCAAAACAAGACATTGCTAAAATTCAGCAGGAAAATAAAACCCAGTTTGAAAGAAAGAGGAAACCAGAAAAAGAATATAAAGTACGCGACTGGGTAGCAATAGAAAAGACACAATTTAGCACAGGTCAGAAAATTAAACCCAAGTATTTAGGTCCATACCGCATAGTAGCACTTAAGGAGTTCGATATAAGGTTCAAAAGGAAGGACAACATTATGGACCAAAAGTAACAGAAACTGCAACTGATAAAATGAAAATGTGGTGCACTTCGGATTTAGAAGAATATTTATATGAAGACCTAACGTCGGACGAAGATGAAAACTAAATTTCTAAAAGACAACAACATTTAAAAAGTAAAATAGATAACATACATACAACATAAAAGTAAAATAGATAACAAATCTTCAGGGGGCTGAAGATCTTTCTAGGACGGCCGTGTGGAAATGAGATGAATTCTGCCAGTAGATTTAAGTACGTTAGTAACAGTTAACATGTTGGTCAGTTTATTTGCATACACTTGTCGTAGGAGTAATCAGCTGTTAAACACATTTTCATTTTTTACAATTTTTAATTTCCTTTTCTTTTCTCGAAGAAACCGTAGAAGAAGTTAATTAAAAAAAGAAAGTAAGTTACATCTCATTACAGTTGGCCATGGAAAGTAAAATTAGTTAAAATAATAATTTATAACTAAAAGAATTAATTAAAGTTATTATTAAAATACATAATTTGAATTAAACTAAAAGAATTATTTATAAAAGATTCATTTACTTAAATATATCATTTTTATCATTACTTAAATAACCATTGATCATTAATTTTATTTTTTATATAAACTATAACACTATTACTAATATTAATTGTTATATATTTCACATTTAAAAACTATTAAAAATCATCATTAATTTAATAAGAAAAATTGTGTTATTAATTTAAATACAAAGGCTATTTTAGAATCAAAAGGTAAAAACATATAAAATCATTTATAATTACAAACATCTTTACATATATATTTGTGATCAGCGTGACCTCCTGAGGCGATATAGCCATGTCCGTCCGTCCGAAAGCACGAAAACTCAAAAACTAATGGAGCCACCTTGATGAAATTTTAACTATAGGTTTCTAGGACTTAAAGTACGGCGGGGATTGCAAGTGGGCGAAATTTGCACAATCATGAATTTTATGGTTTAGGTTACTAGTAATGAGACTTTGGCGGGGACTGCGTGAGTTATTTATTTATTTAATGTTGACAATAAAAAAAATATTTCCACATAAATAAAACACATTGATTTTATATATAAACTTTTAATATAAACCTTTTATTGATGTTAACTTAAGTACAGAACCGTTCTAATAGACGTTACAAAACAAACTCTACTTAATTACTAAAATTAAGGTAATTTATAATAAATTAAATTGTTGAATGATTAGATTTTACGACAGGTGTGAAATAATTTTGAAATATGATATTTCTAAATTATATTTAATAAAGAATAATATTGTGGGAATTTGTTTCCCTGGGAAAATCATTATTTAATGTTTCTCGCAACGTTTGCAAATTTGACACGTTGCCGAAACATGTTTTATTTATTTGTGATTTGTTGTTACATATCCTCCTGAATCTTTGTATTTAAAATTGATTCAATATTACTCTTTTTACATTATATTACGGCTAATGATTCTAATATTATGCGCCGACTTTCTGTGAAAATGTAATTCATTTTCGGTTGTAACTCGCAGCTCAATCAAACTATTTATTATAGGCGCCGACTTATGTCTTTCTTTTTGTTGTTTAGTTCAAATGTTCAATGAACAAGGAGATCTAAATTTTTTTAAAATTTTTATTTTGTTTGTTTTTTTCTTTATCTCTCTAAAATTCCAGTGAAAAAAAAAATGAGTTCTGTTCGAAATGAAAGCAATATATTTGGTTTATACAGTAGTTTTCATTTATAACGAACTCGGTTCAATTTTAATTATAATAAACTTTAAAATTTTTGCCAATTAATTAAATTTTACCTAAAAATGTAAGTTTTTTATTACATTCATATTTTTTTTTTATTTAAACTTATTATATAATTTAGTATTTTTATATTTATTTTTGAAAAAAAAAAAATCATAATAACGCATCAAAAATACAAAAAAAAAATTTCATTAGAAGAAAAAACACTATACATAAGCTTGAAGCTGCAACATCATATAAAATTCTAGCAAATGAGTTCGAAGCGTCCGCTCAAAAATTACCATATTCTAAAATGTTTAAGTCTTATACTAATTTTTCAAAATTCACAGCATTCTTTTAAAACGGTATTCGTTTATTACGACGCATATTTTCTGTCCCTTCATGGTCGTTATAAGAGAAAAGTACTGTATGTATTTTGTTGAAATTGCTAAAAAATATTATTTTGCTACTTCGTATATTGTTGTTGCTTTTCGTTAAGTTTTTTATAATAATACGACTGAAATACGACTTTTCAAATATATTCTGCAGTTGCCATTACGTTTGAGAGATGTATAACAAATGTTGTTATAAAATAAGTTTGCAAATAATTAAAAACGACAAATCTTTCTTAAAAAAATAATTTGTTCCTTAGGGCCTAATCAAAATCAACGCGTATGGTGTATAATTTCTGACAAAAAATTTTGAAATGAAAAGGTAGGTACATGAATTTACATAAGAGCACACGATATATGCAACGTACAGTACCTCGGATTTATAAAAATTGACAAAGCGTATAAAAATATTTTTATTGTTTTTTCCTATGTTGCTAAGATAATGTTTTAAGACAAAAATAGAAAATTTTAATAACATAATATTTTTTTAAAATATTTGTTTCTTAAAAAATACATATATTCACAATTATTGAAAATACCTATAATATGTTTCATAACCTTCACTAATTCAGAAAGGAACATACGGAAGCAAAAACAAAAAAATATTGTTAAAAATTGTTTTTTTGCTTTTATTAATTTGTATTATATTTTTGATTCTTTTTATTTTTTTTTTTGTTATGTTTTGAGAATAGTATAAATAACAATCTTTTTTTTTAAAAATTATTAGACCAAAAGACTAAGGCTAGGGTCGTAAAAAAATAATTATAGTTTATTTATTAATTTCAAACAACATGAGTTGTATTATTTTGTTAACTGAGTTGTATTATTATTGTTAACTTAATGAATTAAATTATGTATTGAATATATTATTAAATGAATTAAATAAAGAAAAAAAAAAAAAAAAAAAATAAACTATCATAAAAAATATTTTGTAATTTAAATGTTATGTAACTTAGGGCCCAACCTAAATCAACGCGTACGGCGAAAAGTTTCTGTCAAAAAATTTTGAAATAAGTAGTTATGTAAATAAATTTACATGAAAGCAACCCAAATACGCGTAACGCATTGTACTGTACCTCGGATTTTTAAATTTTAAAAATTGATAAATAGAATAAAAATATTTTTTTTGGTTTTTCTTATAGTTTTAAATGTTTAATTTTAATTAATAATTAAAAATTTTTATTTCACATTTTAAACATCGAATAATGTTTTTTCATGATAAAAAACTTTTTTTAGTTTTACTTCGACATAACGAACGAATATTATATAAGGTGTTTTTTTTAAATCAGAGCAGAGATCTGAGCACGCTCTAAACAACATGAGCACGTTCTGAGGAGACCATGAAGAGTACGCTCAGAGCGTTCAGATTTAATAAAGAAACACGAAAAATTAATTTACATTAAAACATTTTGACTTTTATTTTACAAGAAAAATCTCAAACAAACGTCAAAATGTCTTTAAAAAAAAAACATGAATCACACGCTTTGAGCGCTCAGAGCTAAAACCCGATTTTTTTGTTTCAGGATTAGATAATTGTTAGATTAATTGTCATTTTAAAACTATCTGTCATATGAGGAGTTTTTCAATTTTAATGTATTTAAATATTGTAAATAAAGTTTTAATGCTGATATATGTATATAAATAATATTTTTTAAAATGGAAGAAGAAAGTCCTGATTGGTTATCTAATAAAACATATTATTTAACATAACTTTATCAAATGAAAATCCATCCATTATGAGAAAATTTAAATTAAGGTTATCTGCTGAAAATGACCTATTTCTATTTCTACTCTTTCTCCAAGCCTGGTTCAGTTGGGAGTAGCTGTCAGTAGTAAAGAATAGTTTACTCCTCATTATAGAATGCTAGCATTGAAATATGTTCAGTAGAATAGTGTAATATGCCTGTATTTCGTTAGCTTATAATATCATTTAACTGTATTTTACTTATGAATATTTTTTTTAACCTGAATATTTAATTTTTGTATATATATATTTTGTGAATTTTTTTTGAGAGTTCATGCTCTGCACAGATTTAAAAAATGCCTATAAACTAACTGAATCATGTATTCATACAGTTTTTAATTAGGGAAAAGAATACATACGGAACGGATATAAAATAATTTAAATCGTACTAAAATGTTTAGTTTTCTATTTGATGGACAGCATTATATCGAATTTTGGCTACTTGACTTCAGTAAATATATGTATATGTTTAGAAATATAATAAAATTATCAGAACATTATACAATTTTTATATTAAGAATTTAAATAACTCTTTTTTGTGTAATAACTGTACCACATTATACTCTCTTTAAAGCGACTTTAGCTATAGGAATAAAATTCAAAAATACAACAACCTTTTTATAATTGAAAAAATTATAAATTTTTTTTTAAGCAAATTTCAAGCGCAAGAATTGTTGACAACATTGTTGCAATATATTTTATTACGTATAGGAAAAAAAAATATAATTTTTCGTGTTAAATTAGTCTAATATAGATTACACAAAACTAATTTTTTATGTAAATTTAAAAGTAAAAATAGCTCGAATTTCGAGCACAGGGCGATACTAGTCATTATAAAAAGTCTTATTATTTAAACTAATACTACAATTATAAAATTTTACAAAATAGTTACCATTTAGATTGATTTTTCTTTCATCACAATTAGAAGTTAATATTACATTTTTTGCCAGTTGTAATAGTATACTACTATCATCGATTTAAATTATTTCATTATTACATTTTTTTAAAGTTTTACAATTTTTATTTTTTATACAATGATTAATTTTTGTTAATTGATGAAGAGCTTTGGTTTCATCGTATTCATAGAGTTCGTTACGAAATTCTAAAGTTTTTGTTATTGAAGAATCTATTAGATTACAATTGGCTAAAGGTATAATTAGTTTTCTGTTAATAGTTGTTAGTTTGAAAGGAATTTTAATTAAAAATATTAGTTTATTAGTAGTTGTTCTTGAAAATCTTACTTTTATATATTTTAGTTTTTGAGAGTTTATTTTAAAATTAATTATCTCTTCGTGATTTAGAAGAGAGGGATGGATAATATTTAAATTTGAAAGAATTATGTTATCTTGTAGGTCTTCTATAATTTTATTTATCTGTTGTATGTTTAATTTTAAGTCAAAAAGTAAAATTTTTAAAGCGTTTTCGTCAACTTCAGTTTTTAGCATATCATAATATTTAATCGGCTTATTTTTTCTCATACAAATATAAACATCCTTTTTTAGAACAAACTATTTAACCAATTTTAATGAAACAACAACCAAAAGAAAGGTTTTTTTTGTTTTCATAGGACTATCATATTTTTTTTTAGAATAATGCGTTTTTTCGGTTTTAACTCGCAGCTAAATCTAAATCAAAAGATTATATGCGCCGACTTATGTCTTCTTTTTTTTGTTTAGTTCAAATGTTCAATGAACAAGGAGATTGAAATTTTTTTAAAATTTTTGTTTTGTTTTTTTTTCTTTATCTCTCTAAAATTTCAGTGAAAAAAAATGAGTTCTGTTCGAAATGAAAGCAATACATTTGGTTTATACAGTAGTTTTCATTTATAACGAACTCGGTGCAATTTTAATTATAATAAACGTTACGCTTTTTGCCAAAGAATTAAATTTTACCTAAAAATGAAAGTTGTGTATTACATTTATATTTCTTTTATTTAAACTTATTATATCTAATAATGTTGCTTGGTGATTATTTTATTATTTTTATATATATTTTTGAATATAAAAAAAAATCATAATAACGCATCAAAAACACAAAAAAAATTTCATTACAAGAAAAAGCATATAAACATCTATAAACATATAGGTGAGGCTGACACATCAAATAAAAATCTAGCAAATGAGTTCAAAGTGCCCATTCTAGAATTAGCACAATCTACAATGTTCAATTCTTATACTAATTTTTCTAAATTCACAGCATTCTTTTAAAACGACATTTGTTTATTACGACGAATATTTTCTGTCTCTTCATGGTCGTTATAAGCGAGCTTTACTGTATTTTTTTTTTTTTGCTATATGTTTGCAGAAACAAAAAAAATACATTTCTTAGGAAAAATTATGTGTTAATTAGGAATCAACCAGAATAAATGCATACGGCGTGCAGTTTCTGTCAAAAAATTTTGAAATAAGTAGGTATGTTATATACTGTACTTCGAAATTTAAAATTTTAAAATTTGACAAAGCGTATAAAAATATTGTAATTGTTTTTTCTGATGTTGCTACGATTAAGTTTTCAAAATAAAATATTTTAAAATAATATTTTTTTTTAAAAACACATACATTCCAAATAATTGAAAATACCTATAATATGTTCGCAAAAAAAACTAAAAAATAATCTTCAACTGAAATAAAAGTTGACGTATAATTTCTGTCAAAAAATTTACAAATAAATAGGTACATGAATTCACATGAGAGCTGTTCGAAATGAAAGCAATACATTTGGTTTATACAGTAGTTTTCATTTATAACGAACTCGGTTCAATTTTAATTATAATAAACTTTACACTTTTTGCCAAAGAATTAAATTTTACCTAAAAATGGAAGTTTTTTATTACATTTATATTTCTTTTATTTAAACTTATTATATATAATAATGTTGCTTGGTGATTAATTAAGTGTTTTTTATTTAGTTTTGAATATAAAAACAATCATAATAACGCATCAAAAATACAAAAAAAAATTCAATAGAAGAAAAAGCACTATACATAGGCTTAACATTTTATTTGAGACACATCAAATAAAATGTTAGCAAATGAGTTCAAAGTGTCCATTCTAGAATCAGCACATTCTCCAATGTTCAAGTCTTATACTAATTTTTCAAAATTCACAGCATTCTTTTAAAACGACATTCGTTTATTACGACGAATATTTTCAGTCCCATAATGGTCGTTATAACCGAAAAGTACTGTATTTTGTTTTTGTTTGCAATTTATTGTAATACAGTTATAAATAAAAAATTTTTTGTAAATCGTAAATTGTGGTTGCTTTTTGTTAAGTTTTTTGTAAAATTAAAAACCGAATTCTGAAATATGCAGAAACTTAAAAAAAAAATAATATTTCTAAGAAAAATGATTTGTTTCTTATGGATCAGCCAAAATCAGCATGTACGGCATTCAGTTTCTGTCAAAAAATTTTGAAATAATTAGTTATGTAAAAAAATTTACATGAAAGCATACGCGACGTTTTAAATTTTAAATTTAAAAATTAAAAATTGACAAAGTGTATAAAAATACA
Organism: Dolichopus griseipennis; assembly: GCA_963082915.1. Taxonomy (NCBI): domain Eukaryota; kingdom Metazoa; phylum Arthropoda; class Insecta; order Diptera; family Dolichopodidae; genus Dolichopus; species Dolichopus griseipennis. The sequence continues at coordinate 49,309,556 of OY720444.1, read as the reverse complement.
TATTGTAATTGTTTTTTCTTATGCTGCTGCGATTAAATTTTAAAAATAAAATATTTTAAAATAACATTTTTTTTTAAATAATTTAGTTTAAAACATACAAATATTCAAATAAATTAAAAATATTTACAGTAAATATGTTTGCAAAACTAAAAAAATTATCTTTCTCAAAAAAAGTTATTTGTTCCTTAGGTCCTAACCTAAATAAAAGCGCGCACCGTATAATTTCTGTCAAAAAATTGAGAAATAAATAGGTTCATAAATTTACATTAGAGCAGCGAAAATACGCGTAACGCAATGTGCTGTATCTCGGGTTTTTAAAATTTACAAATATTGACAAAATGTATAAAAATATTATTATTGGTTTTTCTTATATTTCTAATATTATGTTTTAAAAAATAAAATTTTTTTACAATAATTTTTATTAAAAAATATCTTATATTCAAAAACATTCAAATAAATATTTTTGATAAATTAAATATTGTACGCGCGTATCGATTTACCGATAATGGATATGCAGACAGACGTATTGACGTACTGCCGTATAAAAATTGTACGTCGTATGTTTTGATTTCATTCTAATAATTGAAAAGTTTATTTCACACTTTCAACATCGAATAATGTTTTTTTATAATTAAAAAAACTATTTTTAGTTTTACTTTGACAAAACGAACGAATTTTATATATCAAAAAGTGTACATGAAGATTAGATAGGCGTAGTTTGTAAATGGAACGCATATTTTTGTTTCAGGAGTACATAATTGTCAGATTATCATCATATATATATTTGACATTTTAAAACTACCTGTCATTTGAGAAGTTAATTATATTTAATAGTATTTAAATATTATTAAAGTGAAAAAATTAAGGTTTATTGCTGATATAAATATAAAGAATATTTTTTAAAATAGAAGGGGGTAAGTGCTTTTTGGTTATCAAATAAAAAATATGATTTAACATAACCTATTCAAGAGAATTTTAATTAAAGCCATCTGCCGGAAATTATTTATCTACTCTGTCATATACTCTTTTACAAGGGCTGAAATAGCTGGCAATAGTTGAGAGTAGAAAAGAGTTTACTCCCCTTAAAGGAATAAAAGCAATAATATTTATTTGTTTTAAGAAACTTATGAGCCATAGCTATGGAGCCATGACCATGTATAGAAATATATTTTTGTCAATAAAAAACTTAGGAAATATTAAATAAATAAACTAGACAAAAAGGTATAAAGTAAACTAAGCAATTCAGAATCATTTTTCCCATGTTTTCAGAACTTTAAATAGGCATACATTTGTAGTAAAAATTTAGCTATGTAACTATTAAATTTAAAAATGGAAAAAGGGTAGGAAAAATTTATTCTTTGATTTATTGAAAAATTTTTTTTTTTGCTATAAATCTTAAGATTGAAATTTAAAAAAAGACTTTGGTCAACTTGACTATTATTTGTACTTCTGGCAGCTTCAATATAATATAATACTAATTACTAAACTTATGAATTATGATATGTTATATTTTGTTGTACATATTATGTATTCATAGAGTTAGGATACAGAATACATACAACATAGTTCATATCGTACTAAAATGTTTAGAAAAAAGTACGGTTTCCTATATGAAAGACAGCGTTAACTCGAATTTTGGGTTCTTGACTTCAATAAATATATGTATATGTTTAGAAATATGTATTTATTAGAATAATATTTATATGTATTTAGAATTTTAATTTAATTTAACTGTACCAATTTATCCTCTCTTTAAAGCGGCTTAAGCTATAGAAATAAAACTCAAAAATCGGTACTTAACAACGTTTTAATAATTAAGAAAAATTATAAATTTTTTTTAAGCAAATTTCAAGCGCAAGAATTGTCGATATGAATGATTTGGTTTTTATTTATTGGGTTTTCCGTTTTTTTGAATTTAGGTTTAATAGGGGTTCTGTCGTATTTGCCTTTACTGCAAATTTCACAATTGTTAGTAATTCTATTAATTGTTATTTTTAATTGTTTATGATAAACTTTATATTTTAAATATTCGTATAATGAAATAATTCCCGGATGTTTTTGTTCTTTATGATGCAAAGATATAATTTTTATAAGTTCTTCTTCTGTTTTCACGTCTTGTGCAAAGTACTTACATTTTATAAATTTGGTATTAGGGAAATTCTTAATTAATATTTGTTGAATAGTATTATAATCGTGATCTGGTATTTGGGTAAAGATAGCAATTTTGGAATCTGTTACATAAGATTTTAATTTGTTGGTAAGTTCTTGTTCAGTTAAGTCTGGACTTAAATATATTCTTCGGTTACCATCTAAAAGGCTTTCAAATTCCTGAGTAATGTTATTGGATATTACTATTTGGGTTTTAAATCTATTTATTATAGAGTCTAAGATTGGAATGTGAACAAGTTGTTCTTCTTCTTGTGAATGTATTGTTGGTTGAAGAGATATGTTGTCATTGTTTTCATCATTGTTGTTAATTTCGAGAGGGACGATAAGGTATTTTATTAGTATTTTTTTCAAGTATTTAGTTAAAGGTTGAGCTATTTTTGCATAATTTTGTATGAGTTTTCTATAAAATCCAGTTATGCCCAAAAACGATTTTATCTGTTTTTGCGTTGTTGGTAGTTTTAATTCGATTATATCTTTGATTTTTTTTGGATTAGGCTTTACGCCATTTTGGGTTAGAACATGCCAAAGGTATTCTGTTTCTTTGCACAGAAAATTACATTTGTCGATTAGAACTTTAAGGTTTGCCTTTTTTAGAGCATTAAAAATGTTATTTAAGTTATCGAAGTGCTCTTGTAGAGAGTTGCTAAAGATGAGTATGTCATCCAAATACACTATACAGATTCTGTTAATATATTCTCTTAATAGAGAATTCATCAGCCGTTGGAAAGTGGCTGGTGCATTCTTTAATCCAAAGGGCATTCGAATGTATTCGTAATGTCCAAATGGAGTTGAGAAAGCAGTTTTTTTCTGGTTTTCAGGTTTCATCTCGATTTGATGAAAACCTTTTGCCAGGTCGAGCGTTGTAAAATACTGTGCTCGGCCTAGTTTGTCCAGAATATTATCGATGTTAGGTATAGGAAACTTGTCATCAATAGTGATGTCATTCAATTTCCTTTAATCAATTACAATACGCCATTTTTTAATGTTGGAATTGTCCATTTTCTTTGGAACAACCCAAACTGGTGAATTATATGGCGAGTTGGATTCCTTAATTATTTTTTGTTTTAACATATCTTTAATTTGCTTTTCTACCTCTTCTTCGTGGATTTTAGGATAGCGGTAGCTTTTACAATAAATTGGTGCATTATTTTTTAATTTTATTTCGTGTTTTATCTCATGGGTTGAGGTAAAACTTTCTCCTTCATTATAAAAGAGCTTGATGTTTTTTGTTAAAAATTCTTTTAATTGATTTTTCATTATTAAGGTGATTTTGGTTAATTTTATTAAAAATTTCTCCGTTAGAGTTTTTTATAGGTTTTAAGTGATTCGCTTCGGCGTAAGATTTTCGAACGAAATCTTATATTTTGAAAATATTTCAAGATATTGGTTTTCAATATCGATTTTTGATTCGAAAGGTATTAGAAAGTTTATGCCAATTATAGCGTCGTATTTCTTACTCTTTAAAGGAAATACTTTCCATTTTAATGTACCATTTCTTTTAAATTTCTAAAGAATTGTATATAATTGGTTTATGTAAATTTTGAGTTGTATAATTTAAGATGTTAGGTTTAATAAGACTGATATCTGAACCTGAGTCTATTAAACAATTTATTTCTATATTGTCGACAGTAAGTTTGATTATTGGGTGTCTGTTTTCCGAGGCAATTCTGTAAAATTTACTTCCTCACTAACCCTGTCGACTTCCATTTGTTCGTTGTTATGGTTATTGTTTCTGTACTGTCCTGAATAATTTCTATTGTATTGGTTTATTCTATTTTGGTTTGTCTTTTTGTAATTATTACTATTATATCTATAAGGTCCTGAATTATTTCTATATTTATTATTGAAATTTTGATAATTTGGATTATGATAATTATTATTAGAATTGGAATGAGAGTTATTAGGAGTATTGGATTCATTTTTATATTTATTAACCGGTTTTGTATATTTATTTTTGAATTTTGAATTAAATTTTGAAAGACGAAATTCTTGTTTGATAATATCATCTGAATAATAAATTTCGGATTGACAAAATTGATTAACTAACTCGAATAGGGTTTTTGAATTCTCAATTTGAATTTAAAAAATTGGAATTATCTTTCATTTTAGAATTTGTACGATTTCTCTATCAATACTTTCGTACGTAAAAGCTTCTTCATTGTTATAATCACATATTTCTGTACACTGACTTTTTACATTACTTAATCTACAAAATAAATCTTTAAAACTACTTACTTTCAATTCCTTTGCTTGAAATAACAACCTCTGAAATGTCTGCTTTAGTCGAAATCGAACCATTAATGTCTCACGAACAGTTGTCCAGTTTCTGCGCTGTTCAGGAATCTACAAAATTGATGTTTTTGCTTTTCCAATATTTTTTGTATTTACTACTTTTTTTAAGCAGTATTGAGTGGTATATTGTTTGTACCACATAAGGTCTCTACGTCCTCCACTGTTTTTAAAAATGTTTTTAATGTAAATGAGTCCTCACCCGAGAAAGATGGGATCTCATTAAAATTTCTAATTATTTGATCTGCAGTTAGGCAGAATTCACGTTGATTAATTGTATTTATTCTAGCACTTTGCTCATTGAGTTGGGCTGTCAAGGCCTAAACTTGAGCAATTAATTGTTGTTCAATTTCACTCATATTTAAGTTTCTGTTTTTATCGAAAACGTTATTTCTTTTATTTAAAGCAATTTTAGCACTTTTAAGATTTAGCAATTTTAAAATTTTTTGTGTTTTTTTATTATATTACAGTTTAATTTTATTTTATTTAAAATTTTATTTATTATATTTAAAATTTAATTATTTTAGTTTAATTTTATTGTTTATTTATATATTATTAGAGTTAAAAATTAATTTTTTTATTTTATTTTATTATGGTTTTTAACTTAATTTTTTATATAATTGTAGTTAGTTAAAATTTAATTTTTTTTATTTTATTTTTCATCACTAATTGAGTTGAGAATTTTTTATTTTCTTTACAAGTTGAAAAGAAAAATTTTAATGTTTTATTAATACTTTTTATTTGAGATTTTACTATAACACACTTATTTGATTGGTTTTTTCTGTATGCCCTTACTTTAATAATGAGCATACTGAGTTTTAATTTTACTCAGTTTTTTATTTTAATACTATTTAATTTATTATTTAATTAATATTATTATTTAATTTAATTATTAATTAATTTATTATTTAAATGACTATTTATACACAATTTTATTAACTAATTATTAAATATTAATTTTTATTTTAAGTAATTAACACAAATTTACTTTTTATTAATATTAAATTTAATTTAACATTATTATATTATTCGTATTTTAAAGAACACGAAAACGAACACGAAACTTTAGTTCGAATCACGAGATACACAATCTTCAGATTGGTATCCTACCGACTGCGCCAGTTATTTATTTATTTAATGTTGACAATAAAAAAAATATTTCCACATAAATAAAACACATTGATTTTATATATAAACTTTTAATATAAACCTTTTATTGATGTTAACTTAAGTATAGAACCGTTCTAATAGACGTTACAAAACAAACTCTACTTAATTACTAAAATTAAGGTAATTTATAAAAAATTAAATTGCTGGTTAATTAGATTTTACAACAGGTGTGAAATAATTTTGAAATATGATATTTCTAAATTATATTTAATAAAGAATAATATTGTGGGAATTTGTTTCCCTGGGAAAATCATTATGTAATGTTTCTCGCAACGTTTGCAAATTTGACACGTTGCCGAAACATGTTTCATTTATTTGTGATTTGTTGTTACATATAACTCATGCGAAACCAATGAAGATAAAACCTTCAAATTTGGTATCAGTGTGCCTCTTCCTATATCCTTATAGTCCTGCACATTTAGGACCAATTCGAGTAATGGGTCGGGGACCATCCACATAGTTCTGAGGATCTTAAAGCATATCATTGAAATTATTAAAAAAGTAAAGAAACAGTCTACACCTATTTGGTTCAAACTTAATGAGTAGTGCATAAGTCATTTTAAAACTATAAAAGCGCTGATTAGTTTGATAGTAACCCCAAAGATAATATTTTTAAAGTTTTTAATTTAAACTACAATACAGTACGGACGATTATAATATTATTATTACACGATAACGAAAAATTACGTATCAGCGGTAATAAAAAATAAAAATAATTATTTTTTAGTTTTTTGGTTAAGCAAAATGGCTTCGTTGCAAGTTAAAAATAAAATTTTCATGGACGCTGAAATGTTCTGGGGTAGATCAGTCTACAATAAATATATTGTTTGCGAATAAGAATATAAAGTTTATATGTGACGATTGTGTACAGTACATCCAAAATGTGGACTTAATTGTACAAAATATGGAACGAGCGGTTGCAAAAAATAGTGATTATTTGAAAGAATATAAAGAGGATTTTGAAAGGGCAATTAAGAACAATGAAAAAGAAGTAATCGTTTTTCTTAAAGCGATGGAAACAAACTACAGATTACGGCTAGAAGAAATCAAAACCAGTCAGCAAAAAGAAATTCAGCAAATGGAAAAAATTACCGAAGTTTTTAAAACAGAAAGTGAAAAGGTTAATGAATCATTCATTAATGCAATGAAAAAAAATGATGAGCTTTGCACAAATTTAAATAATAAAGTGAAAAAAATAAAAATTTGAATGTGGGACAAACGGTGTCATTTTCTGATATTGTAAAAAATAATAAAACTTGTGGTAATTTAACAATGAAAAAAGAATTACATTTGATATTCAAACCAAAAAACAAACAAAAAAGTGAAAAAACGAAAAGTGATCTAAATACTAAGGTAGATCCAAAAGATTTGAAAATTAAAAATATCGAAAACAAAAGTAATGGAATGATATTAATTGAAATGGCGACAACAGAAGATCGGGATAATATCAAAAAGGTATTAGAAGAAACAATGAAGGAAGATTATGACATAAAAATATCAGTGACTATCAAACCCAAAATAGAAATAGTGCACATGAACAATAAATTGAGTAAGGAAAATATAGCAGAGAAGCTTAAAAAACAAACCACCTTTTTGGAAAGGAGCGAAATGAAAGTGGTTAAAGTATTTAATGTAAACAAATATGGCAAGGAAATGTTTAACGTAATATTAGAATTTGATAAGGAATCATTTCCAAAAATAATCGCTAGTGAGAAGCTATGTATAGGATGGGAAAGGTGCAAAGTGTTTGATGCGATAAACGTACCAAGGTGTTTTAAATGTAAAGGTTCCAACCATAAATCAGTTGACTGCACAAACACTGAAACTTGTGCAGTGTCAGGGAAAATACAAAACCAGTGAATGCCAGAATGAAGAAATCAATAAGTGTATTAATTGTGTAAAATCTAATGAAAAATTCAGTTTGGGTTTAGATGTAAATCACAAAACCTTAAGTAAATTATGCCCAGTGTACCAGAACAAATTAAATATGCTAAAGCGAAAAATTGGATGCTAGCAATTAAAGGAGTTAGAAGTGAAAGATAACACCTTAAATACAGATAACAAAAGTGTTTCTTCCTATATCAACTATGCTTATATCAATCCCAATACCGATAATGATAATAATAATTCTAAGTTTAAAAACAATAATAATATTAATGATAGTAATAGTTCTAATAATATTAGTAATGATATTGCTAATCAAAACAAAAATAATGATAGTATTAGTGTTAAGATTAATAATGGTAATGAAATTAATAATAGTACAAAAAACAAGTGATGAAAAAAACCAAGGGTTTTTAAAAAAGCACATTTTCAAAATAATAGAGTGTTTCATACTGAGTATTTTATCGGAATATAATGTTGAAGCTTCAATGTTAACGTTTAATTTAAGAAATATATACGTTGGTGACTAAGTTACAACTTACTTATAGAAACAGTAATTTCTTTAATTTTTAAGTCCTAATAGCCCCTCTATGGGGAAGGTTGTCCAATTTCTCAAGGATCTAATCCTCACAAGGTTCAAGGAATTAAATTGTGAATTCTACCAAAATTTGGAATTTTATTTAGAATTTTACTATATTAGCAAAAATGGTTAAAACTGACAGACACTATCTTCAATTTAAAAAACCGCTTTTAAATTTAAGAAAATCTTTTAACATATGTTAAAGTATAATGTTGGACCTTCAAATTCTGTATATTAACGAAAAAAAATTTGAACAGGTATTCAAGTTACAGGTGTTTAAAAATAGCTAAATTTAAATTTTCGAGCCCTTATAGTTGCCAAACCGGGGACGTGACAAAAAAATTTTGTTAACCGACTCCTACTAATTTCTAAGGATCTAACTTCTCCTAAAATTTCAAAACCCTAGCTTAAACCGTTTATAAGATATGTGGGGCCAAAAATTTTGCAAAAATTGAGTTTTGCATAATTGTAAATTTTAGTACCGTATGGCAACTCTGTACATTTTAATGATATATTTTTGGAAAGCCTAAGAAAGCAGTTCTCTTCTGCTTTATTAAGATTGAAAATATAGTTAACAGAACTCTTATTATACCAATTTAAATATAGGGCTTTTTAGGAATTTGTGGGGGTTGTAGGTTCGTCACCCTTCAAAATTAAGAAAAACCTTTGACACATGTTGAAATATAATTAAAGAGCTTTCAATCTTGTAAATCACAAAAAAAAAAAATTTTAACAGGTATTCAAGTTACAGGTGTTTAAAAATTGCAAAATTTCAGTTTTCGCGCTCCTATAGCTTCAAAACAGGGGACGTGATAAAAAAAAATTTCTGAGGATCTAACTACTCCCAAAATTTTAAGACCCTAGCTTGGCCCGTTTAGAAGATATGTCTAGCCAAAAATTTTGCAAAAATTGAGTTTTGCATAATGGTAAATTTTAGTACCGTATGGCAACTCTAAACATTTGTCTTTTAAAAAGTTCTATAAAACTAACTTTGTAAAACCAGCTAACTTTTGCTGTTTTCATATTGAAAACACATCTAATAGAACTCTTGATATAACAATTTGAATATAGGGCTTTTTCCAACTTTGGGGGGTTGCAGCTCCGTAACGGGTGGGGCTACAGAAAAAAATTCTTCTACGAAATTATTTTTTTTGTAATAGCTACTCGTTGTTAAAATTTCTTTTCTCTATTTCAAACGATGTAAAAGTTTTTGTAAATATACGGACAGACGGACAGACGGACGGACGGACAGAGTGAAGCTATATAGGCACATTTTTACAAAATTTTTTGAAAATGTGCTAAAAACGTATACAATAATATAAGTAATTCTGCTAGTATGAAAGATATAAAAGATAAAAATAAAAATAATGCTGAAAATTCGAGTAGCTACAGTAATAAAAATTATAGTCTATTATCTAAAACAAACAAAAAACGAGGAAGAGTGTAGTAGAGTAGACTGTGTCAACTATGGGATACCCGTATGACCGTTATATAAACATTATATCATTATTATAAAAATTAATTACTTTTAGCAAAATTGAAAACATACCAGCTTTATTAGGTGAAATATAATGCTCATATAAAAGAAAGAGTTGTATGGCAGCTACTCGAACCCTCTGCAGTAGACCAACCAAATTTTGCAGTAACTTTGGCCATTATACTAAACTATTTTTGGTAAAATTTCAGACACCCAAATTCAATAGGTATAGAGTAATGCTCATATAAAATAAGAAGTTGTATGGCAGCTACTCGAACCCTCTGCAGTAGACCAACCAAATTTTGCAGAAACTTTGGCCATAAAACTAAACTACTTTTGCCAAAATTTCAGACACGTAGCTGTAATAGGTACAGAGAAATACACATATAAAAAAAGAAGTTGTATGGCAGCCACCCGAACCCATGGAGCAAAATGGCTGGATTTAAATAGCGATGACGGCTATTGCAAAAAAACGAATTTGCGAAAATTTCAAGATCCTAGCTCCTTTAGTTTTTGAGTTATCGTGCGGACGGACGGACGGACGGACGGACATACATAGCTAAATCGATTTTTTTTTCGATTCTGATCCGATCCATACACTTGAGTCTATATCTACCCCCCCTCCTTCTCTGCGTCACAAACGTAATGGCAAATTTATTATACCCTTGGACTATATAGTCATACGGGTATAAAAACGTGTTAACATACTTTGTTACATGCCTAAATTTTGGTCAAAAAAAATAGAATATTAGTAAATGACAAGAAAATTAATAAACGTAATGATAATGATAAAAATAATGTTAATAATAATGATAATTTAAATAGTAATAGTGCTGCTCATAATAATAATAATAGCAAAATTGATAAAAATAATAGCAATAATAAAGAAACTAATAGTAATATTAATAATATTTATGATAATAGTAGAGATGAATTCTGTAATAATAAAGATGAAATTGAGAATAGTAACGAAAACGTAGGCGTTAGCGATAGTGCCAATAAAATGGAATTAGCTTCTAAATACCATAACTGGATTAAAGGAGAAACACTATATCAGCAAAATGAAAAAATGGAAAATGCTTCTCATAGTACTAAAAATCTAGAACTTGTAAACAAGAGCTTTTTAAATCCAATGGAACCTCTAATTGTTAAATTAACAAGAAAAGCTGTTGAAAATGGTGATAGTATATATGTATTATCACGATTACGAGACCACAGAATATACAATAACGTTAGATTATTTTTGTCTTTTTTACACTATCAAGAGGATAGCGAAAACAAATATCAAAGTATTGATCGATATTGAAGGATTGGCAACGAATTATCAGGAATTACGTGAATTATATTATAAATCACTAACAAAGAAGTACAAAAAGACCTACCTGCATATAGGCAACAAACATATAAAAAATACAGAGAAAATTTACAAACAATTTGGAACTCCACGCAAAATTATTTAATTGGTAGACCTTAATGGCAGTCCAATCCACAAATACTTTAGAAACGGGTAAATTAAAAATTTTGTATCTAAATATATGCAGCTTAAGAAATAAAATTTATGAATTAGAAACATTAACTAATGAATGTAAAGAAATTGATATTGTGATTCTAACAGAAGTATGGATATACAGTAATGAAATCACTACTTATAATATTCCAAACTATAGGGCAGTTTTCAATTGTAGAGATGGAAAAGAGGTGGTGGAACTGTCATCTTTATAAAAAATAATATCAATTTTACTGAAGTACTAAAAGACGAAAAACATAATTTTAATGTAATTGAAATTCTGAACTCTCCACCTAGATTAAGAATTGGTACATTTTACAAGGCTACAGCGGAAAATAGTAACATTTTTATAGAATATTTAGAAAATAGATTAAAAAATAAAGCAAATTACATATTTTTTGCTGATACTAATTTAATATTATTTAATAATTCTAATACCGTAATTAAGTATAAAGACATGATGGCAACAACTGGTTATAGTATAATAAACAAAACACAAAGTACAAGAAACACAGCTCATTCCAATATTTTAATTGATCACATTTTAACATATTCAAATGATAAATATGATATTAATTTTACAATAGAAAGTAACAGTCTATCCGATCACCAATTGGCAATAGTATCACTAAAAGCAATAAGTATTATGAAAATACCAATGAAGAAGCACACTATAAGTAAAACTGATTATAACCAGATGTCTCAAATTGTAAATAATAAAATAGAAAATACTAGCGTATTAGAAATAGACACGTTAACAAAAATAATACAAGAAGCTAAAGTTTTATGTACAAATTCAATGTCGGTTAGAACTAGGGATAATACATGGATAACACCGTCGATATATAAAGAATTAAAAATTAGAAAATCACTATACGATAGCCATAAAAGAGATCCAAATAACAGAGATAAAAAGATAAAATATACTCTATGTAAGAAAAAGGTCGATAAAAAAATAAAAGAAGCTAAGAAAAACCATATCAATAAAAGCATTGACTGTGAGCAGTGACTCTAGGAAATTATGGAAAGTGTTAAATAATACTATAAGGAATACTAATAAGGATAATTCAGAACATATAACAAGCATTGTAAAAAAAAGTGGAGAAAGGACAAAGGATGAAAACGAAACGGCAGACACGTTAAATGAATTTTTTAATGAAGTAGGAGAATCCATTATAAAAGGAATAAAAAAAAATAATATAGTAACTATAGAACACATAAGAAATAATAAAACATTATTTCTTAGACCTATTACTGAAACAGAGATTGATCAAATTATTATGAAGTTAAACAGAAATGCAGCCCAGAATTATATAATATAACGGTAAAGGATTTACAGGAATTAGTTAATATTATCAAAAAAACATTGGCAACATTGATAAATAAATGCCTTGAAGAAGGAGTATTCCCTGATTCATTAAAAAAAGCGTACATAGTGCCAATTCATAAAAGTGGATCTAAAGATGAATGTGGTAACTATAGACTAATTTCTATCCTGAACTCAATATCCAAAGTATATGAAAAAGTAATTAATATAAAGATAAGAAATTTTATTTCAAAAACAATTGGTTTTGATCCAAATCAATATGGTTTCCTAGAGAACAGCAGCACAGAATCAGCAATAACAGCTACGTTAGAATATATTTATGACGCACTTGATGAAGGATATTTCGTCGGTGTAGTATTTATTGATCTTACGAAAGCTTTTAATGTGGTAAATCATCGTAGACTGTTTAGTTTTTTAGGTTTATTTTGCATAAGAGGTACTAGTAATCTTTTATTAAGCAGTTACTTAACAAATAGGACTCAGTGTGTTAAAGTGAACGAAGCCTTTAGCGATGAACTTATTATACAAACAGGTGTACCACAAGGCTCACTACTAGGACCACTGTTGTATCTTTTATATATAATGAATATGCCGAAAAATAATTTTATTTCAAATTATAACGTTTATGCAGATGACACTAATATCATTGCTAAAGCTAGAACAGTGCAAGAACTCGAAAATATACTAAATAAGGATCTAAATGCGATATGTAAATGGCTAGATTACAATGAACTCTGCATTAACGCTAAAAAAACCAACTATTTGTTATTTAAAACACAAAGAAAAAATAGCGAAAATATTACTCTTAAAATAAGGGAAACGATTATTGAAAGAGTAGATAAGGTTAAATATCTGGGAATAATAATTGATTATAATTTGAAATGGGACAATCATATCAAAAACGTGAAGAAAAAAGTTATGCCACTTATATTAGCTATAAAAAGGTGAGGCGGTATTTCCCAGCATGCAGCAAAGCTTATCTATAATAGTCATATACTATCAAGAATAAGGTATAATCAATGTAGTTGGAGCCAGTGCTCAAATTTCCTTATTAATCAAATTGGTATTTTAATGAATAAAGCACTTAAAATTCTTTACAAATATAATTACAGAACTAGTACTAAGTATTTGTATAAAAAAACAAATGAATTAGATATTAACCGATTAATCTATTTTGAAAAAGGTAAATATATTTATAAAGTAATAAATAGTAATATTAAATCTAATTTAAATATATAAATATAATACTAGAAATAAAAAAAATATTGAAATACCTAAAGCTAGAACCACAAAGAAACAAAAAAGTTTAAAGTGTAGGGCTATTAAAATTTTTAATAATTCATTACCATTAAACATTAGAAGAAGTCAAACTTTAGAAATATTTAATAGAAAATTTAAAAAATATATAAAAAGCTTTAGAAATTAAAATTAAAATTGGAAATAAGTAAAATTAGTGTATTCAAAATAATTATTTTTAAACTAAAATTAATTGTAATTATATAATTTATTAGATTGTAGTTTTAATTAAATAATTTCTTATACATAATTTTATATATATTGTAAAATTATCTGAAATTAAATGAAATAAAAAAAAAAAAAAAAATATGCTATAGTATTATAATTGATACTATAGGACAATAGTATATTATCTTTAGTTAGACATAGCATACCAATTTATCTTTATAATACTAAACACATTTTCTAATTATTATATCTATTCAAAAATATTAAAAATTTTACTAATTTATCTATTTAAATATATAAAAAAACAACAAAACTTAAAATAAATGCTGAAAACATTGTTTCAATTTAATTATAAAATTGGAAAAATTTTAATTTGTGATCAAAGCATTAATATATTTAATAATTCAAATTTTTGAAAATTGATATTTTTTTAAATTCTCAGTATTATGTACTAATAAGGAAAGCTTATAAATGCAAAATATGCAATAAATGAATTTCTAAAATACAATGACAAATTTAGAACTTTTCATTTAATTCATTTAGTTATAAAAATAAATTTTACATACATGCAGCAAGTACCTTTGATCACAACTTAAGTATCGTACACAATTTCTCAATTATTACCATAATTCAATAAAATATATATACAGAACTATTCTAGAAATGTTAAAATAAAATTAAAAAAAAAATAAAATAAAATTAAAAAAAAATTAGTAAATAGAAGTAATAAATTAAATAAAAATAAAAATACTAAAATTAGTCCTAATAAGAAACAGGTTAGTTTTAATAGCCACAATGAAACAAACACTCATACAGAATTATTTACAATTTCACAGCAAAACAACACTAATTTGAATTCTTCTATTCTTTCAACAAATCCACATTTTTAGCACATTTTCAAAAATTTTTGTAAAAATGTGCCTATATAGCTTCACTCTGTCCGTCCGTCCGTATGTAAAGCTCAGAAAACTTGGATTCCTAGATATTTTTGTGAAATGGGTTGACTCATATTTATCTGATAGGACCTACAGTGTTTTATTTAGAAACATTACTTCTAAACTTTTTAACGCCAATTCTGGAGTTCCACAAGGCAGTCACTTAGGTCCTCTTTTTTTTATAATCTCGGTAAATGATGTTTCTTCAGTTATTGTTAATAGTGAGCTTCAAATATATGCGGATGACATGAACATTTTTAAGAAAATTGAGTCACTAAATGATGCTTTACTCTTACAACATGATTTAGATAATTTTTTTAATTGGTGTAAAAACAATAATCTTCTTCTAAATGTAAATAAATGTGCACTTATGTGTTTCACACGTCGTCTTAATCCGATTTATTTTAATTACTGCTTGAACGGAATTAGCATTCCTAAAACGAATTCTATTAAAGACCTAGGCGTTTACTTCGATGATAAGCTTAACTTTAAACTTCATTTCTGTTATATTATAAATAAAGCTAATTCTATGCTTGGTTTTATAAAACGTTGGTCTAAATAATTTAATGATCCTTATGTTCTTAAATCTTTATATTCTTGTCTTGTTAGACCTAATTTAGAATATGCTAGCCAAGTTTGGTCACCATTTTACGAGGTACATATTAATAGGATAGAGGAGGTGCAAAGAAATTTTTTAAGATTTACTTTGAGAAATCTTCAATGGTCAAACCCGCTGATCCTACCTCCTTATGAAAATAGATTGAATTTAATTCATTTAAAAACTTTAAAATTAAGACGAGAAGTTGCTGATGTTATTTTATTACTGAAGTTGTAAAAGGTTACATTTCTTCTCCTCAAATCCTCAATAACATTAAAATTAATTCAAATAATCGTTTACGTAATACTAATTTATTTACGTTAAGTTTTCATAGAACAAATTATGGCAATTATGAACCAATTCATAGGATGTTGATAATGGGTAATAAACACAAGAACAACATCGATTTCACACTTTCAAAGCAAACACAAAAACTCAAATTGTATAAATAGAAATATAAATTCTTTTTTTTTTTTATTATATATATTTAGTTGTTTTTAGTGTTCACTTAAATTTTAATTTAAGAAATATGAAATTGTAACTTAATTTATAAGCTATTTTTTTTATATGTTGTATAAAACTAATTGTTAAAATTTTGTAAAGTTTGAGTTAAACTAATAAATAAATAAATAAATATTATGCTTTGATTAGCTTTTTATCACAAAATTTAATATATCAAATTTTTACACTTTTGAAATTGAATTGAAATAAATATATTTTCATTTTTTTTAAATTTTTTGATTTTTAATATTTTTAAATAGATGAATTAGTAAGAATTTGTAATATTTTTGAATAGATAAAGTACTTAGAAAATATTTGTAGTATTTTAAAGTTAATTTGGTTAGCTATGTCTTACGATCAAACTACTAATAGCTTTTATGGTCCTAAAATGACTTATGGATATCTCATTAAATTTGAACCGAATAGGTGAAGCGACTGATTGTTTCTTTACTTGTTTTTTATTTTAATCATAAAAGAAGGGGAAGTACTGAAATTTCAGTTAATTTCTTTTCAATTAACTAAAACTATTTACATATACGTGCGTATTTTTACTTGCACGTAGATTTAGCTGGGTGTGAGTTTTTTGATTAATTTTTGTATTATTCGGGCCTTCAAGCTAATTTTCATTTCGTAGAATGTCATCTTAACTATACAAAACCAGCAATTTCAGCCCTTGGTATAACACAAGTCAGTGGATAAAATGATAATTTTAATATTACTGGCTACTCACTTGTTTCACACTTCGTACCGAAAAGAGGAATCGCGGTTTACATTAAAAATGACATTGCTATCAACACCCTAGATAAATAAAAACCTTCTAGCCCAACCTTCCTTTATATTTGGGTTAAAATTTTCGTTGAAAAGCATGTATGTACATTTCTGTTTTTTATATAGATCACCCAATTCAAATGGACAAGAAACTGCTGTGAAAATTGAAAATCTTTCAAACTAGATCAATAAAATTTTGGAATCATGTCCTGAAACCGAAATTGTTCTGGTACGGCATTTCAACGTACTGAAAAATATGTAGTTTCAGTTGGTTGCCCCTGAGAGGCTCTGACCACTGTCCGGTGACCACAAGCTTCCCGGTAAGTACATTAGCCAGTTGAAGGGTTCCTCCCAAAAAATTAGTATGGCAATATAGTCGTGCTAACTGGGAAGTATTAAACAATTTATTCAAAGCATTCGACTGGTCATCAAATCTGGTCAAAAATCTAAAGGCGGACACTAGGGGGTCCTCTTTCCTTCTTCCATTTATTGATAAAAACTACTCAATTGTGTCAGATTCGAAAGAAAAGGCGAACTTGTTTGGCAAACAATTTTCCTTTAACTCAACGCTGCCACAGTCAACTCAAAGACCACCAAATATTTCAGTAGTTGACTGCTCCTTTGGTAGAATTTGCTTTAGGACGTGAGCTGTGATGAAAATCTTGAAGAATCTTGATACAAACAAATCAGCCGGTCCCGATGGAATCACAACGATGTTTCTTAAAAAAATCTACTCTACCATTTCAAAACCTCTACGCAACCTCTTCTATTTATATTTTACTTTGGGTATTCATCCTGCCCAATGGAAGATTGCGCACATTTTTCCAATTCCAAAAAAAGGTAATAAAAGCGATCCCTCAAACTACCGCCCTATAGCTATAACATTGGTCCTTTCCAAAGTAATAGAAATAATTATAAACCAAAAGCTATTGAAATATCTGGATCATAAAGGTTTGCTTCATGATCGTCAATACGATCAGAACTCGTCGTTCAACTGGTGATCTCATGACTTACCTTTGTGGAAAGCTCAATATTCGTCTTCACCATTCTGACGAATTTCAACCGTGTATGGCATGCTGCGTTATTAGCAAAATTAGGGTTAGGTAGAATCTTTCTCAAATGGATTGGAGATTTCCTTTCGAATCGTACGATTCGAGTTCTGGTCGATGGTTTATCATCTGACAAATTTAAACTAAACGCTGGTGTCCCTCAATGTTCTGTTCTTTCTCCCACCCTCTTCTTAATATTCATTAATGATCTTCTATCTTTAACTTCCAATCCAATTCACAGTTTCGCAGATGACAGCACCCTTATAGCTTCTTATGAATTTCATAGCCGCTGTAACATTAATCATAAGGTTAATACAACATCTAAATATTCACTGTCAATGAGCTTAATAACTTTTTAGCAAAAATTCATAAATGAAGTGAAAATAATCGTGTTCAATTCAACACGAAGAAAACCCAATGCTGTCTCATCTCGCGAAAAATAGCAACTTCCATTCCCAACTTGATTTTTCAGGGAGAAGCTTTGCAGCATTCAACAAATTAAATATTTTGGGCATCGAGTTAAACAAGAAGTTAACTTGGTCAAATCACATTTTTGGTATAGCTAAAGATGCAGCTAAGTGTTTGGGTTTTTTGTATCGCTGTAAAACATACTTCTCTCCATTAGATCTCCTCAATATCTTTAAAACAAATATTAGACCAAAAATGCAGTATAATGCACATATTTGTGCTGGTGCACCCCAATCGGCACTGGGATATCTCGATAAAGTGCAGAACAGAGCTATTCGTCTTATAAATGATCCCAGTGTTACCTCAACGCTCACTCTACTTAGCCATTGGCGAAGAGTCTGGTCACTTACCCTGTTTTATAGATACCTAGTGGGGACGAACACCTGTTGTAAGAAAATAAAACAATTAATGCCTCCACTCAAAGTTTTCCAACGTGAAACAAGGAGTACAACAGATGCTCGTCCCTACTGCGTCGAATTGTTAAGATGGCGAAACACGGCTTATGTAAATTTGTTTGTTATGCGCACTTCGAGATTTTGGAATCACACTCCGTCCAATGTTTTTCCTAAAGTTGGTAATTCGTATGTGTACGACTCAAAGAAATTAAAGAAGAATATTAACATCTTTCTCCTAAATACCTCTCTAAATTTTCCCCATCCACCATAATCCAAAATTCCCAAATAACCTCCCATAATCCTAAAATCCTTTCATATTCTATATCTGTAACCAAACTGTACAATTGTATCACAGGTTCCTTCCTAAAGTTTGATTCAAAAAGAGTGTGGTTTTGGTGCGTTAAAGTCACACACTACCCAACGAAATACCACACAGTTTCGCAAAAAAAAAAAAAAATGCAACCCAAATCGAAATGCTTTTGCTTAACTAATGAGTTCCAATTAGCCCCAACGAAATACCACACAGTTTCGCAAAAAAAAAAAAAAATGCAACCCAAATCGAAATGCTTTTGCTTAACTAATGAGTTCCAATTAGCCCAGCATGACGAGATTTATTTATTTATAAAGTGGATTAAATGAGATGCACAGAGCAGTCATTTAATTTTTTAAAATGAAACTAATACAAGGCGAAATAATATAATGCATTTTAGAGCAAATAATTTTATAGGCCAATTTGACAGACAGAACAATTTTGAAGAAACTGTTATAATAGCCACAACAGTAATAATTACAACGGCGATTTCAACAGTAATAGAAGTAATTGCAATTGGAATTATCGGAATAAAAACTTTAATAATAACAACAATAATATAATTCAATAAAACAGCAACAACAACAACATAAATAATAACAACCAGGGAAACTTCAGCGACCTCAGCAGAAGAAACCCGGGGCATGTAAATAACATGTAAAGGAATACTCAAAGCCTATTCAACAGAAGAAAATAATTAACATTAATAGCAATACTAAATTCGTAAATCTAAAGTAAAAACAAAAAATAATGATTTTCTGACTCTATTAATAGACACAGGAGAAGATATATTTTAATATGGATATATTTGCAATATTAGAAATCAAGAATTATAAAAGATCAAACATATCAAATCATTGGCATTACAAATAAACAACTTAATAATAAGGGTGCATCAAATATAGATAATTGAAGACCAAATAATTAATCATGATTTCCATATTATAGAAGAAGATATTAGCATATTAACAGATGGTATCCTAGGTAGAGACTCTCTATATAAACATAAATGTAAAATAGATTATGAAACTAGAACAAGATATTGTATTACCACTGAGCGTAAATAACAAAAAAATATCAAACATCACAATTCAACCTCGAATGGAAGCAGTCCTAGCAATAAATTTAGAAATAAAAGAATATAGTTTGATTATAGGAAAAGAAATAGTAAAAGGAGTATTCTTAGCAAATTTTCTAAAACCAGCAGATGGCGTAAAACAAATTTTTATGAACAAAGAATTTCGATGACTGATAAAACACCAGTGTATATAAAGAACTACAGAACAACTAATGTCCAACTAGAAGAGTCCAATTAGGAAAGGTCTCAAAATTGATGAAAGATAACATAGTTCCACATTCCATTGTTAATAGTTTCAAAAAAAAAGTCAAGATTAAAACAAACCAGTTAAGAAAAAAACCAAGCGTTTTTAAAAAGCAAATTTTCAAAATTATAAAGGGTTTCTTACTCAATATTTTATCATTTATTTTTATAGATATATATATAAAAACAAGTAAAGAAACAGATTCAAATTTAATGGGAAGTCCATAAGTCATTTTACAACCATAAAAGATTTCATTAGTTTGATCGTAAGACATGGCTAACCAAATTTAATTTATAATACTAAAAACATTTTCTAATTATTTTATCAATTCAAAAATATTAACAATTCTTACTAATTTATTTATTTAAAAATATTAAACAACAAATAAGCTTGGGTTCGTAAAATGCAATTATAAAATTACATATTTAAAACTTTTTATCAAATTCAATAAAGTTTTACTCACATGCAGCAATTACTTCTTTTCAGGATTTTTAGCTGTAGCGCTTTTACTGTTTAATGACTAAGCACCCTTGATTAATTATTTCAATTCTAAATAATTTTTAAATTTATTCTCTTAATTTACTTATATTATGTTTTATATAATTAAACTCAAAGTTATTCGAAAGAAATATTAATTTGTAATAATAATATAAATATAAAAGTTTATATAATTTCATGGTTTTTAATGTTAGTTAAAACCATTAATGCTTTCATTAGCTTTTTATCACAAAATTTAATAATCAAAATATGCAATAAATATATTTCTAAAATACAGTGACAAATTTAGAACTTTTCATTTAATTAATTTAAATATAAAAATAAATTTTACAACTTAAGTATCGTACACAATTTTTTAATTATATATTACCTATGGTAATAATTCAATAAAATATAGATATGATATAATAAAAATTAAAAACAAAAAACATTTTGCAGTTTATTAAAAAAATATTTTGTTTTTAATTTATAAAATATAATACATATTATAAACATATTATTTACAGTAAAACTCTTAGCGTTTTAAAAATATAAAAGTGTTGAATAAGAACGGAAATAGGAAGTAGTATTTGATTTTTTTATCTTTATTAATTTCGAATATATTATGCTTTAAGGTCTTGGGAGTAGTGGGAGGTACGCAAACTGCTTTTCCAACTCATCCAAAATTACACGAACACAAAACAAATAAAAAGAAACACCTGTGGCCCAAATTGAAGGTTCTATCTTTTTTGGTTTCGAAATTGTACTAGTTTGACCTCAATTCGATCAAAAGCTTCTAGAACCCGAACTTGACCAGAACCAATTTCCATAGTACTTTCATTACTAATAATCTAGAATATAAATTTCATTGAAATAGCGTAATTAGTTTCTGAGTTATAGTGTTTTTAAGATATATGTTTGTTGATACTTGAACTTTTCAAAGGTTCCAGAACCCGAAACCATGGTACGATTTCGATTTTAATTTATTATAAATTAGGAGAACACGTAGGAAATAGTTAAGAACACCCTTGCGCCAAATTTGAAGCTTCTACATTTGTTTCAAGTTACTATCTTTATTATTTTTAAAAACATGCTTTAACGTTTTCGAAACTATGTGAATGGTCCCCGATCCACTATTTCAATTAGTTCCAACTTTTAAGAACACTAAGGGAATAGAAAGGGAAACCCAGATATCGAATTTGGGGGTTCTAACTTCTTTGGATTCGGAATCATGCTCGTTTGGTCTAAATTCGATGAAAAAGTTCCAGAATCTAAACCCATGGTCGGATTTCGTCTATATGCAGTCCGCACCGTCCTTTCAATACTAGTGAACCCTTGTACACAATTGGTACGTTGTATCTTAATTTTAAGCTACTTGTTTTTATTAATTTCAATGATATGCTTTAAGGTCTTCAGAACTGTGTGGATGGTCCCCGACCCACTATTCGAATTGGTCCTAAATTTCAAGAACTCTAAGGATATAGGAAGAGGCACACTGATACCAAATTTGAAGGTTTTATCTTCATTGTGTTGGGAATTATGCTTGTTTGTTTTAAATTCGATCAAAACCTTCTAGGATGCGAACCCTCGGTCCGATCTCGACCATACGCAGTTCTCGCCATAATCCCATTAGTAGTAACCTACACCACAAAATTCATGATTGTAGCTCCATTAGTTGATGAGTTATCCTTATTTTTTTATACGTTTCTTGGTTCACCCATTTCACCCATATGCAATCCCCTCCGTACTTTCAGTGCGAGTAACCTACAGTTAAAGTTTCATCAAGATAGCTCCAGTAGTTTTGAGTTATCGTACATACGGACGAACGGACGGACAGACATGGTTATATCGACTCAGGAGATCACGCTGATCATAAATATATATACTTTTCTGTATCTAGCTCGCATCCTTTAGGTGGTTACAAACACCATACCAAAGTTAATATACCCTTTTCTTATTTCATAGGTGTAAGGTATAATAAATGATAATTTAGTTATTTCATAAATCAATACTCAGAATAAAATGCTAACGTTTAATTTTTGTAAAACATACACTGGTGAATAAGTTACTGTTTTATAAAAGCATAAAAGTTTTAATTCTTAAGACCTAGTAACTTAATTTCTATATGTAGATGACATCATAGTATTTGGATCAAATTGAAGAGATCTCAATTAAAATCTAATTAAAGTTTTAAAACATCTACAAAAATATAATTGAACTGATTGGAGAAAAATGTAATTTTTTGAAACCTGGTTACCTGGATTTAGGTTAAAACCTGAATTTAGGTTACCTTATAACATCAGAAGGGATAAAAACAGATCCAAACAAATATAATACTATTAATTATTTGGTCACCTTCAAATATTCATAAAGGATATTTGTTATTGAGATCTATAAAGTTAGAATGTAAAATAATTATATTAGAACATTTATATGCATACATACATTTATATGCAATTAAATAAATTTTTTGAAAAAAAGAAATCAATACGAAAAAATGAACTATGAATTTATGAATGAAAAAATAATTTTTTTTTCTTATTCTTTTATTTTCTTTTTTTGGTATTGTATTCTTGAATCAATTTACATGTATCATGTAGAGTGAAAAATGGTCTACAAATTAAATTGGTATAAATTAAGAGAATAAAAATTAAAACAAGTAAAGCAACAGTCAGTCGGTGCAACCGACTTAGAAATACCCTACACCTATTTGTTTCAAATTTAAGGACATATCCATAAGTCATTTTAACCCCATAAAAGCTGTTATTAATTTGATCGTAAGACATAGCTAACCAAATTAACTTTATAATACTAAACACATTTTCTAATTACACTATCTATTAAAAAATACTACAAATTCTTACTAATTTATCTATTTAAAAATATTAAAAAACAAACAAACTTGAAATAAATGAAAATATATTTATTCCAATTCAATTACAAAATGAAAAAATTCTAATTATTAAATTTTGTGATAAAAAGATAATCAAAGCATAATATATTTAATAATCCAAATTTTTAAAAATTGCAATTATTTTAAATGGTTAGTTTATATACCTAATAGAAAAGCTTATAAATGCAAAATATGCAATAAATGTATTTCTAAAATACAATTACAAATTTACACCTTTCCATATAATTCATTTAAATATAAAAATAAATTTTACATAAATGCAGGAAGTACCTTTGAACATAGCTGAACCACTACAATTAAGTCTAGATTTCGGAGACACATAGGACATAGGAAATATATTCTTTGGCTTCGAAATTAAACTCGGCCACAACCAATTCCCATGGTACTTTCATTACTAGTAACCTAGAGTTTAAATTTCATCAAAATACCGGCATTATTTTTTGAGTTATGGTGTTTTTAAGATATGTGTTTGTTAGTCCTTGAACTTTTCAAGGGTTCCAGAACCCGAAATTATGGTACGATCTCGCCCATATGCAGTCCCGTCATACTTTCAATACTAGTTAACCCTTGTACACAATTGGAACGTTCTATCTTAATTTTAAGTTGCTATTTTTATTAATTTCGATGATAAGCTTTTACACATTGGGGGGTCTAAGAGAGGTTCTGAACCACCACTCCAATTGATCCCAAATTAGGGGGGCACGCAAGAAATAGTAAAGAACACCCTGGGCCAAATTTGAAGCTTCTACATTTGTTTCAAGTTACTATCTTTATTAATTTCGAAAATATGCTTTAAGGTCCTCGGAACTGAGTGGCTGGTCCCCGACCCACTAGTCCAATGGGGCCCAAATTTCAAAGACACTTACGAAATAGGAAGGGACACCCTGATACCAAATTTGGAGGTTCTATCTTCATTGGTTTCGGAATTATGCTCGTTTGGCCTAAATTCGATCAAAAAGTTGTAAGTTCCGAACCCATTGTCCAATCCTCACCGTACGTAATCACCGCCGTAGTTTCATTACCAATAACCTACAGCACAAATTTCATGAAGATCGCCTCATTAGTTGTTGAGTTATCGTGATTTTTTATATATGTTCGTTAGCCCTGACACCGTTTAAAAGTTCCGGAATCCGAACCGTTGGGCTGATTTCGCCCTTATATAGTCCGCGCTGTACTTATAGTACTAGTTAACCCTTGTACACAATTTCAACGGTCTATCCTAATTTTAAGTAACTATTTTTAGTAATTTCGATTATAAGCCTTTTAAACTTGGAAGATCTGAGAGGGGTACAGAACCACCACTCCAATTGATCCCAAATTAGGGGAACACACAAGAGAATAGTAAAGAACACTCTTGTGCCAAATTTGAAGCTTCTATATTTTTTCAAGTTGCTATCTCTCTTAATTTTAAAGATATGCTTTAAAGTCTTCGGAAATGTGTGGCTGGTCCCCCACCCACTACTCCAATGGGACCCAAATTCACAAGACACTTAGGAAATAGGAAGGGACACCCTGATACTAAATTTGGAGGTTCTATCTTCATTGGTTTCGGAATTATGCTCGTTTGGCCTAAATTCGATCGATATTCGATCAAAAAGTTCTAGGTTCCGAACCCATGGTCCAATCCCTACCTTACGCAATTCCCGAAGTAGTTTCATTACTAGGAACCTACAGCACAAATTTGATTAAGATAGCGTCATTAGTTGTTGAGTTATCGTGATTTTTTATATTTGTTCGTTAGCCCTGAAACCGATTAAAAGGTCCAGAATCCGAACCCATGTGCCGAATTCGCCCATATGCAATCCCCACCGTACTTTCAGTCCTAGTAACCTACAGTTAAAATTTCATCAAGATGGCTCCATTATTTTTTGAGTTATCGTGCCTACGGACGGACGGACATGGCTATATCGACTCAGGCAGTCACGCTGATCACAAATATATATACTTTTCCATATCTAGCTCGCTTCCTTTAGGTGGTTACAAACACCAAAGTTAATATACCCCTTTACCTATTCTATAGGTGTAGGGTATAAAAAAATTGAGTGTATAAAATAGAAATAAAAAATAAATTATTATAAAGTATCAATAGTTACAATACATTTACAATAAGTAAAAAGTTTAGAGAGAATTTGAAAGAATATGCGAATAAAATTTCATAGTAATTTTTAACATGAAAATGTTTATCGATATATAATTCTTAATCAATGCTACTATAAAAGATTCATCAAAAAGTTTTGCGGAAAAAGCCAAACCACATAACCAACTTTTAAAAAAGCAAAAAATATTCAATTTGGAAAAAGAACAAAATAAAACGTTTGAAAAGCTGAAACAAAAGCTAATAAATTAACCAATATTAAGTTACCCAAATTTTTCTGAACCATTTATACTAACAACAGACGCATCAAATTATGCATTAGGTGCAGTACTTTCTCTAGGGACCATAGGAAATGATAAACCTATAGTCTATGTAAATCACTAAACAAGTATGAACTAAATAAGCCGACTATCGAAATAGAGCTTTTGACAATACGCTGGGGTATTAAATATTTTCCACCTTATCTTTTTGGTAAGAAATTTACAGTTTATACCGACCATAGACCTTCAGGAAGCTTGTTCACACATAAAAATCCTTCTTCTAAACTAACAAGAATACGTGTAGGTAAAATGAATACCAATGTAGATGTACTTTCGAGGATACAACTAGATTCTACCAAATTAAAGGAAATTATACCAAAAAACAATATAAATGTAGTTACAAAAGCAATAAAAAATAAAAAGGAAGAAAATTTAAATGAAATAAATAAATATAATAATGGAGAGACCACCAAACCATTTATGTTTATTGTAGCACCTTAATTACAGATATCAAGACTGATGACCTTCGTATTTGGAATGCAACATCACTATCAGACTTAAGGTAGTTAAAGAAATTGAATTTTAAAAGAAATATTAAATTAATATATACCGTCGAAAGGAAATATAAATCAAAATCAAAACATAAATAAAAGAAATTTTTATAATAAAAATGAAAGTAAAAATTTCGAGAATAATGAAATTAAATTAGCAGCAAAAAATGAAATAATTGCAGAAAATAGCGAAAAACCTTTACCGGAGATAAAATTTGTTCTGAAAAAGCTGTTTTTTCAAAACAAGCAATTTAAACATCAAGGAGCTTAAGCCTTAGTAAATAATGATGATATATTTAAAATAGTAGCAAATATATTACAATATCAAAGAACTTAAAAAAAATTTTAATGCGCTGCAAAACAATTCTGAAACTACAGATTGTTTAAAAATAATAATATATGAACCTCCAATACAAATAAAAAACAAAGAAAAAATGTATGAATTAATAAGAAATTATCATGACACAATGTGTGATGGACATTATACTATAAATGAATGTATAAGCAAATAAAAATATGTATGGAAAAATATGAATAAAATGGTTAAGAATTATATAAATAATTGCGAAACCTGTAATAAAATACAAAGAAACAGTCAGTCGGTGCAACTTAGTAATACCCTACACCTTTTTGGCTCAAATTTAATGGGAAGTCCATAAGTCATTTTAAAATCATAAAAGCTTTTATTAGTTTGATCGCAAGATATGGCTAACCAAATTTACTTTATAATACTAAAAACATTTTCTAATTATTTTATCAATTTAATTTAATTTATCTATTTAAAAATATTAAACAACAAATAAAGTTGAGATAAATGGGTTCGTAAAATGCAATTACAAAATTACATTTTTAAACCTTTTATCCAATTCAACAAAATTTTACACGCATGCTGCAATTACGCCTTTTCAGGATTTTTAGCTGCAGTGTATTAACTGTTGAATGATTTAGTGCCCTTGGTTAATTATTTCAATTTTCAATAATTTTTTAATTTATTCTCTTAATTTACTTATTTATTAATGTTCTATATAATTAAACTCAAAGTTATTCGGAAGAAATATTAATTTGTAATTATATAAATGTAGAAGTTTATATAATTTCATGGTTTTTAATGTTATTTAAAACCATTAATGCTTTCATTAGCTTTATATCATAACATTTAATAATCAAAATATGCAATAATGTATTTTTAAAATACAATGACAAATTTACAACTGCTCATATAATTAATTTCAATACAAAAACGAGGAAGATTATAGTTGCCCTTGTCAACTTTTAGATACCCGTGCTTACCCACTAACCGTTATTTATTTTCCACATGCTATTATAAATATTACAAAAAAAATATAGGAAAGTAAAATAGTTAAAAAAAAATTTAGCTTATTATCACATAATTTTAGCTTAAAAAAAATTAAATAAAAAAAAAAAAATATTAAATTTTTAATTCATTATACCATAATTTTTGCTTAAAAACAAAAAAAAAAACCACAAAAAAAAATAACCATAAAAAAAAAATAGCCCACCCCAAAAGTTGGCCCGAGCGATGTCCAACTTTGCCAACTAACTTGCCCTATTACTTTACCTGCCCAGTTTTAATTTTAACCTCGTAGCTTCATTAGATTCACAGTTATCGAATTGACAACTTTGTATGGCAGCTGCCCGAAAATGGGGTCGCAACATTTTGAAACTCCATATTAGTGCTCGATTCATTATATAACTAACAGTGTGTAATTTTCATCCTCGTAGTATACTCAGTTTCCAAGAAATTCATATTGGTGCAAAGAAGTTGTATGGCAGCCCCCCGCAAATGAAGCCGTAAAATTTTGAAACTTCATATAAGTGCTTGATTCATTATAAAACTAACCGTGTGTAATTTTCGTCTTTCTAGTATAATTACTTTTGAAGAAATTTATATTGGTTTAAATAAGTTGTGTGACAGCTCCCCGAAACCTTGGTCTGGTCTTAACCAAAAAGAATAGGGAACCTTAAAAATGTCCAAAAAATGTTTTGTGTGAATTTCAAAACTCTAGCTCTAATTTTTCAATTCTATCTCTTTTAATTAATTTTTAATTCACGAATATATTAAACCTAAGCAAAGTAAGCATCATATAATCATATTGATAAAATGATTCATTCAAAATATTACACATATACATATTATATGAATATACATATATAAATTATTTATGAAGCCATTTACTTAAAAAAAATCTTTGTCTTCTTTTTTGCTTATCTTAAATAAACTACGCATCATTTAAATCATATGAAATTCTAACTCGAAATCGTTATCTACTTTTTGTAACAAAAACAAAAAACAAAAAAAAACAAAAAAAAAAACAAAATTCATATAATTTCATGTTACAAGGTGCATAGCTATATTTCAAATTTTTCTATGAAAATATTGGAGTTCAAAAAGTTAGCTGTTCGAGAGCTACCCGAAGTTTTGGTCCGATCTTAACCAAAAAAAATAGGGAACCTAGAAATTGATTGAAAAATATTTTGTGAAAATTTCAAAACTGTAGCTCTTTTAGTTTTTGAGTTATCGTGCTGACACACAGACGGACGGACGGACGGACGGACAGACACACATAGCTAGATCGACTAATTTTTCGATTCTGAGCCGATACATATCCTTGACACTATATCTAGCTCGTCTAGATCGATGCGTTACAAACGGAGGAGCAAATCTAATATACCCGATGTCATATATATATGCACGGGTATAATAAATTTTACAACTTAAGTATCGTACACAATTTTTTAGTTATATATTACCCAGGGTAATAATTCTATAAAATATAAATATGTTATAATAAAAATTAAAAACAAAAATAATTTAGTCGTTTATTAAAAAAAATATTTAGTTTTAAATTTATAAAATATAATACATAGTATGTTTTATAGTAAAATTCTTAGCCTTTTAAAAATATAAAAGTATTAAATAAGAACGGAAATATGAACTAGTGTATCAAATTTAATTTTTTTATGATTATTAATTTCGAATATATTATGCTTTAAGGTCTTGGGACGTACACAAAACAAATAAAAAGAACACCTCTGCCCCAAGTAGAAGGTTCTCTCTTCTTTGGTTTCAAAAAATTATACTCGTTTGTCATCAATTCGATCAAAAGCTTCCACAATTCGAACTCATTGTCCGAACTCGACCAGAAACAATTCCCATGGAACTTATATTACTAGTAACCTAGAATATTTAAATTCATCAAAATAGCGTAATTATTTTTTGTGGTGTTTTTAAGATATATGTTTGTTGGTACTTGAACTTTTAAAAGGTTTCAGAACCCGAAACCATGGTACGATTTCACCCATATACAGTCAAAGCCATACTTTCAATACTAGCTAACCCTTGTACACAATTGAAACATTCTATATTAATTTTAAGTTACTATTTATATTAATTTCGATGATAAGCCTTTCATCTCTTAGAGGTCTAAGAGAGTTACCTGAATCACCACTCCAATTGATCATACATTAAAGGAACACGTAGGAAATAGTAAAGAACACCCTTATTACAAATTTGAAGATTTTACATTTGTTTGAAGTTACTATCTTTATTTTTTTCGAAGATATGCCACTTCCCCGATATGAAAAGGTCCACTCCACCGACCCACTATTTCAATTGGTTCCAATTTTCGAGGACACGAAGAGAATAGGAAGGGACACCCTTATACCGAATTTGGAGGTTCTAACTTTTTTGCATTTGGAATCATGCTCGTTTGGTCTAAATTCCATGAAAAAGTTCCAGGATCCGGACCCATGCGACCATAAAGTCTGCCTAAATGCAGTCCGCCGATTTCTCCTATATGCACTCCGCGCCATTCTTTCAATACTAGTAAACCCTTGTGCTCAATTGGAACGTTTTATCTTAGTTTTGAGCTATTTTTTTATTAATTTCAATGATATGCTTTAAGGTCTTCAGAACTGGGTGGATGATCTCCGACCCTCTATTCCAATTAGTTTTAAACTTAAAATGATTTATTTAGTTTTAAACACAAAAATATATTACTAAAATGTATAGGGTTGCCATACGGTACTAAAATTTGCCATTATATAAAACTCTATTTTTGCAAATTATTGACCCCACATATCTTCCAAAGGGTTCAATCTAGGGTCTTGAAATTGATACAAATTAGAAGAAGTTAGATCCTCAGAAATTAGTAGGAGTCCGTTAAAAATTTTTTTTTGTCACATCCCCTGTTAAGGAACTATAAGGGCGCGAAAATTGAAATTTTGCTATTTTTAAACACCTGTACCTTGAATACCTGTTCAAATTTTGATTTTACAAATATAAAAATTTAAAGCTGCAGCATTATATTTCAACATATAATAAAGGTTTTTCTTAAATTTAAAAGGGGTTCTTTGCAATTGATTTCTTAGAACTTAAAAAAGTGGGTGGTTCGGGACAGGAGGAGGATGGGCAGATCTTCGAGAAATTCTTCATTCTCACTTAATACAGTTTAGACGTTATCGTTCTTCAAAAATTATTTATAAGAAATTTAAATAAAAAGTGCTTTTTATTAACTTGACCTATTCATAATAAGCATAATTTTTTAAGCATAATTTTTTAATTTTTAAACTAGTGACCTACTTTTCAATATACTTATTATTACATTTCATAATTACTTTTTCAAGTCAGAAATTAACAATTTTAAAGTAATTAATAATAAAACAAAAAAAAAAAAAAAAAATACAAAATTAAAAAATCATAAACAACAATATAATTATATTTAAAGTGAATCATTAAAGTGAACTTATTTTTTGCAATTTTATATAATTTATATTGCTTATTATTACAATGGAATTTAAATGCAGTGCAAACAATTGTTTAGTTACTGAAATGAAAGCAGATTCAGTAACTTGTAACGGGTTCTGTATTCGTAAATTTCATAGGGTTTGTTTAAACGCTCCTAGAAATTGGTATAACAACTTCTTGACGCACCATTTTGTTTGTGTAGGTTGTTTAGATCAACAAACTTATCTGAGAAAATTTTCTCATGAAATATGGTCAAACATTAATGCCGTTAGAGAAAATGATCAAAAAAGAAGTGTTAGTGAGCTAATTAAAGTAGAAACAAATAATTTAAAAACGGAAATTTCATCGTTTAAGAACATTATTGAAAAATCATTAGCACAAGATCCAATTAATAATAAGCTTTTGTATGCGATGGACAATGTAAAGCAACTTTTCATCTCTAATTCAGAAAGTATAAATAAAACTGATATTTCAATGAGCTTTAGAGATGTAGTATTGGCCGATTTAGATATTCTTAAGGCCAAAATAGAGACAATTCAGGATGGTGTTAAAATTTGTAGTGCTTCACATCAGAATGATCTATATTCAAACAATTCAGCTAAATCACTATTTGATGAAATAATGATGTAGATAAGGCTACTTATCTAAGGCTTTTCAATAATTTCAAAAATGATCAAAAAAGAAGTGTTAGTGAGCTAATTAAAGTAGAAACAAATAATTTAAAAACGGAAATTTCATCGTTTAAGAACATTATTGAAAAATCTTTAGCACAAGATCCAATTAATAATAAGCTTTTGTATGCGATGGACAATGTAAAGCAACTTTTCATCTCTAATTCAGAAAGTATAAATAAAACTGATATTTCAATGAGCTTTAGAGATGTAGTATTGGCCGATTTAGATATTCTTAAGGCCAAAATAGAGACAATTCAGGATGGTGTTAAAATTTGTAGTGCTTCACATCAGAATGATCTATATTCAAACAATTCAGCTAAATCACTATTTGATGAAATAATGATGTAGATAAGGCTAAGACGGTTAACATTGAATCAACTAAAGAAAAATATGACGATATTTCAATCGAAATAGAAGCATTTGATCCACCAGAAGTTACAATTAAACCTAAATTTAACTTAAGAATTTCCAACCTTAGCACTAATACAACAGAGGAGAAACTAGTCAGATACATAAAAAAGAGGTTGAATTGAGAAGAGGTTAATTGTAAATTAATCACACCTAAGTGGCTGAAATATAAACCGCAGTAACATACTTTTAAAGTTAGCGTACCGGAAAAGAAAATCCAGGAAATTAATAATATTAAATTGTGGAACAAAGGGACAAAAATATCCATCTTTAAACATTTAGGTAAACAGTCAAATAATAGTAAATTAGATTCAGTAAAAAATAAAAATAAAATTAAACTTAATATCAATAACGCTAATAGCAAATTAATCACAGAAAAAAACAAGAACAGAAATACACGCAATAACACTAAGCCTACAAATAATAAAAAAAATATTATAAGCAAAAACAAAACACAGCCTATTTTACACAAAAATAATAATAATAAGAATAATAATAATAATAATAATAATAATAACAATAATTTTAATAATAATAATAATAACAAAAATAATAATAATAATAATAATAATAATAATAATAATAATAATAATAATGATAATAATAATAACAATAATAATAATAATTAAAAAATAGTAATAACAATAATAATAACAACAATAATAATAATAATAACAATAATTTAAATTCATACAATACACAACCCATTTTATTAACTCAAACACCAGTTATAGAAGTGGTTGAAGCACAACAACTCCAATACAACACAACAACTCCAATAACGGCTAAACATAAATATCCTAACTTTAAGCAGGGAGAAACAATTATAGTCGGTACTCCATGTACACAAATTTCAAATTTTAACTGCAATACAACTTCATGTATTAATACGCCAATAGCATCTATTTCAACTCCTTCCAATGCAAGTTTCGTTAATCCTTTAATGCCTCCTATAGTTAGATTAACGAAAAACGCGATAGCGAAAGATGATCATACTTATGTTCTGTCGCGTTTTAGAGATCAAAAAATTTATGAAAATGTAAGACTCTATTTAGCCTATTGGCATAAGGAAGATGACGACCTTTGTGTAGACGGTAAAACCAAACTCAATATTAAAATTTTTATTGATCAAGAAGGTTTTTCGTCTAGCCCAAAGGAATTAATGAAATTATTTGTTAAATATCATGAAGGTTTCGGGGCCTCTTCTAAATCGGTCGAAAAAGGTCTACAAGCCTATTGCAGTCACCTTAAAAGCAAAAGAATCGATTATTTACAAATAATTAGAAAAAGTAGGAGTGACTTTTTTCGTCCCCTTAGTGGGAAAAAATAGCATTAATACTTACCTAGTTTCAGTTCATACATCATCTAGCTTTAAGGTACATAAAAATAAAGATAGTAATAAACTTAAAATCTTCTATCATAATTGCAGTGGTATGAGAGGTAAGCCAAAAAAACTATATGTTGATGCTAAGACCTGTGAATTCAACGTGTTAGCTTTTACCGAAACCTGGCTAAATGATTCCTTCAAAAATCAAGAAATACTGGACAGTAATTGGTCAATTTACAGGAAAGACAGGGATTACAATTCTACAAACTGTTCTCGTGGAGGCGGTGTTCTTCTTGCAGTTAATAACGAGTTGTCCAGTACTCCATTACATACTAGGACATCAATTTTATTCGATCATAAATTTATAAAAGTGAACTTGGGTAAAAAATTTTTTATACCTTGGAATCGTTTACTTTCCACCCAATACTGACAATTCCTCATATTCTGATTTCTTTGATATATATCATGATATTATATCAAAATTGAATGAGGATGATTCAATATTCATTTTTGGGGATTTCAATCGTCCTTCACTATCGTTTATAGTAGACGATTCTGATAACTTGCTACTACCAATTAATTTTAATGACGAAACTGATTTTGATATTATCAGTGAGTTTTATGGTAACGACTTACAGCAAATTATCAGATTTCCTAACAAAAATAATAAGTGGTTAGATCTTGCATTTTCTAATGCATATGATAAAGTGGAAATTAAACTCGCTGATGATACAGCTAATTTATTCTTCAACTCACTTCATCATAACGCAGTCATCTTTGAATTTTCTTCCATCACGCCAGTTTTTACTAAATTTTACAATAATAATATTGTATTTGATTTTCTTAATACCGATTATCAAAGCATTAATAATGCTTTTTCGGTTGTTAGTTGGGACGAACTGTTAAGATAACAGAACATTGACTCAACAGTATCTATTTTCTATATGAAATTATTTCATATACTCAACTCCTATGTACCTAAAATACGTAAAAAGGATAAGACCACAGAACCGTGGCTTAACCGAGAACTTAGGACTCTGCGCAATCAGCGCAACAAACTTTATAAAATAATTAAATTTACAAAGGAGCCTGATACTAATTTATTAAATATGTATAATGATCTCGCTTTAGAATTTAAAAATAAATCAAATTTGGCATATGACAATTATGTATCTGAGATCGGTAGTAAATTAATTGTGGATCCAAAAAAGTTTTTTGACTTTGTCAATACAAAACGAAAGACTTGTGGGTATCCAAACTCAATGTCTAAAGACAATGTTTTCTCTTCAAATCCTAATGTAATCTGTAATTTCTTCAGATTGCTTTCAAAAAGTTTTTCGTCCGCTTGACGTATCCATCAATATCCCAATTTCAAACTCGGTTAATAATACTAATTCAATTATAAAAGATTTGTATATTTCGGAAAATGAAATTTATGAAGCAATTAATAACCTCGATCTTAAAAAAGGTGTGGGCCCGGATTTAATTGCTACTTCTTTTTTATACAATTGCATTAGTTATTTGACGTATCCACTTCACATTATATTTAATATATCACTTTCGTCAGGCACCTTCCCATCTGCTTGGAAATCATCTTTTTTTACCCCTATTCATAAAAAAGGAGACAAAGCTTCTGTCGAAAACTATTGAGGAATAGCCATCCTTTCGACTATCCCAAAATTGTTTAAGAAAACTGTGGTGGACAAAATCACACCGATTATTAATATGAAACTAAATGAACAACAGCATGGTTTCAGAAAAGGTCGCTCTACTACTACAAATCTTGTGGTTTACACTTCTGAAATCTTAAATGAAATGGAGAAGGGTTATCAAGTTGACGCAATTTATACGGACTTTAGCAAAGCTTTCGATCGTGTTGATCTTAATATTTTACTGAAGAAACTTGAAACTTTGGGCACATCTGGTTCTTTCTTGGCATGGCTTGGCTGTTATTTTACTGGAAGAACTCAGAACATAAAATTCCAAGGCCACTTGTCAAACCCAATTTATGTTACTTCTGGTGTGCCTCAAGGTAGCCATTTAGGTCCACTTCTATTTAATGTATTCATTTCAAATCTTTCTGAAAAATTAATAGGTGTATCTTTGCTGACGATCTTAAAATTTTTCATGTTATTAAGAATAACTCTGATGTTCAATTACTTCAGGAAAACATGCATTCTTTACATGAATGGTGCATATCCAATAGATTAGAACTAAATATTGAGAAATGCAAGGTCATAAGCTTTACACGTAAAAGAAATACAATACTTTTCAATTATTCAATAGACAATTTAGCTCTCGAAAGGGTGAATAGCATGACCGATCTTGGGATTCTTTTGGATGATAAATTAAATTTTAATCTTTACTACGAACACATGATTGCAAAGGCAAATAAAATGTTAGGTTTCATTAAAAGAAGAGGCAAAGAGTTTAATGACGTAGCAGTAACAAAAGCACTTTAATGTTCTTTGGTTCGAGCTACTTTAGAATATGATCACATTGTTTGGGATCCGGCATTTCAAACACACTCTAAAAGAATTGAATCTGTTCAAAAACAGTTTCTTTTATTTGCTCTAAGAAACCAATATGACCCTTCAGAGTACTCCACTCTTCCAAGCTACATTACAAGACTAAATACCTTGAAATGTTAACTCATGCATCACGAAGGAAAATTCTTTCATCCTGCTTCACTTTCGACATCTTAAATAAAAATATTGATATTCAGTTTCTAACGTATAAAGTCAGAATAAATAACGAAGTTAGACAAACAAGAAACACTAAATTTTTGATTGAAAATACTCACAGAACTCAATACGTAAATAATGAACCTATAAACAGATGCTGCACTACATTTAATAAACATAGTTATCTTTTTTCAACAGATATATCTAGAAACACCTTTTGCTTTTTTGTTTTTCTTTGGTAAGCATTTTTTTTTTTTTTGATTTTTAAAAAATTAAGTTTTTAATATTTTGTACAGTAAAAAAAACTTTGCATTGTAATTTGACCTAAGTATTCTAATTTTTGCTAATTGTTCTTACACTTTTTTTTTTTTTTAAATTCTGTTTAAAATTTTGAATTATGAATAATAGTATAAGATATTTTTTTTTTTTTTTTGTTTGTAAAAACCTTGTTTTGGTTAATGAAATAAAAATAAAAAAAAAAAAAAATATAATAAG
Organism: Dolichopus griseipennis; assembly: GCA_963082915.1. Lineage (NCBI taxonomy): Eukaryota > Metazoa > Arthropoda > Insecta > Diptera > Dolichopodidae > Dolichopus > Dolichopus griseipennis. The sequence continues at coordinate 49,272,690 of OY720444.1, read as the reverse complement.
TTTGCTCAGCAAAAGTTTTGGAACCTTTCCCAATGAAGGGGAAAATTTTTTATAAAACAGTAACTTATTCACCAGTGTTTATGGTGTTTTTAATCATCTAAAGTAAGCGAACTGGATATAGAAAAGTTTATATATTTGTGAACAGCGTGACCTCCTGAGTCGATATAGCCATATCCGTCCGTCCTTCCGTAGGTACCATAACTCAAAAACTAATGGAGCTATCTTGATGAAATTTTAACTGTAGGTTACTAGGATTTAAAGTACGGCGGGGATTGCATATGGGCGAAATCGGCCCATAGGTTCGACTTCTGGTCCTTATGAACATATGTAAAAAATTTGGATAATTCAACAACAAATAGCGCTACCTTCATGAAGTTAGAAGCTTCAAATTTCTTACAAGGGTGTTCTTTACTTCTTCTTGCGTGTCTCCGAAATTTAGGCTCAATTGGAATAATGGTTCGGGTTTTGGTACTTTTGATTGGTTCTAAGCGCTAACGAGCGTATATCCAAAAAACACGATAGCCCAAAAAAAATTACACTATTTTGATGATATTTAAACTGTAGGTTACAAGAAATTAAAGTACCACGGGGATGCTAATGTTCGAGATCGGATAATGAGCTCGGATTCTTGAAGCTTTTGATCGAAATGAGGCCAAACGACCATAGTTTCGAAACCAATGAACACAGAACCTTAAAATAAAAAACAGATGTTTTTTCTTATTTTCTTTGTGTCTTTGAAATGCAGGGCCAATTGGAGTAGTGGTTTGGATACCACTCGCATAACTCCTAATACCTTAAAGCATATCTACGAAATTAATAAGTACAGTATTTTAAAATAAATATAGAAACTCGAAATTTGGTATAACGCTGTTCTTAGCTATTTCCCTTGTGTCCTCGAAATTTAAACTTCTAAAACCTCTTAACATTTAAAAGCTTATCCTCGATATTAATGAAGATAGTAACTTAGAATTAAGATAGAAACTTCAAATTTGGTAGAAGGGTTCGTATCCATTTTCTCATGTTCATGTGGGATCAATTGCTCCTCCGAATATCTAACAAGTATATCTTCAAAATCGATTAATATATAAACGTTAGATTTGATGCAAGATGTTTTGTTTTGTTTCCGTTACGTTCCTAACATAGGAGATTAATTGGAGTAGCAGTTCAAGTGTCTCCCACACCCATACAAATTTCTAACAAGCATATTTTCAAAATTGATAATTTCTTCTTTGGTTCCTTATTTAATACTTTTATATTTTCAAAAGGCGAAGAATGTAATTATATTTTAATATAAAACATGTTATGTTTATATTAAACTAAAATATTTTTTGAATAAACGACTAAATTTTTTTTTTTTTGAATTTTATTTTATCAGATATTTTATTGAATTATTACCATAAGTAATATGTAATAAAGAAAGTGCGAAATTGTGTTCGAAGATACTTGCTACATGTAAGTAAAATTTATTTTTATATTTATATGAATTATATTAAAAGTTCTAAACTTGCCGTTGTATTTTAAAATACATATATTGGATGTTTTGCATTTATCAGCTTTTCTAAAAATTTTAATTGCTAAATTTGTGACAAAAAGCAGTTTTCATTTGCATTGAATCATGTACAAGATTATTTTTGTCGTGGCTTCCAAATAACATAATAAAATATTTTTCGTATTTCTTTAATGAAAGTTTTGTGAAAAATAGTGAACAGACATGTCGATATGGGAAACCTCGAAAATATTTTCGTTTGGAGCTTTTGAATGAGAATTTCAGAATCATTTCTATAATTTTTCAAGAAAAATGAAGAAATTGCTCGGGATCAAGTACTAAAGTATACTGTGTAAAGTATCAGTGTTTTCAATGATTTAAGGCATTGATCACATGAATAATTTTTCAGAAATTTAAAAAAATCGTAGCCAGTGGCGATGGGACTAATGCATTATATTTGTAATGCATTATGTCTCCATTAAAATTATTTTAACACGAATTAAAATAATGCATGAATTTCTTTAATTAATTTCTTTAATTTGGTTAAAAATTGAATACTAAATTATAAATAACTTATTTTTTTGTGTAGCATACATCAAATAAAATTAAAACAAGTAAAGAAACAGTCAGTTGGTGCAACTGACTTAGAAATACCCTACACCTATTTGGTTCAAATTTAATGACATATCCATAAGTCATTTTAACACCATAAAAGCTATTATTAATTTGATCGTAAGACATATCTAACCAAATTAACTTTATAATCATAAAAACATTTTCTAATTACACTATCTCTTAAAAAATATTACAAATTCTTACTAATTTATCTATTTAAAAATATTAAAAAACAAAAAATCTTGAATTAAATGAAAATATATTTACTTCAATTCAATTACAAAAGTGAAAAAATTTGCATTATTAAATTTTGTGGTAAAAAGCCAATCAAATATTTATTGTATGCATAATATATTTAATAATCCAAATTTATCAAAATTGCAATTATTTTAAATGGTTAGTTTATATACCTAATAGAAAAGCTTATAAACGCAAAATATGCAATAAATGTATTTTTAAAATACAATTACAAATTTACACCTTTTCATATAATTCATTTAAATATAAAAATAAATTTTACATAAATGCAGCAAGTACCTTTGAACATAGCTGAACCGCTACAATTAAGTCTAAATTTCGGGGGCACATAGGAAATAGGAAATATATTCTTTGGGTTCGAAATTATACTCGTCCAGCCTCAAATCGATCAAAAGCTTCTAGAATCCGAACTCATTGACCAAACTCGACCAGAACCAATTCGCATGGTACTTTCATTACTAGTAACCTAGAGTTTAAATTTCATCAAAATAGCGGCATTATTTTTTGAGTTCTGGTGTTTTTAAGATATATATTTGTTAGCCCTTGCACTTTTCAAGGGTTCCAGAACCCGAAACCATGGCACGATTTCGCCCCTATGCAGTACCCGTCATACTTTCAATACTAGTTAACCCTTGTACACAATTGGAACATTCTATATTAATTTTAAGTTACTATTTTTATTAATTTCGATGATAAGCATATCAACCTTTAGTGGTCTAAGAGAGTTACCTGAACCACCACTCCAATTGATTCAAAATTAGAGGGACACGCAGGAAATAGTAAAGAACACCCATGTGCCAAATTTGAACCTTCTGCATTTGTTTCAAGTTACTATTTTTATTAATTTCGAAAATATGATTTAAGGTCCTCGGAACTGAGTAGCTGTTCCCCACCCACTACTCCAAATGGGCTCAAGTTTCAAGGACACCAAGGAAATCGAAAGCGACACCCTGATACCAAATTTGGAGGTTCTATCTTCATTGATTTCGGAATTATGCTCGTTTGGCCTAAATTCGATCCAGAATCCAAACCCTTGGACTGGTTTCGCCCTTATGCAGTCCGCGCTATACTTTAAGTACTAGTTAACCATTGTACACAATTTGAACTTCCTATCTTAATTGAAAGTTACTATTTTTAGTAATTTCGATTATAAGCTTTTAAAACTTAAGAGGTCTATGAGGGATACTGAACCACCACTCCAGTTGATCCCAAATTAGGGGGACACGCAAGATATAGTAAAGAACACCCTTGTGCCAAATTTGAAGCTTCTACAATTTTTCAAGTTGCGATCTTTATTAATTTTAAAGATATGATTTAAGGTCTTCGGAAATGTGTGACTGGTCCCCGACCCACTACTCCAATGGGGCCCAAATTCAAAGACACTAAGGAAATAGGAAGGGACACTCTGATTCCAAATTTGGGGGTTCTATCTTCACGGTTTCGGAATTATGCTCGTTTGGCCGAAATTCGATCTAAAAGTTCTAGGTTCCGAACCCATGGTCCAATTCCAAACTTACGCAATACCCGAAGTATTTTCATTACTAGTAACCTACAGCAGAAATTTGATGAAGATAGCGTCATTAGTTGTTGAGTTATCGGGATTTTTTATACATGTTCGTTAGCCCTTCGATCGATTAGAAGGTCCAGAATCCGAACCCATGGGCCGAATCCGCCCATATGCAATCCCCGCCGTACTTTCAGTCCTAGTAACCTACAGTTAAAATTTTATCAAGATAGCTCCATTAGGTTTTGAGTTATCGTGCCTACGGACGAACGAACATGGCTATATCGGCTCAGGAGGTCACGCTGATCACAAATATATATACTTTTCCATATCTAGCTCGCTTCCTTTAGGTGGTTACAAACACCATACCAAAGTTTAACCCTTTTACCTATTCTATAGGTGTAGGGTATAATAATATTAGAAAAGATAATGAGATTTTTATTTTTTATTTAATGTTCTTTTTCTTTATTTCTCTTTATTCTTTTATTTTATAATTTTTATTTGAAAACGTTTTGTTTTAGATAAATCAATTATACTTTTTTTTATTATATCTATTAAAGCTTAAGGTTTATTGATTGCTAATAAGGTATTTTAAAATAATTTTTCTTCAAATTTTGAATTATAATTATTATAATTGTTACAATCATTTTCAGATTTTTATACCCGTGCATACATAGACTAATGAACGCGCTTCCTCTATCCGTTATGATTCGTTTGATCTTCCAAAATTAGTTGTTAATATCTCCAGTTTATTAATAACTTCTTTTGATGTGGTTGATTTTGTTGGATATAACCACGTGTATTTGCTGAAACCATGAATTTAAACTAATATATGTTTATAAAATTTGGCGGTGACATCTATCGGCCCACATTATCAATATGCCATGTGTCTTTTGGAATAGAATTTAAAAATCCTTTTTGTTTTCCTATTTTCTTATCTATCAACATACATCTGACACATCATACCTTATGTTGTTTTTATTTTATATTCTACTTTTGTTATATAGTAATTTCTCTCGTTAAATTCCTTCATCGTGTTTACTCCAAAATGGCCAATATCATGTGAATACTTAATTACCTGCGATTCTAGCATTTTAGGTAATACTAATAATTGTTTCCCGATAATTTCGTTTTATAAAATTTTATCTTTCAGAATTTAATTTCTCATTTTTTTGCTTTGTTCTAATTCCTATATTATGTTTAATGAATCTACATCATCCTTTTGCATCAGCTTAACTTTTTCAATAATTCCATCCTCTACTTCAAGCAAAAGAATATGTCGGCTCAATGAATCAACATACTTCATATTATTACCGCTTCTGTGTTCTACCGTAAAATTGAAATTAGACAATAATATTGCCAATTTATTAACTCGCGGCGATACTATATCTTTTTTATCTATAGATTGCTTAAATGCCACACAATCAGTTACCACCTTGAAGTGAACGCCTTCCAAATAAACTATGAATTTTTTAATTGATTTTACTACAACCAGAACCTCTAGATCATAACTAGTATATCTTTGTTCAATATCGGATGTTTTCTTGCTCCAGTAGTATATTGGATGTAGTTCGTTTTTATAATTTTCTTGTAATAGTATAGTTGTCAACCCATATTTCGATGCATCAGCATGCAATTCTAATTTTTGGCCTGGTTTGTATAGATTCAATACTGGTTCATTGCATAGTATAGTTTTTCAATAGCCGATTTTTCTTTTACACCTATTAAAAATGCTATGTTTTTTTTTCTTAGATATGTTAAAGGTTTTGCTATCATTGAATAATTATTTAACGCTGACTTATCAAAATACTTTTTTTCTGATTAATTTGTAAATTATACTGGGCAGCTCTGATTAATGTTATTTCTATATTATTTAAAACGTCTTCTTCTGTAATACCTGGAATAATAAGTCGTCCATATAAGTGAAACAACTTCAATTCAATTAATTCTTTTAATATATATTGAACATATGTAAAAATATTGTAAGTGATGTTGCAAAACCTTGTAAACTCATACTGTCCATTATGTGTTGTAAAAGCCGTATAATGCCTACTTGATTTTTTCAAAGGAATTTGGAAAAAACCGTTTTTTAAATCTATTGTTGAAAACCATTTATACTTGCATAATCCATCTTACTGATCTTCTATCAAAGGTCTGTTTTTAATAATCTTCTTATTAAGCTCCAGATAGTCTACACAAATCCTCTTACCTCCCTCTTTTTTGTTAACTAAAACTATAGGGCTAGTGTAGCTTGAATAAAATTTTGTTATGATTCCTTCTTTTAACCGTAATATAATTTAATCTTCCACAATTTGTTTGTCCATTATTGATAATCTTCGAGCAGCCTGCCATATTGGTTTGTTATCAGTTAACAACAAATTTAATTTAATTGGTGATTCTATTTCTATTCTTGAACTTCTTTTATATTCATGATATAATTTATTAATTTTTTTTATACTATTTTGATTGACTGTTTGTATATTTAATTCTTCATTTTCTTGTACAGTTATGCTTAATAAAAATAACTTTTCATTTGATGGAGTTATTTTCATTTCGGATCGGGCAATAATATTGAAACTCTATTGATGAAGTCGGTACCCAGGATAACTTTATATGGTATTTCTGTATAAAATACTGCATTGTAGCTGTTATTATCGAGATTAAATTTTAATTCTGTTTTATATTCTGTTTTCATTTCTGAATTAGCTTAACCACTTAATTTCAGCCTGTACGGTTCAATTTTATTTTGAGAAGCTAATTTTATTAATTCAGGCTGTGCTATTAAATTTAGGTGAAAACCTGTATCTATCAACGCTGTTAGAGTGACATTATTTTCAAAAATAATTTGTTTTTTATATATGTTGGTGTTTCTGTTAAAATTGGCTTCTTTAGTTACTTTTTGACTTACAGTACAGTCTCTGGCAACCATATTTTTTACAATTATGACATCGATTTTCAGTTTTGTATTTCAGTTTTTTTTTTAACCAACAATTATTTGCTAAATGGCCTCTTCTTTTGCAAATATTACATACCGGTGTTTTTGATATAGAATAATCTTTTCTTACCACGTGAGAATTAAATTTTTTACCAATATGCTTTGTATATTTTTCCGTTGCCATCGAAGGATACTTCTATGCCTAGAATTGAAATTACCCAAACATTTTACAGCAGTTAAAAGTTCATTTATATATTTAAAAAGTACTTATCTTTAATAAATTCTGTAAATTATCATCAGTAAATCCATTTACAATATATCTGATTATGGCTCTATCTGAGAAATGTGCATTTTTTCCCATCCTGTTCATTATCATTATGTAATTTTCTGTAGATTCATTAAAATGTTGCTTTCTACTTTGCATCATATGATGAGTATCAGCTTAATTTTTTTCGCTTTGGAAAAATTGAGATAATTCTTTATTGAATTCGCTCCATTCAGTGTGGATTTTATCCAACGAATCGAACCATAATTTCGCCTACTCTTTTAACTTGAACACCACACTTGCTATAATTAACTCTTCCGACCAACTATAACCCATTTTTAATAAATTAACCCTCTCAATCCAATGGGTTACGCCCAAAATGTTCTAAAGGTAAAATTCAAATTATTTCTCTTAGTTCTAACTGATAATTAACACGCTGTTCAATTTTAATTGGTTGATTCAGCCTATTTTCCTTCTTTAAAATTCGTTCCCGCTTTTCTAACTGCTTTTCCTTTTCTAATATTTCTTTTTTTCTACTTTCTAAAACCATTTCCTCATTAAACCTACTTTGGCCTACTTTTATTAGTTATTGTTTCATTATTATCATTATCTAGATTCTAGACTTTTATTGTTTTCATTTTCTAATATTTTACATATTAATTCATGTTTTGATACACTTGTCGCTAATGATTTATTTTTCAAAATAGTTTTTAATTGTTTGACATTAAATTTGATTAAATTTTCCAATATGATTAAATTTTATTTTTAATTTAAATTTCTTTTTTTAAAACAAGTAAATAAAGTATTACTATCCAATAACTTATTAAAACAATAACGAAAATTTTTAGCAATACATAATTTAAAACGCAATGCTTTTTTATTTATTTTGTAAAACCTTTGAAATTGAAAAATAGTTGTTCTTTCTTTGTTTCTGTTTCACTTTGTAAATGTTTCATTCGTCCGTTCTTTTTTCTTTTTTTTTTCTTTAACGTTTTTTGTTTTAGATCACTAAATTTACAGTAGGTACTAGATCAAAAAAAAAACTTAGTATGTATGTATTAGTTTTGTTGTTGTGTTTTTTATTGTTATTTATTTTTTTTATTTTCTTTTAAACACTCCTTTGTGTTTGCCTGTCTGTTCCAGATAACTCTAGAATCATATCTATATTACATATTACATTTACCATTTTGAATTAAAATTTTATATATACACTATGTTTTCTTTAGATTTCAAATAGTCAAGTTAATGTTTTAATTTTATTCACTTATTTTATTAAAATCAGTTTAAAGTTCAATCACAAACTATAATTATATTATTGCGTTGTGGTTTAATTTATGTTTTTAAGTTTAATTCATGTTTAAAGTTGAAATTTTAACTCCGAAGAGAGCATAATATTGATTATTGAATCCACATAATATTTATTTATTTATTGATTACCCAATTGCATTTGTTTTTAATAATTATATCTCACTTCTGAAACCAATTTTGTGGGGCTTAAGTTCCTTTGTTTAATAATAAAATGAAATTACTAAAACTTTTAAGGTTAATTATTATTCGTTTATTTTTTACTCCTTTCGTTTTAAAATCAATACAAGAACTCCTCATTATATCCGTGCATACATATATGAACATCGGGTATATTAAAATTACTCCTCCGTTTGTAACGCATCGAAATATACGAGCTAGATATAGTGTCAAGGGTATGTATCGAATCAGCATCGAAAAATGAATCGATTTTAGATAATTTTTAGACAATTTGTAGGTTCCCTACTGTTTTTGGTTAAAATCGGATAAAGGCTTCGGGTAGCTGCCATACAAATTTTTCGAAATTATATGACTATTTTCAAAATTATTAACTAAATAGAAACCAAATATAAAAACAAACAAAATGTAGTTAAATTATTAATCGATTCATGGTGTAGTGGTTAGGACATGTTACATGTAGCCAAAATGTCTAGGTTTGAATTCAGGCTAAGGAAAAATTTTTTTTTTTTTAAATTCATTTTTTGTTATCTATTTTCTTTTTAATAAAATTTATGTATTTATTTTATGTATGAAAAATTTTATAGAAAATTTGACAGAAAACTCTCATTTATATTAAAAATTATTAATTTTTTTTAATATTTCTATAAAAAAATTCAAAACTGTTATTTAAAACAAACAATTGATACCATAGCAACTACAATTATTTAAAAAAAAAAAAATTAAGATAAATGAAAACTCGTTTTGTAGGGAAATTAATAATTGTTCTATGGTGTAGTCAGTAGTGGTTAGTACATGGGGCTAGTAGTCAAAACATTTCAGTTCGATTCCTGGCTGGGGCAAAGTTTTTTTTTTTTTTTAAATTCATCTTAAAACTCTCATTTATAAATTATTTATTTTTTTTTAATACATTTTTTAAAAAATTCAAAACCGTTATTCAAAACAAACAAATGATAGCAACTATAATAATTTAAAAAAAAAATTGAGATGAACAAAAAGTCGATGGCTTAGTGGTTAGGACGTCGACCTTTTAATTGAAAAGTGTGGGTTCGAATCACGTTCAGAGTATATTTTTTTTTTTTAAATTCATCTTATTTTTTAATTCATTTTTTATTTCATTAATTTTTTTTGTAATTAAATATAAAAAAACAAATATTTTGAATTTTCTGTCAAACAGTTCAATTGCAATATATGAAATTCTTATTTATTTAATACACGCACGGGTATCTAAAAGTTGACAAGGGCAACTATAATCTTCCTCGTTTTTTATTAGTTTTATATATTAATTTTAGTAAGTATATTCTGTACTAGAATAAGTAGTGTTGCCAATACCACATATATATAAAATTAGCAGCGTAATTTGGAATACTCCCCATTCTTCTGACAGCCATTGTTATAGGAATAATTTTTTTTAATGGTTTTTATATGTTTATCATATCTTAAGTTTTCATCAATTATCATTCCCAAGTACTTAACATGATCAACTTATTCTATTATAGTATCCTTTACCTTAAGCGTAATATTACAATTGGTTTTCTTTTGCATTTTGAATATCATATAATTAGTTTTTTTCGCATTTATACATAATTAATTTTGCTCCAGCCAACTGCAATATATCTTTAAGTCGTCATTTAGTATATTTTGAAGCTCTTCTAATGTTCGCTTTTGCTATAAGGTTAGTGTCATCCGCATAAATGTTGTATTTTGACTTAATATTGCTTTTAGGTAAGTCAATTATATACAGCAGATATAATTACGGCCCCAGTAATGAACTTTGTGGTACACCTGTTTTTATTACTAGTCCATCACTTAGTACTTCATTAAATTTAACACATTGGGTTCTATTTTTCAAGTAACTTTTAAATAAGAGATTACTGTTCCCTCTAATTCCTAAGTTGTCTATCAATCTGATAAGTCAGGAAAGACATTAAATCAATAAAAATTGCGCCAACATAGTAGCCGTCATTCAACACATTATCTTTAGTTCTCCAATTTGCATTATATTTTCTTTTTCTGCCATTATCATCTGCCAAATCAAAGTATTTTTGCCAAGATTCTCTTGTCTTTTGAAGTATTCCCTATATTTGTTATAAACATGTACTCTATATGAAGCCTATTCGAAACATTTTTATTGCAGATTTTGTTTTCGTGGTACCTGTCATATATTCTTCGAAGTTTTTGAATTAGAACCTTTATATTGGTTTGTGTTATAACATCAAATCAACTATCATTTTGATCGTGGAAAAATGCCAAATTGTTATATATTCTGTATTCCCTTAATCTAGAAAGAACATATACACTATCTCCATTTTCAATTGCTCTTCTTCATTTATTGTTTCGATTTTATTCCAGTTTGGATACTATTATCATTGATTTGGTTAATTTTATTATTTTTAATCTTGCTAATACTATCATTTCTCTTTTTTTTTGCTTTTTTATTATCATTGCTTAGGTTAATTTTATTGTGTTTAATCCTCCTTTTTATATTATCATTGGTTTGGTTAATTCTATCGTTTTTAATCTTACTAATACTATCATTTTCTCTTTTTTCTGTATTATTATCATTTTTTTAGTTAATTTTATCATTTTTAATCCTACTTTTTGAATTATTATCAATAGTTTTATTTATTTTTCTATTACTTTTAAGGATAGTGTTTTTATTTGACCATACTTTTGTAAAATATGAAAGAATGTAGCTTCGCTTCTTTTTATCTTTATTACAATCCATTTTGTTAGTCTTTTGTGTAATGGTTAATATTATTATTATTACTATTATTATTATTATTATTATTTTTATTATTATTATTTTCATTATTTATATGAGTTATATTACTGTTAGTGTCTCTAATATTATTAATATTTGGTTTAACACTAGTATTTTTCTTATTAATATTATCATTAACATATTATTCTTATTAATATTATCATTAATCAGTTCTGCATGCAGAATCCCTTTTTTTATTTTCGTTAATTTTTATATTTATTTTTCTTCCTCTTCTAGTTTCCTTAATTGTTAGTATCCGATTTTTTGTTTTCTTAAACTTACTTTATTTTTATAAACTGGACATGGTCTACTAAAAGTTTTAAGCAATTAATGCATTTATTAATCTCCTCTTTTTGGCATTCACTTGTCTTGTGTTGCTGATGGCACTTCAAGCGTGTTTCTTCATTCTTAAATTCCGCAGCCCTATGGTTAAATCAGTTACATTTATAACATCTTGAGACTTATATGGCATCAAAGACCTTGCACCTTTCCCATATAATACATTATTTTTCGTTAGCTATAATTTTTGGGAATGATTATTTATCCACTTCCATAATTACATTAAACATTTCTTCGTTGTATTTTTTCATTGGGTATATCTTTAATACTTTAAGTTCACTCATTTGTAGAAAAGAATTTTGGTTTTTTAATTTCTCCACAATATCATTTTTACTAAAATTATTATTCATGTGCACAATTTCTATATTAGGTCTCATGACCACAAGTATTTTGATATCATAATTCTCTTTCATTTTTTCTTCTAATTCCTTTTTGATATTTTCACGATCTTCGATGGTTTCCGTTTCTATTAAAATCATCTCATTACTTTTGTTTTCAATATTCTTTATTTTCAAATTTTTTGTATCCACCTTTGTATTTAAATCACTTTTTCTTTTTTCAGTTTTTCTGCACATTCTTCGGTTTTATTATTAAAGGTAACTCTTTCTTCATTTTTAGCACATTTTCAAAAAATTTTGTAAAAATGTGCCTATATAGCTTCACTCTGTCCGTCATCAGCAAATGACACTGTTTGACCCATATTCGAATTTATATTATTTGTGACATTAATTTTTTTTGCAAACCTCATAATTTTTTTTAATTGCACCAACAAATGATTTTTTTTTTTTTTTTGTTTCAATTTGAAGACTTTGAAGAAATTTTTGCATTTTCTCTATTTCTTTTTGTTGGCTGGCTTTAATTTCTTTCTCTCTCTTCATGTAATTAGTTTCAATAGCCTTAAGTAATTCTACTACTTTATTTTTCAGCACCAATTAACATTTAACCCAAAATATTAAAAATTTTTTAAGGACTTGTTATGCTGGGATTTTTTATTCAATATTTGGGAGACAAACAATATAGTTAATTACCAAAGTCTATTTGTATGCTTCTAGTAAGACTAAATTTTCAAAATTTGAATCACATAGTAGCCCACGTCTGCGCATAAAAAACGCAATACATAAAAAAGAGCATATACATATTACATATAATAAAAAAATATTAAGTATTACAAACCTGGTATGTTCAAAGTTATTCAAAGCATTTAATCAAGTTACATTTACTGCAGGATATAAAATCGCTGTTACAATAGCTTGATTTATTTTCGTGGACAGATTGAAAAAGTCTGAATTTCACTAGCTTAAGGTTGCCAGATTTGTGGCAAATATAATTTTAAAGTTAAAAGTTTAGTACGTATTGTAGCTAATTTTGGCAACAATTAACCAAAATAAGTAGTATTTTCCTCTTTTGTCTATTCGTTTGTCTATTCAGAATCATTCCACTTCTTTTGATAGCACCCAACAAAGCCCCATTTTTTTTTCTATTTTATGAATATGATCTTCCCATTTCAACTTTTCATTAATTATAACACCAAGATAATTATAATTAGTAACTTTTTCAATTTCAATATTGTTAACTAGTAGTTTTGGATTTATATCGACTTTATTTCTTATTTTTTATGCTACATATTTTGTTTATATAATATACATATATTCATTACTATTAAACCAATTGTTGTATATCCGTAAATCTGCATTTACTCTTTCTAATTAATCACAGCTTCTGGCACTGTAAATAGGTAGAGTATCTTCAGCAAATATCTTATATTCGGCTAATAAATTCGCATACTGGATATTATGAATATAATGCAGATATAATGTAGGACCGAACACTGACCCTTGAGGAACACCAAGATTTATTAAAATTTAATTACTAAGTACTCCATAAATTTTTGTAATAGTTTTCCTTTTTTTTGAGATAAGAGTTAAGTAGATCCTGACCTCCCCCTCGTATACCAATTTCATACAATGTATCCAGTAAGATACTATGATTCACTGTGCCTTTTTTATCCTTTTTTCGATCAACAAACACATAGACAGCTTCCTTCATCCAACTTATTTATAATTGAATTAGTAGAATCCAAAACTGCAGAATCCGTTCCAATTCTTTTTGGAAACCTAAGTTGATTCATATCAAAGCCTACGGTCTCTTGTATGAAATCTTGTAGTCTAACATTTATAATTTTTTCAAATAGTTTTCCTATGCAACTTGTAAGAGGAATTGGCCTATAATTCGATACATCCAGTGTAGATCCAGATTTAAGTACAGGTACAACAATACTTGATTTTAGACACTCCGGAAAAATACCAGTAAAAAGATATCTATTTACCGAACAAACAATTTGAGGTGTTATTAATGTTGCAACATGCTTTAGATCTGCGGCTAGTATATTATCAGCCCCTGGTGTACTATTTTTTAACTGTATAATGATTTCATATACTTCTTTTTCATCCGTTGGCTGAAGAAAAATAGTTTGACTAGGCATTCTGTTTTCAATTGTATGCTCTTCGCGACTTTTTTGTGATACAATTGTTAAGTACATTCCACATTTTTCTTTGGTCAGACCCTGGTGTACTATTTTTTAACTGTATAATGATTTCATATACTTCTTTTTCATCCGTTGGCTGAAGAAAAATAGTTTGACTAGGCATTCTGTTTTCAATTGTATGCTCTTCGCGACTTTTTTGTGATACAATTGTTAAGTACATTCCACATTTTTCTTTGGTCAGACCCATGCTAATTGTATTCTATTTTTGAAATAATTCTGTTTTGCTTTGGTTTTCATGAGTTACCTTGTTTTTTGCACTTTTGAGTCTTGCTGATTATTTTTCAACTTTTTAAACAATCTATCTCTCTTTTTTATCATATTTAACAAATTATTTGTCATCCACATGTTATCTTTTTTTACTCTTATTTGCTTTTTTGTTGTAGAGTTGACCTAAGTTCTTTGTAATATATCAATGAGATCATCGACACAATCACTATTATTTGTCATAAGAAGGTTTGTAACATTATCTTCAAATATATGATAATTTGTGATAAAAATATCCTTTTTGAAAATTGGTTCCATATTTTTTACAACTTCATTTGTTTTGACGAGTACAGCTTTATGATTTAAATTTACAATATCATATAACTTGATATCAAATTCAAAGTTTTCAAGGTCAGGAAAAACCTGATCAATGATCGTTGAAGAATTTTCAGGTATTCTATTTGCATATTCTTTACTTAATTTATTTTTAATAATGATTCCATTGGATTCTGACATTGATTTATAGGATCAAGTGAGCTCTGCATCAACTAATAAGTCAAAATTACAATCACCCATCACAATAGTATTTTTATATCTATCAAAGATTGACTCTAGATGTGCAATAAATTCATCATTATTCTCACTTGGTGTTGTATTTATTATAAACAAAATACTTTAGCCTAATTATTAATGTTCATTTATTGAAATCTTATGTACTAATGTCAAAATTTATAATTACATTTATACATGTCTACATTGGTTACTTATATATATATATCAATTACAACCCGTTTACAAAAGCATCAGTCCATCAACCCACTAAACCTTGTATAAGTGATGCATTTTTTTCAGGTTCATACAATATCTTCCTTTTTTCCAAAACGCGATATTATGAAATTACACTTACATTTTTATACCCGTATGACTATATAGTCCAAGGGTATAATAAATTTGCCATTACGTTTGTGACGCAGAGAAGGAGGTGGAGCTAAAAAGAAAGCCCTAAAACAAATTTTGTTGAGTTCCATTAACCCATTGCGACCCAACAGCTTTTTAGGTTTTTTCAATACTTTACTCTAAATTCGAAACGGTTTGACCAATTGACTTCAAATTTTGTATACGTGATGCTCCTTGAGAATTGAGTTTACACTATTAACAGTTTTGGAATTTATTAACCCATGTTGGGCCGACGGGTGGTCAAAAAAAATGTTGGGTCCGAATTTTGTCCGATTTTATGAAATTCTGCTTTGGCTAAAAAGAAAACCCTAAAACAAATTTTGTTGAGTTCCATTAACCCATTGCGACCCAACAGCTTTTTAGGTTTTTTCAATACTTTACTCTAAATTAAAAACGGTTTAACCGATTTTCTTGAAATTTTGTATGTGTTCCGTTTTGAGAATGAAATTAACTCTTTTAACAGACTTGCAATTGGTTAACCCATGCCGGCCCGACGATTGACAAAAAAAAAGACTTGGAAGCAAATTACGTCCAATTTTCCGAAATACTGCTTTGCCCAAAGAGAAAGTGTAGTTCCGTTAACCCATTGGGGCACAGTGGCTTTTTATAGATTTTTGCGTTACTTAACTCTAAATTAGAAACGATTTGACCGGTTGACCTCAAATTTTATATGTGTGAAGCAAGTTGAAAATGGAGTTGAGTCTGTTAACATTCGGTCCTAGGATTGGTCAAAAAAAATTTTTTTTTGGAAGTATATTACGTCAAATTTTTGAAAGTAGTTTGTACTGCTTTGAATTACAGAAAGTTTCAAAAATTACTAGAATAATCCTAGAAAAATCGTTTTAAAAAGACTGTTTTTAACATTTTAAAATTTACATTTGTAAACCGTGTGTAATTTTTATGTTAAATTTTTGACGTAAGATCAACTTCAATTAAACCTCCATTGAGAGGCGCAGCAACGCGCACCGGGTATTAGCTAGTTATTAATAAATTTCAATAATTAAATTTCAAATTACTATAGTTAAATTAAGAGTGTTAAATTAATTATTAGTAAAACTCAATATTTAGATTTTTAATTTTAAAATTGTTAAATTAAGGATGTTAGGTTAAACATTAATAAAATTCAATATTCATATTTTAAATTGAAATAGGTTGAACAAACTTTATCTCAACTTTAAAAAAGTTAGTCTGTTTCACATTTCTTCCGTATCGGGTAGTTTAGTCAAATTGTTATTCAAACCTGGTGAATTGCTTTGAGTTGTGTTATTTTCACTTATCTGTTTGTTGTAGGACACATTATTATCTTATGTAGATTTTTCTTCAGGGTCCGATGGTTCAATTAAAATCGAATTTTCAGTCTTAAAGTTTGGGTCATTTATCGATCTACGTAATTGACTAGTATTCCTTCGTAATATATTTTTATTTTCATTCTTTATAATGTAGGGCCTGGGACTTAAATGCTTATTCTCCAACATTGCAGGTTCCCATTTATCATCCCTCCTAAATGTTAGTATATCTCCTTCATTTAAACATGTTCGTTTTGTCTTGCCGTCCTATTATACCATAATTTTTGCCTTTGTTCAGATACAGTCATTTTATTTCGCGCCTCCGTAATTACTAATTTTAGAAGCAGTAAAGATTTATGAATTGGGTGTTTGGCTCGTAATAATCTACTATTAAAAAGTTGGGATGGTGTAAGACCTAACACCATATTCTAACAGAAATGTATATATGTCCTTCTTACTCTTCTTTGCCTTTTTTAGCATTATTTTTTAAATATGTACAGCCGTTTCAGCTAACCCGTTTGAGCAAAACCAAATTCAAAACCCCCTTTTTTTTCCAAATTTAAGCATTCAAATTAATTAAATGGATTATTATCACATACTACCTTTTCCAAAGTAATCAATCACTTAAAAGGAATCACCGCCAAATTCTATAATGTCAGTTCCTACAATTTGATAAGGTTACTCTGGTATTTCACGAACTTTCAAAGTCTGTTTTATATTTGCTGGTCTATAATGCTCGCAAATTCGACAACTATTAATAACATTTTCAATGTCGCGATTCATGTATGGCGAATAGAACAATGTTTATTTTTCGTAGTATCGTTTTATTTATTACGAAATGACCCACATGCAACTTTTATAATGTTTCCTTTATTAAATTACTAGGTACAAATATACGATTCTCAAAAAATACTAATCCGTTCTCGACATAAATTTTATCTTTTATATTCCAATAGAACTTAAAATTGTCATTCAGATTAGCTTTTGATTTTGGCCAACCGTTTTTATAAACTCTAATTATCTCAACTAAATTATTATCTTTCAACGTCAATTTCTTAACTAATTCTTTTTGGCCTTTACTCATACTAACACTGTGGACCACATCTGTCATAATATTATTTAAATCAATTTCTTGAACATAACCGGAATTTCTTGATAGCAGATCTGCTATGTGAAATTTTGTTACCTGAAATATATTGAATATCTAAGTCATATTTAAACAATTCCATTTTCATTCTTTGCAACCGTAACGAATAATGTTTTTCCAAAGATTTATTCATTATTGAAACTAGGGGTTTATGGTCCGTATTTATAACAATGGGTTTGCCATATATATAATCATGAAATTTTTGACACGCATAAGCAATTGCCAAAAATTCTTTTTCAATTTGTGCATAGTTAATTTCAGTTGCCGCAAGGCTTTTAGAATAATATGAAATAGGCTCTTAAGTCTTCTAATTTAGGTACTAAACAATTCTCGTGGATCTAAACAAATTCTGATAGATTTATATTTCTTTTCAACTATTACCATACTACGTGATAATATTTTTAGTCTCCATTTTTTTAAGTTATCTTGGACACGGTCTCTAATACTTAAAGGAATTCTACGTGGTGGTTTACTAATCGGCTCGGCTCCATTTTTTAATTCTAAGGTACATTTTTCTGGAAACTGACCTTGACCTTCGAATACATCTGTATTTGCATTAATAAAACTTTTAGCAGAATGATCAGAGATAAACGAAACTTTTGCTCTTTTAAGCAAACCCAATTCAACACAAGTATCTAACCCTAGAAGAGAGGTAGAATCGGAATCGACAATTACAAATATAATATCATATACTTTCCGTTTAAATCCGTCTATTTATACATCCTATTGTGTTTAATTTTTGCCCACAATAAGCCTCAAGTTTATTCACGAATAAATCTAATGTTACATTATTTTTAAATTTTGTAAAAAAATTTTAAGATAATATATTAACCTGTGACCACTATAATTTAAATTTTATTGGCAGTTTTTCTACTTTCAATCATTCTGTCTAACAACAAACTTTATTAATACAACAGAAATCAGTAACTACTTCTATGTAAAGCTCTTCAGTTTTGTCACCATCAATTAAAATATTATTAGAAGCAATCTCACTTACCTGATTTTTGTTTTTACACGCCACTGCGAAGTGATTGTTTTTTTTGATTTTGTTTTGTTTTTATGGTTTGCTTGGCAAACTTCGATATTACTCGGAATTACTAATTTCTTTTTTGTTTATTAAAACATATCTCTATGACAACAAATGATGTTATACAAAACGAGGGAAAGAAGAGTAATATATTTATTTTAGTCGCTTTCGCCGACCAAGAAAATAAATAGATTTACTTTTAAAACTGCATTTTTGGTTGTACCGTGTGTTTGAAAGCCAAAAATAGGTGTCGTGTCAAAAATATGTTTTTAGTATTAAACAGTATTAAACAGCGTTCATTTGATGATTTATTATCTGAACGACTAAAATATGTAATACTCTTTTATGTTGGAATACTTTTTATTTTATTGAACTTACTCGTGGTTAAACGATCGTGGAATCTTGTAAACCATTTTAAACACACTTCTCGTTAAAGAAGAAACTTGAAATTATGGAACACAGGTCAGATTTCGATGATAATTCATGATTTTAAATAAAAATTTATGGTTATGTGTTTATTGACTTTTATGTTAATGTACAGGCATATATAATACGTATTGTATTGATGTATATTTGTTACATTGAGGAACTTTCATTATAAGAATAACTTAGAATATTAATAATTTAAATAAAAATTTATTTTTATTTACTGTTCAATCATTTATCTGCAATTATTTGTATTTATAAAATAAATATAATTATTATTATTAATATATTTGTCTAGAATGAGGTGTAACAAACGCATTCAATTATTAAAAAATAAAATATTAATGTTTTGTTGAATGTGTTTTATTTTAGAAAATAAAATTTCATAAATTATCGTAAGCAAGCCAAAAAATATTTTATTAATTTTTAATAAAAAAAAATAAACAAAAAAAAAATTTTTTTAGTTTATGAAAAAATTGATTTCAGTTTTAAAAATCACAGAAGATTTTCTGGGAATTTTAAATAAATAGTAAATCATTTTGGTATTAAAAACTAAGACTATGCTTCACATGAACTTGTAGTAAGTCTTTAATAGTTTCAGTTAAAAACTGAAATAATGGCGAAAGCCAAATGTACGCTTTGTTGCGTTGCTTGCTTTTTGATTTGGAAAGTAAATGAAGCAAGCAATGTTTCAAAGCAATTTAAAAGCTTCCCTCATCTCATCCCTGAAATAAAGCCAAATGAACTGCACCTTAGTAACCAAAGCAAATATATTTTTTTTACTTAATTAGGTAGGTATAATAAAAAAAATCGAAAAATTAATTTGCATTTGATAATTCAAAACTCAATTCATAATTCAATTTTATGTCCATAAAAATAGGTACATAATTAAACATGTTGAGTAGGTCATTGTAGAATGTTGGCAACATACAAGTATTTCGATTTGAATCTAAACAAAGGTTATGAAACAATATACAGAGCTTAGTAACATTTTAAAAATATGTCTAAATAAAGTTAATAGATGGAGAAATAGATCATTATTGAAACAAAATAAACCAATAAAAAAATTTCAAATCTTTTAACAAACAATTTTGTCGAATTTAAATTTAAAAATTTAAAATTTAAACAAGTACGTAATTTAATAAAACAAAAATTAATTGAAATTAAAAAAAAAAATTCACCAAGAAGGGATTTGAACTAACGACCCCGAAATTTTATCAAATTTAAAACATACAAAAGGTAGACTACATAACTTATTATTCATCTTCAAATTTTTAAGAAACAACAAGAAGTTATATAAGTAATTTTTTTTTTGTGTATCAATTACTAGAATCGACATATTATATTCTACGTATTACAAAATGCAAAATGTAACAGTTTAGACTTTATTTAAGAAAATAATATTGATATACAATATATGTACATGTATATTGTATATAATGAAATTAGAAATAACCCTTATTAGAAAAAGTTTTTCTTTCAATTAACATTGCGTCATTCTGTGACGGGCCAACAGCTAGTACAAAATATTTTCAAAACATTCTTTTTTCATTTTAGGTTGATGATGATTGAACATTTTGCCGGCCTTGGCGTCATGTTGAACGATGATGACAATGTACACATATTGATGAAAGGGTAGAATTGTTAATAGTTTCTATTTACATTATAGGATTCTACATGATTATTCTATCACAATCTAATTTTATGATATTAACGTTTTAGGCTGAATACTTGTGTTCTTACGAATGGATACCTGTAATTATAAGCATAGAATTATGGAAACATTAAGCATTAATTTCATAATTAGAAAATTTCTGCGAAATATTTTTTTTGTTAAAATATTTTTAGTTGAAGTGTTTCTCCAATAAAATGCTGGTGAGGTATTAAGTGCTGAACTATATTTTCTTTTATCGATGGGTTGTTTAATTTCCTCTAGAAATTTAATTATTGGTAATTATTAAATAATTTCATGTTGTTTTTAAAACTTTTAGGTTCAGCAGATAGATTTGGTTTAGTTTTAAGTCTTAACTTTAATTAAAGTTTTGTTATAAAATAACGTTATTGATATTATTTATTAATGATATATCGAGATTTAATTAAAAACAGATATAAACCCTTATAATCAATTTTTATTTAATTTGTTATAAGTTTTTAAATTTATTGGATGTAAAGGATTTAATTTTATTAACTTGCTATTGTTATTTGTAGGTTGGTTTTGTTGTAAAAGATGTAATTCTTTATATATTAAAATACTTTATATTTATTATATAAATATTATTATATTTTTTTTATATTAAAACTTCCTTTTGTTATTTTTTGTCATTTTAATTTTAATAATACATGTTTATTTGGTTTACAAAATATTAATCATTATGATCACATCTTTAAATTTTGACAAAATATTTTGAAATAAAATTATAGGAAAATTCCGTTTAGATGATAAAATTAAATAATGAATGATAAATGTCGTACGATTCTGAAAAAATTATGAAATATAAAAATTAGTACATATTTTATATTTTTTTGTTGATTCTTCTTATGATAGTATTTGTATTGCAGTGATTTTGGAATCGTCCCGGCTTGATAAGTTCTCAAAACTATTTTCTGTTGATAGAAACTCTGTCTGAACCACTTGTAATGCTGTTAAAAAATAATATATAAATTTAATTGTTCACTTTAATAAATATTCAACAAATTTTATTATATTTTGTGCTATTTAAACTATTGATAAAAAATTTAATTATAACAAAATAAGCCGGTTTAACAATTCAGATAATTAAACAAGGACTGAAATATTAAAGTTACAAAAGGTACAGATATTTTCCATTCTTTACAAATTGGCCTTTAATGTATTTCTTATTTATAAACTAATTAGGGATTTCAATTAATTTAAAGTTTTTTTGTATGTATATCATATCAATCGCTGTATCATGTATGTACGCAGTTTGTGTATATTTTGATTATAAAATAAAAAAATATTATTGATAGAAAAACAAGAATGAAATTTCTTTTTTTTGCTTTATATTATTTTACTTGCATTATTCCAAATCTTTCAAATCGTTAGAAAATAATTCCATAAATTATCTTCTAATGTACCTATGTATTTTAAATTTTCGTTATAATATATTTAATAATTCAAATTTTCAAATCGATCAATAGCTTCTATAATCCGAACTCATTAACCAAACTCGACCAGAACCAATTCTCATGATATTTTCATTACCAGTAACCTACGGTTTAAATTTCTTCAAAATAGCGGCATCATTTTTTGAGTTATGCTATTTTTAAGATATATGTTTGTTAGCCCTTGAACTTTTCAAAGGTTCCAGAACCCGAAACCATGGTACGATTTCGCCCATATGCAGTCCGCGCTGTATTTTAAATACTAGTGAACCCTTGAACACAATTGGAACGTTCTATCTTAATTTTAAGTTACTATTTTTAATAATTTCGACTATAAGCTTTTAAACCTTGGTAGGTCTAAGAGGGGTACTGAATCACCACTCCAGATGATCCCAATTTAGGGGGCCACACAAATAGTAAAGAACATCCTTGTGCCAAATTTGAAGCTTCTACATTTGTTTCAAGTTGCTATCTTTATTAATTTTATAGATATGCTTTAAGGTCTTCGGAAATGTGTGGCTTCTCCAATGGGGCCCAAATTTCAAGTACACCAAGGAAAAAGAAGAGACAGCCTTATACCAAATTTGGAGATTCTATTTTCATTGATTTCGAAATTATGCTCGTTTGGCCTAAATTCGATCAAAAAGTTCTAAGTTCCGAACCCATTACATTATTGTACATTACTCACCGTACGCAATCACCACCGTAGTATCAGTACCAGTATCCTACAACACAAATTTTATGAAGATAGCGTCATTAGTTGTTGAGTTATCGAGATATTTTATATATGTTCGTTAGCCCTTAGACCGATTAAAAGGTCCAGAATCCGAACCCATGGGCCGATTTCGCCCATATGCAATCCCCGCCGTACTTTCAGTCCTAGTAACCTACAGTTAAAATTTCATCAAGATAGCTCCATTATTTTTTGAGTTATCGTGCCTACGGACGGACGGACGGTCGGACATGACTATATCGACTAAGGAGGTTACGCTTATCACAAATATATATACTTTTCATATTTAGCTCGCTTCCTTTAGGCGGTTACAAACACCATACCAAAGTTAATATACCCCTTTACTTATTCTATAGGTGTAGGGTATAAAAAGAAATCGTCCAAATTGTATAAAGAAATACAAATATACAAAATACACAAATACATACATCGATTAACATACAAAAAAAAACAACAACAATAAAAATAAGAGATAATAAAAGAAAAATAAAAATAAAGCAAAGAAATAATCTCAATTTGATTTTACTATGTATACCAAAAATACGGTCTTCTTTTTACGATAATGGGGTGATGTCAAATACCGTATTGGGGGTAATTTCAAATCACGAAATTGAATAAAATGTTTTGTTCTAGATGAATACTCTATATATATGATTTCTTTATAATATATGTTAAAAAACAAGCAAAGAAAAAGATAGTATATGCAGCCGTTCTAGTAATACCCTACATCTAATTGGTCCAAATTAAATTAAAAATCCTTTCTTAATTAATAATTTTCTAATTAATTTACATATTCAAAAATATTAAAATATTTATTAATTTATCTATTTAAAAAAACAAATACATTTAGTATTTATAAATTGCAATTATAATATTACAAATTTAGAACGTTTTATACAATACAATCAAGTTTTACACATACATGCGGAAATTACTACTCTTCAGGATTATTAATTTTTTTTTTGTACCGCAGTTATTGTTAAATGAGTACCTTTGATTTATTATCTCAATTTTAAATAATTTTTAAATTTGTTCTTTTAATTTACTTATTTTTTTTTATGTTGTTCATAATTTAATTAATAATAGTTTAATTCTATTAATTTGGAAAATTCTGGGTTAATTTAATTTAAAGATATATAGAAGTAATACTTACTTTTTCCTGAAATATGACCTGATTCAAGTTACAGGTATGAAAAGGATTAATTTCAGATTTGTAATTGATTTAATTTGTAATAAAATATATTTGTTTCATATTTAAAATAAACTGAAAACATGCTTTTATTAGCTTTTGATCACGTAATTTAGTTCATCAATAATTCCAAATAATTTAAATTTTTAAGTATATGTATGTACTAATTTAACATATTCGAAAATGTAAAACATGCAATATAAGAAACTTTGACATATATAAAAAATTTTTTATAATATATTTAAATATAAAAATAAACTCAGCATGCATTATTTACTCTTATATTTTTTAAATGGTTTTATTAGGCATTGAAAAGAGTTTAAGTTTCATACACAATTAATTGATTATACATTTCTTAAGAATAATATTATTGTAATTGTAATATTTATTGTATATATTGAAATGAACGTAATATTTTTATTATTATTATGACTGTATTATTTATAACGCCGATATTTATGGTATATATTCAAATGGATGTTATAGAAAAATGTATTTATATCTTAATTATCCATTCAATAAAATATTTCAAAAAGATATATCAAACAATTTATTTAAATAATAAAGTTTTGCAAAAAGTTTTTGAAATGTTTTTGAAATATAAATACGTATATATTTTTATCTAATAAAATTTTTTGGTAATAATTCAGTTAAATATCTGATATAACGATAATTTTATCTGACCAATGGCGCAGTGGTAAAGACGCCGCCTTTCATGTGGAAGGTCTCGGATTCAAACTCCGGTCAGATCATATCTAATAAAAAAATATCGTAAAATTGTATAATTATATCGTAATATAAAATAAGATTTAATAAAAATATATAAATAATTCTTGTGTAAGATTATAGATGGCGCACAAAGTTAACATTTGTGCATTCACATTTCATAACCTTATACAATAGCTACAGCCGAGTAATCAACGGCTTAGTGAATATTATGATTAAAGAAACTAAGCCTAGTTTAAAATAAAAACTTGGTGAATGCCCTACACACCTTAAAGGAGTGGAAAAAGAATAAAAAAAAAAAAATAACGATAATTAAAAAAGAAAATTAAGTTTTGTCCTTATTTGCAAAATTTTCATTTCTAATTTTCATTTTTCAAAATTTAATACCTTGGCTTGATAAAAATACAAAAATTTAAATAAGAAAGCAAATAGGAAATAAACCTTTTTGTGCCAAATTTACAGTTTCTATAGTTATTAATTTCGAAGATATTCTTTTTAGATTTTTAGAAAAGTGTGGAAGTTACCTCAATCTTAAGACCGAATGGAAACAAAACAAAACACCCTTGTATCAAATTTGAAAATTCAATCTTTTTAAATTTTATCTTGGCAGGTGCTTGGGATATACACGGACAACTACTCCAACTGATCCCACATTTCAGGAACATGAGAAAAATTGAAAAAAACTCTTGCATCAAATTTGAAGGTTTTATCTTTATTTTAAATTACTATATTTATTAATTTCGAAGATAAGCTTTTAAATTTTGGGAGCTCTAAGAGAGGTGTCTTAACCAACTGTA
Organism: Dolichopus griseipennis; assembly: GCA_963082915.1. Taxonomy (NCBI): domain Eukaryota; kingdom Metazoa; phylum Arthropoda; class Insecta; order Diptera; family Dolichopodidae; genus Dolichopus; species Dolichopus griseipennis. The sequence continues at coordinate 49,246,882 of OY720444.1, read as the reverse complement.
ATATATCTTGACTTGCCCACAAATTTATTTCAATAACAATAAATTAAACATTACGAAAATAACTTTACAAATTGCTTAACATATTATTGCTGACCTAATATTTTGTGGTCTCACTCAATTATATTTTGATTATATTTTGGTAATTTATTACATATGGAAATAATATTGTAGAACAACACTAGGTCAGTATAAATTGTCCGGGTTCAAATCCCAGCGAATTGATTTATATTATTTTAGTTTCATTATTCCAAATCGTTAGAAAATAATTCCATAAATTGTCTTCTAATGTACTTCTGTATTTTAAATTTTCGTTAGTTTAAAATAGGTATATAAAATTTTTTTATAATTTTTAGGTTTTTAACTACTAAAAAAATGTAATTAAAAATTTTGGTTTATCTTATTGAAAATTTGTTTTATTATTTTATTATTTAATTTAGAACTCTAAAAGGGAAAAAGCCGGGTAAAATATATTATGGAAAAGTATACCTATAAATAAGCTTTCAAAATTCATATTCCATTCGGCATAAAAAACCCTTTAAGTACGTAAATACACATTATAAAATGTACATATGTATGAATGTATTTTGCGATTTCTTTTGTTCTGCCGGAACCATAATCAGAAAAACCACTAATTTCATCCAATGAACTATTATAGTATAGCCTTCTAATGTCTATTTCATCGAATACCAATACAGCCAACCTTTAAATTAAATCTTTTTCTGATAATATAATGCCTTACTCATAATGCCTTATTTTTGTCGTTAAGACCTACATTTAAATGTTTGATGGGGATCCATCTATTAAAGAAAACAACCTTATTAATAAAAACAATTATCAAAAATGTTCTGCTATTCACATTGAAGTTAAAAATGATGAGTCCAGCTTACCAGAATATGCAACTAATAGTAATAATTATGATATAAATACTAAAAATGATAATGTTAATAATAATATTAATAATAATAATGATAATAATAATAATAATGATGATAAAAATAGTAATAATATAAATGATGATAATAATGGTAAAAATAGTAATAATATAAATAATGATAATATTAATAAGAATAATAATAATACAGATAATAACAATAATAATAATTATAATAATAACAAGAATAATAATAAAAGCAGTAATATTAAAAATACCCATCATGCTATTAACAAAAAACATAGTTTATTTTCAAAATTAATGCATTTTAGTAAAAATAAACCTGGTAAAACTAATAATTTAATAGATAAAGATTCTTGAATTGTTGATTCAAAAAACGATAATAAAATCTCACATAGTTTAAAGGATCGAGAAATCGTGTCAGTCAATAAAAACATTAGATCAAAAGAGCTTCTAAGTAATGACTACTCAAATTGGGTCAAAGGAGAAACCATTTACATCCAAAGCAATTCTAAACTGGGTAAAACTAATGATGAAGCTAAGCATTTAAGTACAGAAGACAGCAGGAAAAGTTTTGTTAACCCCATGGTTCCACCAATTGTTAGATTATCAAAAAAAGCGATTGAGTCTGGTGAAAATACGTATGCCTTATCTAGATTAAGAGAGCACAGGATTTATAACAATGTAAGATTTTTCTTATCTTATTTCCATGATAAAGAAGACATTTGTTATGATGGTATTAATCAAACTAGTTTGAAAGTACTTATTCATCAAGAAGGGTTGCCAAATAACTATGAAGAACTTAGGCAGCTATATTTTACTTATCATGATAACACAGGAATACCCAAAAAGGAAGTACTTAAAAACTTAACTTATTTTAGAAGACATATTGATAATAAATACAGAGAACACCTACAAAAAATTAGAAAATCTTGGCAAAATTACATGGTTAGTAAACCATGATACGTCACAAACACAATAATATAAATATGGTGCATTTTAATGCTAGAAGTTTAAGGAAAAATATGACTGAAATCGAACTTTTTATTAAAGACAGGATAGATATTGATATTATTATGATTGGTGAAACTTGGTTATATACAGATGAAGAAAGATTTTTTAATATACATGGTTTCTCAGCATTTTTTAATTCTAATAATGAATCAAGAGGAGGTGGAACCGCTATTAAGCAGAATATTCAGTATACAGTTTTAGAAGTATTTAATCAATTCAATACCATAATTGTTTCATTAAATAATACTTCTCCATCTTTAAAAATTGCAGTTTGTTACAAAAAACCAAGTGATAACAACAGCGATTTATTAGCACATCTAGATTTAATTTTTGATAAATATAAGAATATAGTTCTGATGGGTAATATAAATATTGATTTATTAACAGACACAGAGCTCTCCAGATCATATAAATTGATGTTAGAATCTAACGGAGTAACTATAAGGAACGTACTAAGTTATGAATCTGCTACTAGAGTGACTGAAAATAGTTCTATGATCATTGATCGTATTCTGACAAATATAGATAAGTTTGACTTTGATATTAAGCTTCACGATATAGTAAATCTAGATCATAAAGCTATTAGTGTCAAATTAAATAAAGTTTTAAAAAAAGTTGAGCCTATTTAATTAAATAATTCAACACCACAAATTTTAAGAAATATAAAGAAAATGTAAGAAAACTACTTGAAATAAATAAATGTCAAAATGTGGATGACCTTATTAAAATATTGCAAAAAGCGAAGGTTAATTCTACAATTAAGACGCACCAGAAGAGTGAGGAACAACAGTCATTGGATGACAAAGGAATTATTGAATATGATCAAAAAGAGGAATAATCTGTTTAAAAAGTTGAAAAAGCAGCCTAACAATATAGAGTTTTAAAAATGTAAAGAACAAGGTTAATTATGAAATAACTAAAGCCAAACAAAATTATTTTAATGATAAACTACAATTAGCTGGTGGTGATCAAAGGAAAATTTGGAAAGTACTAAATAATCTCATCTTGAAAAAATTAACTGAGTTAAGCAAGGTTATCAAAGAAATAAACAGTAATGGAATCAGAACATGCGATAGTTTTGAAATTGCAAATTCATTCAATTCTTACTTCAGTTCTATCGGAAACAAACTAGCTGATAAAATTGTTGATGCTGAAAAATACATAATAAAAAATAGATTCGTTGAACAGTCTATTTTTCTTAAACCAACATATGAAACGGAAATACATAACATTAAAAAATAGTTCTCCCGGAGGTGATAATATTTCAGCTTCAGATTTAAAACATGTTGCAACTTTAATAACACCTACAATTGTATGCTTGATAAATAGGTGTATAAATACTGGTATATATCCCGAGTGTCTAAAATCAAGTATTGTTGTACCTATATTTAAATCGGGATCAACCTCAGATGTATCAAATTATAGACCGATTACTCTCTCAAGCTGTATTGGAAAAGTATTTGAAAAGGTAATTAACTCTAGAATACAGGAGTTCGTGCAAAAAGTTGTAAGATTTGATATAAATCAATTTGGTTTTCAAAAGAAAATTGGAACTGACTCTGCAGTTCTTAAATCCACCAACTCAATTATAAATAAACTGGATCAGGGAAATTATGTATGTTCGGTATTTGTTGATCTAAAGAAAGCCTTTGATACAGTGAACCATAATATTTTACTTGACAGATTGCACGAAATCGGAATAAGGGGTACTGCTAATAATTTACTTTACTCATATCTGAATAATAGAAAAACTATGACAAAAATTAATGGAGTTTTCAGTAATGAAAATATTATAAATATTGGTGTTCCTCAAGGATCAGTACTTGGTCCCACACTTTACTTACTTTATATTCATAATATCCAGTATACGAATTTGAGGGCTGACTATAAGATCTTTACTGATGATACTCTACTTATTTATAATGCTAGAACCTGTGAATAACTTGAAAGTCTTGTAAATACTGATTTGGAGATATATGAAAGTTGGCTTAAAGGTAATAAATTAACTATTAATGCGGAAAAAACAAAATATATAGTATATAAAATAAAAAATAAAATTGATATAAATCCGAATCTATTGATAAATAAGACTAAAATTGAAAGAGTTACTACTTATAAATACCTTGAGGTTGTAATAGATGAAAAACTGAAGTGGGAAGATCATATTAATAGATTAGTAAAAAAAATTGTGTAAACAAACTGCAGATAAGCTTTATTATTCTCATATTATCTCGCACATCAGATATAATTTATGTAATTGGTCCAACTGTTCATTACGGTTGAAAGATAAAATTTGTGTTTTAATAAACAAAGTCATAAAATGCTTACATAAGTACGATTGGCTCACCCCAACAAACGAAATTTTTAAGTGCACCGGATATCTGAAGTTACACGAACTCATTATTTTGGAAAAATCTAAACTAATTTTCAAAATAGAAAAAGGGGGTTTATAAAAAAAACGTCATAATTACCAAAAGAAATAATATTCATAATTACAATACAAGAAGGATGAACAATTTAAATCATGCCAAATCAAGAATAGAGTTATCACGCAATAGCTGTCTCTCGTCATCAATAAGAATTTATAATAAATTGCCAATGGATTTAAAAAGAAGCTCAAACTTGGATATTTTTGTCAAAAAACTGAAACAATTACTAAAGAATAATGCTACATTTGTAAATGGCTTAACGCAGGAGTGAAACAATAGCATATAATGTTATGAGCTACAATATTGTATTTATGTAATTATATATGTATATATGTAAATATATTAAAATTTTAAATTTACTTTGTTAATAATATTAGGAAGTAACTGCGATGTTTTATACCAAAACTATAAGATTTGTTTATATCAAAGTTATAAAATGAAATAAAAAATAAAATTACAAAAATAAATGCTGTACTTTTAAGGGGAAAAAAAAAAAATAAAAAAAAAATATGTATACCACTAAGTAAATTTAAACAATAAATAAATAAATAAAAAAAAAAAAAACACAATAAAATATTAAAAATATTAAGAAAGGGAACTAAAATGGGGCAAATTAAGCTTTACTCCATTTCTCATAAATTATTAACTCTTTTGCTGCTACGTTTTTTTCATATTTATATTTTCATAATATTTTTTGCTACGTTTTTTTCATTTTCGGACCATTTACTAACACTTTGCAAATTCATTTTTAAAAATTGTTTGGCTTGGTTACGCAATTAAAACTCCCTATTAATAATGCTACATAATATATCCTGTTTTTCTTTTTTTAATTTTTGCCACTTTTTATTTTGATTTTTTAAGTAAATAATGTTTTTTTTTAAATTAAATTTTTGTTTCTTAAAGAAAGCTTAAATTTTAAGAACTGTCGGATACTTTTTTTTTAGTAAAAATCTGCACTCCTATAAAATTTCAAACAATGCCTGCAAACACAACTTTTTCCATCTGACGAGACAGTTTACAAATTTTCAAAAAGTACATTCAAATTTCTTACATTTTTGTTAGAATAGCATTTAGTGCTTGAATAATTTTTATTTATTTTCAAAGATTCTCTGTATTCTAAAAACAAGAAATCGTCGATTTTACTATGTATACCAAAAATACGGTCTTCTTTTCACGATAATGGTTAGTAATGCCCTACATCTGATTGGTTCAAATTAAAAATCATTTCTTAATTAATAATTTTCTAATTAATTTACATATTCAAAAATATTAAAATATTTATTAATTTATCTATAAACAAATGAACTAAATGTATTTATAAATTGCAATTATAATATTACAAATTTAGAACGTTTTATACAATACAATCAAGCGGAACATTACACATACAAGCGGAAATTACTACTCTTCAGGATTATTAATTTTTTTTTTTGTACCGCAGTTATTGTTAAATGATTTAGTACCTTTGATTTATTATTTCAATTTTAAATAATTTTTAAATTTGTTCTTTTAATTTACTTATTTTTTTTTATGTTGTTCATAATTTAATTAATAATAGTTTAATTCTATTAATTTGGAAAATTCTGGTTTAATTTAATTTAAAGATATATAGAAATAATACTTACTTTTTCTTGAAATATGACCTGATTCAAGTTACAGGTATGAAAAGGATTAATTTCAGATTGAAATATTGGAATTAGAACAGGTTATTTCTCATCTTTTATATTTATGATAAGGAATTGTGAGCACTTCTGTTATAAATAAGTATAACAATCATAATTCTCCTGTTATCTGTGACATTAATTTAGAAAACCCATAGTTTTTCAAAAGATATATATAATATAATGGGTTTATATAATTTGATGGTTTTTAATATAAACTGAAAATATTAATGCTTTGATAAGTTTTTTGTCACTAAATTTAGGAAATACGTTTTTGAAAAGCTTATAAATGCAAAACATGTAATAAATGTATTTCTAAAATAAAATGACAAATTTAATACTTTTTATATAATTCATTTAAATATTAAAATTCATTTAACATACATGCAAGTATATGTTGTCTGTCATACTAATATTTGTTGGAATTTAAAGTAATTTTTAAGATACATTAATTTGTAATAAAATATATTTGTTTCATATTTAAAATAAACTGAAAACATTAATGCTTTTATTAGCTTTTGATCACGTAATTTAGTTCATCAATAATTCCAAATAATTTAAATTTTTAAGTATATGTACTAATTTAACATATTCGAAAATGTAAAACATGCAATATAAGAAACTTTGACATATATAAAATTTTTTTTATAATATATTTAAACTAGCAGATTTACTCGGCGTTGCCCGGAAGCTTGAAAATTGTAAAAAAGCTAGTTTCAGTCAATTTTTTGAGATACTACTTTGCCTATAAATGCCACAAAAAAATATTGGTGGAGTTCCGTTAACCCATCGTGGCCCAACAGCTTTTTATAGGTTTTTTCGTTGCTTTGCTATATATTAGAAATGATTTAACAGATTAACTTCAAATTTTGTATATGTGTTCTTCTTTGAAAATGAAGTTCAATTTACTAACAGACTTGAAAGTTGTTAACCCCTGCCGACGATTGTTCAAAAAAAAATTTGTAAGTAAATTACGTCCAATTTTTGAAAGTAGGTACAACTTCTTTGAATTAGGGGAATACTTAAAAAAAAGGTTTGTCGAGTTCTTTTAATCGATTGCGAAACAAAAACTTTAAAAAACAGTTTGCAAAACAATTTGAACGATTATCTCTAATTTTTCTATACATGCTGCTTCTTGACAATTTGGTGCTCCTTGACGATATAGTTGAGGATGGTAGGTTTCCGGTGAACAATATTAACTGAAATAAAATGACTATAGGTCAAAAGGGGATTTTCTTGAATTGCCAACGCTTGAATAAAATATAGTCGATGGTTAAGAAAAGGTTTAAAAATTCGCTTTTCAACTTATATTTTGTTTAGTCCTGAAAGTTGTAATACGCTCTTCCTCGTTTTTTTATGATTTTATGAGAGAAATGTAGGCTTATTTTTTGGAAAAACTGTTTTAAAATACTATGTATTTAAGCATTATATATAACAAATTGAATTTTTTGATTTTTAGATTTCATTTGAAGAAAACTGAAAATTTCATTCAATCTTTGTTCAAAACGCACAAACAGGTCAAAACCAAATTAACCATGTGGGTTTTAATTAAAATGCTGGTACAAAATTTTCAATAAAATACTTTTAATCGTAAAAGAAAATAAAATATATAGAAAACTTCATTGCGTCGTCGTGGAAAATGGGTTAATCGAACTTAACTAAAACTTTTTGCAGCCTCTCTTTTAGACTACAAAATCAATTTGTAAAATTAGACACAAATCGAAAACACAAAATTTTTTGAAAGTCCGCCAGGCCGAAATGGGTTAATTTATTCCAACCAAATTTATACAACTAAATGTGGTTGCTAAGAGGAACATTTGTGCAAAATTTCAAGTCAATCGGTCAAACAGTTTTGACTCGACATCAAAAACATTGAAAAAGCTTCTTTGCACTCTCGTGCCCAAACGGGTTAACCGAACTCAACAAAAATTTGTCCCAGACGTTATTTTCGACTGCGAAACCACCTTGTAAAATTGGACACAAATCGGAAACACAAAATTTTTTGGAAGCCCGCCAGGCCGAGATGGGTTAAATTATTCCAACCAAATTTATGCAACTAATTGCGGTTGCTAAGAGGAACATTTGTGCAAAATTTCAAGTCAATCGGTCAAACTGTTTCGGCTCGACATCAAAAACATTGAAAAAGCTTCATTGCGCCCTCGTGCCCAAACGGGTTAACCGAACCCAACAAAAATTTGTGCCAGCCTCTCTTTTTGACTGCAAAACCACCCTGTAAAATTGGACACAAATCGGAAACACAAAATTTTTTGGAAGCCCGCCGGGCCGAAAGGGGTTAATTTATTCCAACCAGTTTTATACCATTAATTCCGTGTAATAAGAAGAACATTCGTGCAAAATTTCAAGTGAATCGGTCAAACCGTTTCGACTCGACATCAAAAAAACGAAAAAGCTTAAAACGGCTCTGGAGCCGCAACCTGCTGACTTATAAAAATGCGACATAGCCTATGTCACCCCCCGGACTCCCAAAATTATTCCTCTAAAATTTGGTGTCAATCGGACCAGTGGTTTTCACGTGAATCCTGGACAAACAAACAAATAAACAAACAAACAAACAAATTTTCTTCTTTATATATTAGAAGATATAAAAATAAACTCTGCATGCTATATTTACTCTTATATTTATACCCGTAACCCGTGCATACATATATGAACATCGGGTATATTAAAATTACTCCTCCGTTTGTAACGCATCGAAATATAAGAGCTAGATATAGTGTCAAGGGTACGTATCGAATCAGCATCGAAAAGTGAATCGATCTAGTTATGTGTGTCCGTCCGTCCGTCCGTTAGCACGATAACTCAAAAACTATAAGAGCTAGAGTTCTGAAACTTTCACAAAGTAATTTTTAGAAAATTTGTAGGTTCCCTATTGTTTTTGGCTAAAATCGGACCAAGGCTTCGAGGAGCTGCCATACAACTTTTTTGCACCAATATGAATTTCTTCAAAACTAATTATACTACGGGGATGAAAATTACACACGGTTAGTTTTATAATGACTCCGGCACTTATATGAAGTTTCAAAATGTTAGGGCCCCATTTTCGGGGGGCTGCCATACAACTTCTTTGCACAAATATGAATTTCTTCAAAACTAATTATACTACGCAGATGAAAATTACACACGGTTAGTTATATAATGAATCGTGCACTTATATGAAGTTTCAAAATGTTAGGGCCCCATTTTCGGGGGGCTGCCATACAACTTCTTTGCACAAATATGAATTTCTTCAAAACTAATTATACTACGAGGCTGAAAATTACACACGGTTAATTATATAATGAATCGAGCACTTATATGAAGTTTCAAATTGTTAGGGCCCCATTTTCGGGGGGCTGCCATACAACTTCTTTGCATCAATATGAATTTCTTCAAAACTAATTATACTACGAGGCTGAAAATTACACACGGTTAGTAATATAATGAATCGAGCACTTATATGAAGTTTCAAAATGTTAGGGCCCCATTTTCGGAGGGCTGCCATACAACTTCTTTGCACCAATATGAATTTCTACAAAACTAATTATACTACGACGATAAAAATTACACACAGTTATTTATATAATGAATCGAGCACTTATATGATGTTTCAAAATGTTTCGGCCCCATTTTGGGGGGCTGCCATACAAAGTTTTCGATTCAATAACTGTGAATCTAATGAAGCTATAAGATTAAAATTAAAATTGGGCAGGTAAAGTAATAGGGCAAGTTAGTTGGCAAAGTTGGACATCACTCGGACCATCGGAATTTTAGGGTGGGTCATTTTTTTTTTTTTGTTTTTTTTTTTTTTTTTTTTTTTTTAAGCTAAAGTTATGGGACAATGAATGAAAATTTTGTTTTTTGTTTTGTGATTTTTTTTTTTGTTAATTTTTTTTTTTTTTTGTTAATTTTTTTTTTTTTTTTTTTACCTCTAAATTATGGAGTAATGAGTTAAATGTATAAGGGAAGTAAATTACGGTTATTTTATACACCATAGTGGGTATGCACGGGTATCTAAAAGTTGACAAGGGCAACTATAATCTTCCTCGTTTTTAAATGGTTTTATTAGGCATTGAAAAGAGTTTAAGTATCATACACAATTAATTGATTATACATTTCTTAAGAATAATATTATTGTAATTGTAATATTTATTGTATATTTTGAAATGAATGTAATATTTTTATTATTATTATGACTGTATTATTTATAACGCCGATATTTATGGTATATATTCAAATGGATGTTATAGAAAAATGTATTTATATCTTAATTATCCATTCAATAAAATATTTCAAAAAGATATATCAAACAATTTATTTAAATAATAAAGTTTTGCAAAAAGTTTTTGAAATGTTTTTGAAATATAAATACGTATATATTTTTATCTGAATAAAATTTTTTGGTAATAATTCAGTTAAATATCTGATATAACGATAATTTTTTCTGACCAATGGCGCAGTGGTAAAGACGCCGCCTTTCATGTGGAAGGTCTCGGATTCAAACCCCGGTCAGATCATATCTAATAAAAAAATATCGTAAAATTGTATAATAATATCGTAATATAAAATAAGATTTAATAAAAATATATAAATAATTCTTGTGTAAGATTATAGATGGCGCACAAAGTTAACATTTGTGCATTCACATTTCATAACCTTATACAATAGCTACAGCCGAGTAATCAACGGCTTAGTGAATATTATGATTAAAGAAACTAAGCCTAGTTTAAAATAAAAACTTGGTGAATGCCCTACACACCTTAAAGGAGTGGAAAAAGAATAAAAAATAATGACGATAATTGAAAAAGAACATTAAATTTTGTCCTTATTTGCAAAATTTTCATTTCTTTATTTTTAAAAAATAATACATTTTAAATTAAAATTTAATACCTTGGCTTGATAAAAATACAAAAATTTAAATAAGAAAGCAAATAGGAAATAAACCTTTTTGTACCAAATTTACAGTTTCTATAGTTATTAATTTCGAAGATATGCTTTTTAGATTTTTAGAAAAGTGTGGAAGTTACCCCAATCTTAAGACCGAATGGAAACAAAACAAAACACCCTTGTATCAAATTTGAAAATTCAATCTTTTTAAATTTTGAAGATAATCTTGGAAGGTGCTTGGGATATACACAGACAACTACTCAAACTGATCCCACATTTCAGAAATATGAGAAAAATTGGAAAAAACTCTTGCATCAAATTTGAAGGTTTTTTTTTTATTTTAAATTACTATCTTTATTAATTTCGAAGATAAGCTTTTAAATCTTGGGAGCTCCAAGAGAGGTGTCTTAACCAACTGTAATATATCTTGACTTGCCCACAAATTTATTTCAATAACAATAAATTAAACATTACGAAAATAATTTTACAAATTGCTTAACATATTATTGCTGACCTAATATTTTGTGGTCCCACTTTCAATTGCAAATATATATTTATTTTTGTATCATACAATATGGAGTACGTTAACTTTCATACAATGTAAATAATAAAGAAGCAGATCAAATTACATCTTTCATTTAGAATTAATATTTAACTTTATGAATTTTATGTAAATAATTCATGTTTGTACTCAGTTATATTTTGATTATATTTTGGTAATTTATTACATATGGAAATAATATTGTAGAACAACACTAGGTCAGTATAAATTGCATAAGTTTGTCCTAAATAACGGCTGGGTGGCGCAGTGGATTAAATTGTCCGGGTTCAAATCCCAGCGAAGGTGAAAAACTTTTATCTGGTTTTCAACTCAACTCAGCTACCATTCCATTGTATATACAATAATTATATTCCCCTAATTAAAATATTAATATAACAATATAAGCAAAAAAATTAATTGAATAATATAAGTCACAGATATAGAATACCATATAACTCTATTGACAATCTAAGACATTTATACATGTTTAAGGCGTAGTACTATTTCATGTTTAAATTGTATGCGGAATTCATTTGATTAGTTCTAATAATATGATGAATATAATATTTCCCCTGTTCCGAAATGCACATATATAGTCAGGCTGTTAAACCTATAACAGTGAACAGTTAGAACGTAGAGATGGAATTAATGTAAGTTATTGTCTTTGATAAAATTTGTATTGATTTGGTGAAATTTAAATTAGTATATAACAAATGAAAAAAGACTTTGTTTCATTTAATTTGTACAATTCACCAGTTCGATTTGCCGGAACGTAGAATTATATATCTTTGTAATAAATAATTTATTTTTCTTTTTTTTTCATATTGCCAAGCCGTGCCGTTTTCAAAATTAAAAATTAGGCATTTATATCAGATGTTAGGCAGGTTCTTCTTGCCTCTAAAATAACAGAAGAAATTTTTGCTTGCATTATTTGGTAAGCACCAAAGTATGTTATATTTAATTAGATCCGAAAGTGTTAGAGAAAGACTTATTAACTGGGCAAAAAATTATTAAATGGCGACCCTGCACTAACCTGGAATAAAGTGTTGAGAACAACCTAACATCAGTTTACATATTAGAATCAATAAAACAAAAGATATAGCAAGAATTCAAATATGGGAATCTTTAGTGGTGACACTTTTTTCCTACACCAATTTTAACACCAATGAAATACTCAAAGAAATAAAATTAACAGTAAGAAACATTTTTATTTACTAGCTAATTAAATATTTTTTAAACAAAAAAGCAGGAAAAAGCGCAAACAAAAGAATACAGCTTACAACTATATAAAACAAAAAAATTAATTTTAATTAAAAACATATAAAAATTAAGAATTAATATAATACAAAATTTAAAACATTGTACTAAAACTTAATATTATGACCTTATTTTATTATTGATATAAAAGAAGTTTGGGACTATTTTGACGAAAATATAAAAGGAGAAATAAGACTAAAACTTTGCATAAAGCTTAGAGATATAATAGTAAAATTAAAACATACTTAAGACCGAAAATAACAGAAAAGATAACCATTATGGTAACTTTTGATTTAACAGTAGCAATAAAAGTTGTGCCACAATTTGAAAGCAATATCATGCAGATCTCCAATTTTTTACGATTAGGATTATAATAATAAAATTAAATGAACAGTTATGTCCAAATACATTCAAAAATAGATTAAATGATATGTGTAGGTCCATAATTCTACCAGCAAAACCAAAAACTTTGACTGAGGTTATAAGTTTTAATTTAAATTTTTTATTTTACAAAAAAAAAAAATTATTTTATAATTTTGTTCAAAAATATTCCTTGGAGAGGTTATTTGGTGATTCCCTGGTTTGAATACCTTCATAAAACTAAAACTTAATTATTTAAAATTAACCTATTTATAATATTTAGTCATCCTTTGTTTTAGAAGATGCATCGGAAAGTTTTTAGGAATAACAGCGGTAATTCCTTTGTTAAACTTTCCCATAGGATTTATGATTTATGATTTATTGTAATTATAGCGGTAAAGAAATTGCAAAAGCCTTCGGTGGCATGATCATTTTAATTGTAATGTGGAAAAAGGAAGAATACTCGTAAATTAAGAAATTATATTTTGTTTTATTAATATATTTCCCATATATATATTAAATTATATATGGGAAATATATTACAGTTAAGTTAATATATGAAAATATTTTGGAAAGTTAGTTACCGTTAAGTTTATGTTAAGGGGCTTAAGATGGCTCGTTTGGTTTAATATAACGTTTAATGTTAATTATGTTGTCAGATATAAGTCCACATTATTTTTATATGCTGTAAGATTAATTATGTGCAAAGCCTTTTGATAGTTTATAATTATTTTTATTTATCCAGTTTTGAAAGAACGTTTATTTTTCTAAATTGAGAGTTGTTTTTACCTCCTCTTTCTTCTTTTATAAATTGTGGTCCTGTTCGGACTTCTGTGTTTTTTCGTGTTTTATTTAATTTGTCTTAAGTAGTTTCTTTATTTTTATAATTTTGTCTTTAATGCTATTGTACTCTTCTAAGTTTATAGTCCTGTGGAAGAAGTCGATAGGCTCTTTACCTGTCGTGGAATGTATAGTTTTATATTAATTAATTATTCATAGAATTTTCTCCTCTACTGTTTCTGTGTCAATATTTGGGTCATGTCGTAGCAACCTTAAATGTTCATTTACTGTGTTATGTAATCGTACGTTTGTCTGAGTTAGAAGGGTGTTTATTATTAGAAGTGAACTCAATTTCAATATTTTCGTTTTCTAAAAATCCACTTAGAGAAAGAGCTTTAAACCCTAATTAATTATCTACGATTAATTTTTTAAAAGTTCCTTTTAAGAAAATGTATTGCACGATTACACGTTTAAATTCAGTCCATGTTTTACTACAAGTTTTAATTGCTTACTAAATGTTTGCTAAATTTATCAACTATGGTTAATAAGGTTTTATTAACACAATAAAAGACATTAACGTGAACTATTTCTCTTGGACCATTTGCTGTTTCTGTAAATTAAAATTTTTGTTTAATGGGTTTACGATCGTATTTTTCAGCATTGTTTTATAAACCTTGTTGTACGAAGTTTTAAAGTAGGATTGTAGATTTTATCTTTGACCTCTGCGAAATTTTCATTTATTCCTGAATTCCTGAGGCTGTTTAAAATGGTTTTTTGAATAACATCATAATTTAAAGTTTTAATGTAAATTATTTTACTCTTATTTTTAAATATAGTAAGATTTTTTATTATTAATGAACCATAGTTGAACTTTTTATTATAATCTGGTTTTTATAAAAATTCAGTGGACTATTTATTGATGAGACGGGAGGGTTTCTACTTCGTTGTGGTTCTTAACTTCAGATAAAGTGTCTGCATTGCCGTTTTCATCCCTTTTTAGCACATTTTCAAAAAATTTTGTTAAAATGTGCCTATATAGCTTCACTGTGTCCTTCCGTCCGTATGTGTACAAAACTTTTACACCGTTTGAAATAGAGCAAAGATATTTTAACCACGGGTAGGTATTGCAAAAAAAATAATTTAGCAGAAGAATTTAAAAACCCACCCGTTACGGAGCTACAGCCCCCCAAAGTTGGAAAAAGTCCTATTTTGAAATTTTTATAACAAGAGTTCTGTTAAGTATATTTTGAATCTGAAATTGGCAAAAGATAGCTGGTTTTATAAACTTTATAAATTTTTAAAGGCAAATGTTAAGGGTTGCCATACGGCACATATCTTCTATCTTATATCTTCGCACATATCTTCTAAATGGTTCAAGCTAGGGTCTTGAAAAGCTAGAGAGAAGCTAGACCCTCTGAAATTAGTAGGAGTCAGTTAACAAAATTTTTTTGTCATGTACCCTGTTTAGGAGCTATAAAATTTCAATTTTTTTTTTACAAATATACGAAAATTACAGCTGCAGCATTATATTTAAACATACGTTAAAGGTTTTTCTTAAATTCGAAAGGGTTTCTTTAAATTGAAGAAATTGTCTCTTAGTTTTAAACATTTTTGCTTAAATGATTAAATTCTAGGTACAATTCCAAATTTTGGTGGATTTCACAATTGATTTCCTGGAAGCGAAATAAATGGAAGGGTGAGGACAGGAGAGGGGTTGGCAGATCTATCATAAGTTTGCTAGGCAAAAAATTTGGAAGCTTCCCCATTGAAGGGCTACTAGGTCTTAAAAATTAAAACTTTTATGTTTTTATAATACAGTAACATATTCACCAGTGTAAGTTTTTACAAAATTAAACGTTAACATTAAAGTTCCAACATTATATTTCACACTTATTAAAAGGTTGAGTGCATTGCAGTTATATTCTAAGTATTTCACTATTAGTCATATACTTAATAAATTAATGAAATAACTTAATTATAATATTATCATTTATATATATTTATATATAAAAACAAGTTAAGAAACAGTCAGTCGGTGCAACCGACTTAGAAATACCCTACACCTATTTGGTTCAAATTTAAGGACATATCCATATGTCATTTTAACACCATAGAAGCTGTTATTAATTTGATCGTAAGACATAGCTAACAAAATTAACTTTATAATACTAAAAACATTTTCTAATTACACTATCTATTAAAAAATATTACAAATTCTTACTAATTTATCTATTTAAAAATATTAAAAAACAAACAAACTTGAAATAAATGAAAATATATTTATTCCAATTCAATTACAAAATGAAAAAATTCTAATTATTAAATTTTGTGATAAAAAGATAATCAAAGCATAATATATTTAATAATCCAAATTTTTAAAAATTCCAATTATTTTAAATGGTTAGTTTATATACCTAATAGAAAAGCTTACAAACGCAAAATATGCAATAAATGTATTTCTAAAATACAATTACAAATTTACACCTTTTCATATAATTCATTTAAATATTCAAATAAGTTTTACATAAATGCAGCAAGTACCTTTGAATATACCTGAACCACTACAATTAAGTCTAGATTTCGGAGACACATAGGACATAGGAAATATATTCTTTGGCTTTGAAATTAAATTCAACCAGAACCAATTCCCATGGTACTTTCATTACTTTCATTACCTAGAGTTTAAATTTCATCAAAATACCGGCATTATTTTTTGAGTTATGGTGTTTTTAAGATATATGTTTGTTAGTCCTTGAACTTGTCAAGGGTTCCAGAACCCCAAACCATGGTACGATTTCGCCCATATGCAGTCCCGTCATACTTTCAATACTAGTTAACCCTTGTATACAATTGGAACGTTCTATCCTAATTTTAAGTTACTAGTTTTATTAATTTCGATGATAAGCTTTTACACATTGGGGGTCTAAGAGAGGTCCTGAACCACCACTCCAAATTATCCCAAATTAGGGGGGCACGGAAGAAATAGTAAAGAACACCCTGGGCCAAATTTGAAGCTTCTACATTTGTTTCAAGTTACTATTTTTATTAATTTTGAAAATATACTTTAAGGTCCTCGGAACTAAGTGCCTGGTCCCCGACCCACTAGTCCAATGGGGCCCAAATTTCAAAGACACTTACGCAATAGGAAGGAACACCCTGATACCAAATTTGGAGGTTATATCTTCATTGGTTTCGGAATTACGCTAGTTTGGCCTAAATTCGATCAAAAAGTTCTCAGTTCCAAACCCATTGTCCAATCCTCACCGTACGTAGTCACCGCCGTAGTTTCATTACCAATAACCTACAGCACAAATTTCATGAAGATAGCCTAATTAGCTGTTGAGTTATCGTGATTTTTAATATATGTTCGTTATCCCTGACACCGACTAAAAGGTCCAGAATCCGAACCCATGGGCTGATTTCGCCCTTATACAGCCCGCGCTTTACTTATAGTACTAGTTAACCCTTGTACACAATATAAACGGTCTATCTTAATTTTAAGTAACTATTTTTAGTAATTTCGATTATAAGCTTTTAAAACTTGTGAGGTCTGAGAGGGGTACTGAACCACCACTCCAATTGATCCCAAATTAAGGGAACACGCAAGAGATAGTAAAGAACACCCTTGTGGCAAATTGGAAGCTTCTACATTTTTTCAAGTTGTTATCTTTATTAATTTTAAACATATGCTTTAAGGTCTTCGGAAAGGTGTGACTGGTCCCCGACCCAGTATTCCAATGGGACCCAAATTCACAAGACACTTAGGAGATAGGAGGGGACACCCTGATACCAAATTTGGAGGTTCTATCTTCATTGGTTTCGGAATTATGCTTGTTTGGCCTAAATTCGATCAAAAAGTTCTAGGTTCCGAACGCATGGTTCAATCCCGACCTTACGGAATCCCCAAAGTAGTTTCATTACTAGTAACCTACAGCACAAATTTTATGAAGAAAGCGTCATTAGTTGTTGAGTTATCGGGATTTTTTATATATGTTCGTTAGCCCTTCGATCGATTAGAAGGTCCAGAATCCGAACCCATGGGCCGATTTCGCCCATATGCAATCCCCGCCGTACTTTCAGTCCTGGTAACCTACAGTTAAAATTTCATCAAGATAGCTCCATTATTTTTTGAGTTATCGTGCCTACGGACGGACGGACGGACGGACATGGCTATATCGACTCAGGCGGTCACGCTGATCACAAATATATATACTTTTCCATATCTAGCTTGCTTCCTTTAGGTGGTTACAAACACCATACCAAAGTTAATATACCCCTTTACCTATTCTATAGGTGTAGGGTATAATAAATGATAAAATACTCAGTAAGAAACCGTATATAATTTTGAAAATGTGCTTATTAAACACCCTTGGTTTTTTCCCTCACTTGTTTATATTTAATTTCATAATCATATTCCCATAATTTAAGTCTCCACCGGAATAATTTTGAGTTAGGTTCCTTAAGTGAAAAGAGGGATGTTAAAGGTCAATAAGGAATTTTCTTCCAACAAGATTTGGTCCGAAGTAATTTGTAGACCAGACAATAGCAAGTAGTTCTTTTTCTATCGTGCTACAGTTTTTTTCGTGGCCATTCAATGTGCGACTGGCATTACAAATTGGATGCCTGTCTTGAGATAAAACTGCACCAAGTGCGAAGTTGCTGGCATCGGTTTGTAAAATGAATTGTTTTTTGAAACCAGGATATCGTAGAATAGAGTTATTTATAAGTAATTTTTTTAGGGTTTCAAAACTTTTTATGTACCCAGGATCTTAGTAGAGACTTTGTCATTGGTATTGCGACTTTACAATAATCTTTAATAAATCTACGATAAAAACGAGGAAGAGTGTAGTAGGGTAGACTGTGTCAACTCCAGGATACCTGCATGACCGTAACATATGCTTTATATTATCCGTTTAATTACTTTTGGCAAAATTTCAAACATACAGCTATATTAAGTGTAGTGGAATACTCATATAAAAGAAGGAATTGTATGGCACCTACCCGAACCCATGGACCAAAATAGCTGGATTTAAATAGCGATGACGGCTATTGCAAAAAACGAATTTGCGAAAATTTCAAGATCCTAGCTCCTTTAGTTTTTGAGTTATCGTGCGAATGGATGGACATACACACCTAAATCCATTTATTTTTCGATTCTGATCAGGTCCATATACTTGAGTCTATATCTACCCACCGCTCCTCCTTCACTGCGCCACAAACGTAATGGCAAATTTATTATACCCTTTGACTATATAGTCATACGGGTATAACTAGTTAAATCTAAAAAATTTTTGTTTGTTTTGAAGTAGTAGGTAGTAGGAAATTTTTAACACATTTAATTTTTTGTGGGTTTGGTTGGATACCTTTTGTGTGAACCATTTTTCATTCCACTTATTATGGAGCAAAGTTCAAATACAATTCATTAAAAATTTTTAGTTAGATATAGATATGTTATATATTTTTACTACAGTTAATTTAAAAAATTTTTTGGGCAAATACCAGGATTATATACATGTAAAGTTTTTTTAAAGGAAAATGGCAAAAACCTTTTTATACCCTACACCTATAGAATAGGTAAAGGGGTATATTAACTTTGGTATTGTGTTTGTAACCACCTAAAGGAAGCGAGCTAGATATGGAAAAGTATATATATTTGAGATCAGCGTGACCGCCTTAGTCGATATAGCCATGTCCGTCCGTCCGTCCGTAGGCACGATAACTCAAAAAATAATGGAGCTATCTTGATGAAATTTTAACTGTAGGTTACTAGGACTGAAAGTACGGCGGGGATTGCATATGGGCGAAATCGGCCCATGGGTTCGGATTCTGGACTTTTTAATCGGTTTCAGGGCTAACGAACAAATATAAAAAATCACGATAACTCAACAACTAATAACGCTATCTTCATCAAATTTGTGCTGTAGGTTACTAGTAATGAAACTACTTCGGGAATTGCGTAAGGTCGGGATTGGACCATGGGTTCGGAACCTAGAACTTTTTGATCGAATTTAGGCCAAACAAGCATAATTCCGAAACCAATGAAGATAGAACCTCCAAATTTAGTATCAGGGTGTCCTTTCCTATTTCCTAAGTGTCTTGTGAATTTGGGTCCCATTGGAGTAGTGGGTCGGGGACCAGCCACACATTTCCGAAGACCTTAAAGCATATCTTTAAAATTAATAAAGATAACAACTTGAAAAAATGTAGAAGCTTCCAATTTGCCACAAGGGTGTTCTTTACTATCTCTTGCGTGTTCCCCTAATTTGGGATCAATTGGAGTGGTGGTTCAGTACCCCTCTCAGACCTCCCAAGTTTTAAAGGCTTATAATCGAAATTACTAAAAATAGTTACTTAAAATTAGGATAGACCGTTCAAATTGCGTACAAGGGTTAACTAGTACTATAAGTACAGCGCGGACTATATAAGGGCGAAATCAGCCCAACGCTTCGGATTCCGGACCTTTTAATCGATGTCAGGGCTAAGGAACATATATAAAAAATCACGATAACTCAACAACTAATTAGGCTATCTTCATGAAATTTGTGCTGTAGGTTATTGACAGCGAAACTACGGCGGTGATTACGTACGGTGAGGATTGGACAATGGGTTCGGAACTTAATATTAATAAAACTAGTAACTTAAAATTAAGATAGAGCGTTCCAATTTTGTACAAGGGTTAACTAGTATTGAGAGTATGACGGGACTGCATATGGGTGAAATCGTACCATAATTTCGGGTCCTGGAACCCTTGAAAAGTTCAAGGACTAACAAACATATATCTTACAAACAGCATAACTCAAAAAATAATGCCGGTATTTTGATGAAATTTAACAGTAGGTTACTAGTAATGAAAGTACCATGGGAATTGGTTGTGGTCGAGTTTAATTTCGAAGCCAAAGAATATATTTCCTATGTCCTATGTGTCTCCGACATCTAGACTTAATTGTAGTGGTTCAGCTATGTTCAAAGGTACTTGCTGCATTTATGTAAAATTTATTTTTATATTTAAATGAATTATATGAAAAGGTGTAAATTTTTAATTGTATTTTAGAAATACATTTATTGCATATTTTGCGTTTATAAGCTTTTCTATTAGGTATATAAACTAACCATTTAAAATAATTGGAATTTTTAAAAATTTGGATTATTAAATATATTATGCTTTGATTACCTTTTTATCACAAAATTTAATAATTAGAATTTTTTCATTTTTTAATTGAATTGGAATAAATATATTTTCATTTATTTCAAGTTTGTTTGTTTTTTAATATTTTTAAATAGATAAATTAGTAAGAATTTGTAGTATTTTTTAATAGATAGGGTAATTAGAAAATGTTTTTAGTATTATACAGTTAATTTGGTTAGCTATGTCTTACGATCAAATTAATAACAGCTTCTATGGTGTTAAAATGACTTATGGATATGTCCTTAAATTTGAACCAAATAGGTGTAGGGTATTTCTAAGTCGGTTGCACCGACTGACTGTTTCTTTACTTGTTTTTAAGCTTTTTATACCCTACACCTATAGAATAGGTAAAAGGGTATATTAACTTTGGTATGGTGTTTGTAACCACCTAAAGGAAGCGAGCTAGATATGGAAAAGTATATGTATTTGTGATCAGCGTGACCTCCTGAGTCGATATAGCCATGTCCGTCCGTCCGTCCGTCCTTCCGTCCGTAGGCACGATAACTCAAAAAATAATGGAGCTATCTTGATGAAATTTTAACTGTAGGCTACTAGGACTGAAAGTACGGCGGGGATTGCATATGTGCGAAATCGGCTCATGGGTTCGGATTCTGGACCTTTTAATCGATCGAAGGGCTAACGAACATATATTAAAAATCATGATAACTCAACAACTAATGACGCTATCTTCATCAAATTTGTGCTGTAGGTTACTAGTAATGAAACTTCTTTGGGTATTGCGTAAGTTCGGGATTGGACCATGGGTTCGGAACCTAGAACTTTTTGATCGAATTAAGGCCAAACGAGCATAATTCCAAAACTAATGAAGATAGAACCTCCAAATTTGGTATCAGGCTGTCCCTTCCTATTTCCTAATGTCTTTGAATCCATATCTTTAAAATTAATAAAGATAGCAACTTGAAAAAATGTAGGAGTTTCAAATTTGGTGTTCTTAACTATCTCTTGCGTGAGATAGAACCTCCAAATTTTGTATCAGAGTGTCGCTTTCGATTTCCTTAGTCTCCTTGAAGTTTGAGCCCAATTGGAGTAGTGGGTGGGGACCAGCCACTCAGTTCCAAGGACCTTAAAGCATATTTTCGAAATTAATAAAGATAATAACTTGAAACAAAAGTAGAAGCTTCAAATTTGGCACATGGATGTTCTTTACTATTTCCTGCGTGTCCCTCTAATTTTGGATCAATTGGAGTGGTGGTTCAGTACCTCTCTTAGACCCACCAATGTGTAAAAGCTTATCATCGAAATTAATAAAACTAGTAACTTCAAATTAAGATAACACGTTCCAATTGTGTACAAAAGTTAACCAGTATTGAAAGTATGACGGGGACTGCATATGGGCGGAATCGTACCATGGTTTCGAGTTCTGAAACCCTTGAAAAGCTCAAGGGCTAACAAACATATATCTTAAAACACCATAACCCAAAAAATAATGCCGCTATTTTGATGAAATTTAAACTCTAGGTTACTAGTAATGAAAGTACCATGGGAATTGGTTCTGGTCGAGTTTAATTTCGAAGCCAAAGAATATTTTTCCTATTTCCTATGTGTCCCCGAAATTTTGATTTAATTGTAGTGGTTCAGCTATGTTCAAAGGTACTTGCTGCATTTATGTAAAATTTATTTTTATATTTAAATGAATTATATGAAAAGGTCTAAATTTGTATATGTATTTTAGAAATACATTTATTGCATATTTTGCGTTTATAAGCTTTTCTAATAGGTACATAAACAAGCCATTTAAAATAATTGCAATTTTGAAAAATTTTAATTATTAAATATATAAGCTTTTTATCACAAAATTTAATAATTCAAATTTTTTCATTTAGTAATTGAATTGGAATAAATATATTTTCATTTGTTTCAAGTTTTTTTGTTTTAATATTTTTAAATAGATAAATTAGTAAGAATTTGTAATATTTTTTAATAGATAGTGTAATTAGAAAATATTTTAGTATTATAAAGTTAATTTGGTTAGCTATGTCTTACGATCAAATTAATAACAGCTCTTATGGTGTTAAAAAGACTTATGGATATGTCCTTAAATTTGAACCAAATAGGTGTAGGGTATTTCTAAGTCGGTTGCACCGACTGACTGTTTCTTTACTTGTTTTTTTTTTTAAATTACTTAAAGCTACTTTAAACTAACCTATTAATATTAATTAATATAAATCCCTTATCAAGGGGTTATTTGAATTGATTAATTCTGAGGTGAACTTTTCGGTTAAATATGTAATTTTTTTTATAACAATATTAGTAAACAGTAATTAATCTTTGTTATGCAGCCTACATGTTAGAAACCACCTAGGCAGATTAAATCCGAGTTTCAGGAGTTTATTTTGTGCAATTTGCAATTTTTTAAGTATGAGTTGCAGCACAATCACCCCAGACTGGTGCTGCATACAGACTAATTGGCTGAAAAATTGTTTTAATAAGAATTAATTTATTTTCGGTAGTCAGAGTGGCTGTTCTATTAATGAAAAGAAACAGCATGCGAGTACACTTTTTAATTTTGTCAATAGTGACTGAGGTGTGTTTGTGAAAGGTTAGTCTTTTGTCAAAAGTAACTCCAAAATATTTAATGCTATCAGACCAGTTTATTTCAGTATTATCTAATTTTAAAGACGCAGATGGAACCAAAGCGGCTTTTCTTTTTTTGGTAAAGTAGATGGAAATTGTTTTTGAAGCGTTTATTTTAATTTTCCATTTTGAAAAATATTCAAATAGATATACTCGTAATATTAGGGCTAGTACCAGCGGAGTAAATAGCTGTGTCGTCTGCAAAAATTGATATTTTTGAGTCATCTAATCTGGGGATATCTGTGGTGTTAATATTGTACAGTATTGGCCGTACTCCTGAGCCTTGTGGGACTCCTGCCTTTATTTTATACCTATCAGAAACGTTTTACTAATAATGACTCGAAATTCTCTTTCGTGGAGGAAATTTTGTATAATTTTTATTAAATAAATTGGGAAATCATTGAGCTTCAGTTTGTGGAGCAGACCAGCCAAACAGTATCAAAGGCAGAATTAATGCCCTCTCCAACTAGGCCAATAGAGTTACTTTCTTCTATGTTAGATTTAAAAACTCTTAGTAGGGGATGAATAGTGCTATGATTTTGTCTGAATCCAAACTGCTCATTTGGAAAAATATTTTTAACCGAAACAATCTTGGCCAGCTTAATTTTAATAAGTTTTTAAAATTTTTTGAAAAGCATAGCAAACTGACTGGACGAAAGCTGTTTATTTCCTCTATTGGTTTTCCCGGTTAAGGAATCGGAATAACACAAGCTTCTTTCCAGACATTCGGAAAATAGCCTAATTTCAAACATGAATTGTAAATTAGAGTTTAATTAAAATCTCCGAAAATAAAGATTGAGTCATCCTCATGCACATCCGAAATAATGTTGTAATAGACATTGTAAAATTCAGAATATGAGGAACTGTCTGAGCACGGAGGAAAACAAAAAAATTCTAGGCACAAATTATTCGTACCAAGGTTTAATTTAATAAATTGGTGAACAAAGGAATGATATGTACCGGTAATTATAGGTAAACTAGATAAGTAATTAATAACAGGAAGAAGTACATCTTGAATTACCATCAAGAATTTCTTCGTTCTTAAACAAATCATTGAGCAATGTTTCCGTAATAGCTAATATACTGAAACTACATGACTTAGCATCAACATAAAGCTTTTTTAGTTGCCTCTCATACCACTACAATTATGAGAAAATATATTGGTGTTATTAATATTGTCAGCAGATGTAGAAGATACTACCACAATGACTCCGAAAAGCCTTAGGGTATCGGCATCTTCGACATATTTTACAGTAAAGCCTATATTGTCAAGAAATCTGAAATAAAGGCTATACAAATCTTTATAATTAGATTGCAAATGTGCAGTAGAGTAGACTGTGTCAACTACATTATATAACAATATATATCCTGGCTTCTTTAGTTTTTGAGTTATCGTGCCGACGGACTGACGGACACCGCACAATAACTCAAAAACTAAAGGAGCTAGGATCTTGAAATTTTCCCAAATTCGTTTTTTTGCAATAGCCGTCTTCGCTATTTTAATCCAGGCATTTTGGTCCATGTGTTCGAGTAGCTGCCATTCAACTTCCCTTTTTATATGAGCATTACTCTGTACTTATTACAGCTGCGTATCTGAAAATTTGCTAAAAGTAGTTTAGTTTTATGGCCAAAGTTTTTTCAAAATTTGGTTGGTCTGCTGCAGTGAGTTCGAGTAGCTGCCATAGAACTTCTTATTTTATATGAGCATTACTCTATACCTATTGAAGTTGGGTGTCTGAAATTTTGCAAATAAAATAGTTTAGTGTAGTGGCCAAAGTTACTGCATAATTTAGTTTGTCTACTGCAGAGGGTTCAAATAGCTACCATACAACTCCTTCTTTTATATGAGCATTCAGTCTACTCTACCGCACTCTTCCTCGTTTTTAACTATCATTGTGTTATTTTCATCATTTATTTTAGATTTTAAATTTTTAAGAATGTTATTGCCTATTAAACTATCGCTTTCAGTATGGAATTGACAAATAAACATTTCAATTGATTTGCTTGTGTTGGTGATTGATTGATTTGTTGGTGTCAACTAATACTTTAAATTGAGGAATGCGTACCTTTTTTCTTAGTTTTTTATTTAGTTTAATGCTTTTGTTTTTACAAATATTGTTTTAGTATGTATTTCAATATGTTTTCTAATGACCCTAGCATTCCCTAGAAAAAGATTTGAATGATAGTGAATTATTTTAAAAGCTTTCTTATGCAATATGTTCATTTTATTTAATGCAATTTGTAGAGCTCCAGACCATATAGGATTTAGATAGATAATATTAGACCAAACATATGAAAAAAAAATTGTGTATAATACGTCTTTTGAAAAGAAGTTTCTCATACGTCGTAGAAAGAAAATATATGGTCTTGTTTTTATGATCAATATGGTCTCGATTTTATGACAATATGATCATACCATTTAAATTTATTATCTTAGATTAGTCCAAGATAGTTGTAGTTTTTTACTAATTCTAAAACTGTTAACACAACTGTATAATTTATAACCGAAAAGAATAATTTTTGTTTTTATAATATTGAGTAAAAATTTATACTTATTGAGCCATTTTTCTATTAGTTAAACCGAGATCGTGACTAATAGAAATAAAAATTTAATTTGATTATGATCGAAGTTTAGTTTTTTAAGTTTGTAAAGTAGAATATTATATATGCTACGCAGTCAAATAGTTATGTTAATCCACTGTCTATGTTTTTAGTAACCAAATCTGTTAGATTTAGATATGCCGCAGTGGTATTGGAGTTTTTTTCAAACCCATATTGTTATTTTTTTATTGTCAATTAAAACAGCTTTTGATTTGAAAGATGAAAAAATTTTTTTAAGCTTATGGTGAACAATTTACTACTGTCGACAATTTTTGTTCTGACTAACTACTTTTTGTACTTATTTTATGGTTATATGTATAAAGAAATTGTATCTGTGATCGTGATCTTACTATAGTAATTTGTATATAAAACATTAAACATTTGTTAAACATTTACATTTAACAATTATTCATAACAATAAAAAAAGTTCATCAAACAAAACAAATAACATCAAAAATTAAAATATTATAAACAAAATTTACATTTACCATTTTTAGTGTATTATATTATTTTTCCTTTTTAAAAACATTTGAAAATGTCCAAATATTGAGTATATTACTCCACAATTATTATTGGCATAACATAATATATTTTAATTCTTCTTAATATACCACTTTACTATCATTACTAGGGACGTAATTACTGGAACCATTATTGGTAGGAATAATGGAATGTAAATTGCATATTTTTGTTCATCTGGAAAATATAGTTGCGCTAACAAACTAGAGTCAAAAAACGCACGTTCAGAAGATGTATAGCCGAGCATACTTCATAGCATCCTCTAGATTTCCCTTGATCAAATATTCTTTTGCTTTAATAATATTTTCGTAAGCTTTGTTGATAGATAATCCAACGTCGTCATTGATGATAATATAGTTTATATCCTCCAAAAGTTTAATTAATGACTGTAGAGTGCGTATTGTTGTTGTAATGTGACTAACTATTGTACGACGCAAGTAAGAATCAAATTACCATTCATATGGGTACAAGGATTCTAACTGTGTTAATTTGACATCTACCATTTCTACATCATAATATTTAATCGGCTTATTTTTTCCCATACAAATATAAACATCCTTTTTTAGAGCAAACTATTTGATCAATTTTAATGAAACAAAAACCAAAATTAAGGTTTTTTTTGTTTTCATAGGACAATGATATTTTTTTTTTAGAATATTGCGTTTTTTCAGGTGAAAATCCGTCTTTAATTTAACGTAAATTTGAATTTAACGGCCACGCTTTTAAAAGTTGAGGCTTATGCTTATGACTCATGCGCCGACTTTCTGTGTAAAAGTAATTCATTTTCGGTTTTAACTCGCAGCTAAATCTAAATCAAATATTATATGCGCCGACTTATGTATATCTTTCTTTTTTTTGTTATGTTCAAATATTCAATGAACAAGGAGATTTAAATTTTTTTAAAATTTTTTTTTTGTTTTTGTTTTTTCTTTATCTTAAAAAGTGAACGAAAAAAATTAGTTCAAAATGAAAGCAATACATTTGGTTTATACAGTAGTTTTCATTTATAACGAACTCGGTTCAATTTTAATTATAATAAACTTTACACTTTTTGCCAAAGAATTAAATTTTACCTAAAAATGTAAGTTGTTTATTACATTTATATTTCTTTTATTTAAACTTATTATATCTAATAATGTTGCTTGGTGATTATTTTAGTATTTTTATATGTATTTTTGAATATAATAAAAAATCATAATAACGCATCAAAAATACAAAATAAATTTCATTACAAGAAAAAGCATATGTACATCTATAAACATAGAGGTGAGGCTGACACATCAAATAAAAATCTAGCAAATGAGTTCAAAATGCCCATTCTACAATTAGCACAATCTACAATGTTCAATTCTTATACTAATTTTTCAAAATTCACAGCATTCTTTTAAAACGACATTTTTTTTTTACGACGAATATTTTCTGTCTCTCCATGATCGTTATAAGCGAGCTTTACTGTATTTTTTTTTTTTGCTATATGTTTGCAGAAACAAAAAAATTACATTTCTTAGGAAAAATTATGTGTTCTTTAGGAATCAACCAGAATAAATGCATACGGCGTGCAGTTTCTGTCAAAAAATTTTGAAATAAGTAGGTATGTTATGTACTGTACTTCGGAATTTAAAATTTTAAAATTTGACAAAGCGTATAAAAATATTGTAATTGTTTTTTCTGATGTTGCTACGATTAAGTTTTCAAAATAAAATATGTTAAAATAATATTTTTTTTTAAAAAAACATACATTCCAAATAATTGAAAATACCTATAATATGTTCGCAAAAAAAAACTAAAAAATAATCTTCAACTGAAATAAAAGTTGACGTATAATTTCTGTCAAAAAAATTACAAATAAATAGGTACATGAATTTACATGAGAGCTGTTCGAAATGAAAATAATACATTTGGTTTATACAGTAGTTTTCATTTATAACGAACTCGGTTCAATTTTAATTATATTAAACTTTACACTTTTTGATAAAGAATTAAATTTTACCTAAAAATGTAAGTTTTTTATTACATTGATATTTCTTTTATTTAAACTTATTATATCTAATAATGTTGCTTGGCGATTAATTAAGTGTTTTTTATTTAGTTTTGAATATAAAAACAATCATAATAACGCATCACAAATACAAAAAAAATATCAATAGAAGAAAAAGCACTATACATAGGCTTTAGGCTGACACATCAAATAAAATGTTAGCAAATGAGTTCGAAGTGTCCATTCTAGAATCAGCACATTCTACAATGTTCAAGTCTTATACTAATTTTTCAAAATTCACAGCATTCTTTTAAAACGACATTCGTTTATTACGACGAATATTTTCAGTCTCATAATGGTCGTTATAACCGAAAAGTACTGTATTTTGTTTTTGTTTGCAATTTATTATAATACAGTAGGTACTAAAAAAAAAATTTTTTTGTAAATCGTAAATTGTGGTTGCTTTTTGTTAAGTTTTTTGTAAAATTAAAAACCGAATTCTGAAATATGCAGAAACTGAAAAAAAAAAATAATATTTCTTAAGAGAAATGATTTGTTTCTTATGGATTAGCCAAAATCAGCATGTACGGCATTCAGTTTCTGTAAAAAAATTTTGAAATAATTAGTTACGAAAAAAAATTTACATGTAAGCATACGCGACGTTTTAAATTTTAAAATTTAAAAATTGACAACGTGTATAAAAATACATATTGTAATTGTTTTTTCTTATGCTGCTGCGATTAAATTTTAAAAATAAAATATTTTAAAATAACATTTTTTTTTAAATAATTTAGTTTAAAACATACAAATATTCTAATAAATTGAAAATACCTACAGTAGGACAATATGTTTGAAAAACTAAAAAAATTATCTTTCTCAAAAAAAGTTATTTGTTCCTTAGGTCCCAACCTAAATAAAAGCGTACAGCGTATAATTT
Organism: Dolichopus griseipennis; assembly: GCA_963082915.1. Lineage (NCBI taxonomy): Eukaryota > Metazoa > Arthropoda > Insecta > Diptera > Dolichopodidae > Dolichopus > Dolichopus griseipennis. The sequence goes on along the minus strand of OY720444.1, from coordinate 49,217,248 downwards.
CTGTCAAAAAATTGAGAAATAAATAGGTTCATAAATTTACATTAGAGCAGCGAAAATACGCGTAACGCAATGTACTGTATCTCGGACTTTTAAAATTTACAAATATTGACAAAATGTATAAAAATATTATTATTGGTTTTTCTTATATTTCTAATATTATGTTTTAAAAAATAATATTTTTTTACAATAATTTTTATTAAAAAATATATTATATTCAAAATACCTATAATATGAAATTAAAAATATTTTTTGTAGGTACTAAATTAAAACATTCAAATAAATATTTTTGATAAAATAAATATTGTACGCGTGTATCGATTTACCGATAATGGATATGTAGACAGACGTATTGACGTACTGCCGTATAAAAATTGTTCGTCGTATGTTTTAGATTTCATTCTAATAATTGAAAAGTTTATTTCACACTTTCAACATCGAATAATGTTTTTTTATAATAAAAAAACTATTAGTTTTACTTTGACAAAACGAACGAATTTTATATATCAAAATTGTACATGAAGATAGATAGGCGTAGTTTGTAAATGGAACGCTAATTTTTGTTTCAGGAGTACATAATTGTCAGATTATCATCATATATATATTTGACATTTTAAAACCACCTGTCATTTGAGAAGTTAATTATATTTAATAGTATTTAAATATTAATAAAGTGAAAAAATTAAGCTTAATTGCTGATATAAATATAAAGAATATTTTTTACGATGGAAGGGGGTAAGTGCTTATTTTAAGGGGGTAAGTGCTTATATCTATTCAAGAGAATTTTAATTAAAGCCATCTGCCGAAAATTATTTATCTACTCTGTCTGTCATATACTCTTTTACAAGGGCTGAAGTAGCTACCAATAGTTGAGAGTAGAAAAGAGTTTATTCCTCTCAAAGGAATAAAAGAAATAATATTTATTTGTTTTAAGAAACTTATGAGCTATGGCTCACGACCATGTATAGAAATATATTTTTGTCAATAAAAAACTTAAAAAATATTAAATAAATAAACTAGACAAAAAGGTATAAAGTAAACTAAGCAATTCGGAATCATTTTTCGCATGTTTTCAGATTTTTAAATAGGCATACATTTGTAGTAAAAATTTACCTATGTAGCTATTAAATTTAAAAATGAAAAAAGGGTAGGAAATATTTATTCTTTGATTTATTGAAAAACTTTTTTTTTTGCTATAAATCTTAAGATTGAAATTTAAAAAAAGACTTTGGTCAACTTGACTATTATTTGTACTTCTGGCAGCTTCAATATAATATAATACTAATTACTAAACTTATGAATTATGATATGTTATATTTTGTTGTACATATTATGTATTCATAGAGTTTTTTAATTAGGATACAGAATACGTACAATATAGTTCATATCGTACTAAAATGTTTAGAAAAAAGTACAGTTTGCTATATGAAGGACAGCATTAACTCGAATTTTGGATTCTTGACTTCAATAAATATATACGTATATGTTTAGAAATATGTATTTATTAGAATAATATTTATATGTATTTAGAATTTTAATTTAATTTAACTGTACCAATTTATCCTCTCTTTAAAGTGGCTTAAGCTATAGAAATAAAACTCAAAAATCGGTACTTAACAACGTTTTAATAATTAAGAAAAATTATAAATTTTTTTTAAGCTAATTTCAAGCGCAAGAATTGTTGACAACACTGTTGGCATAATTTTTATTATATATAGTCTAATATAATTTACACAAAACGAATTTTATATGTTAACTTAAAAGCCAAAATAGCTCGAATTTCGAGCACAGGGCGATACTAGTATGTATTTATTTCATAAAATTTGTATAATTGAAATAACAGTGGTTTCAAAACTTCTTTTGATCGCACATTAAAATTAATTTGATGGGCTTTCTCTTCATATTTTGCACAAAGAGTTAAAGGTGGATTGTGTATTACCACACCACCCCATTTGGGCGAAGCAAAAGACTGTATTGAATTATTACTTACATATGAGTTTAAATTTCCGTTATTACGATATATGTATATAGGTGACACTTGACATGGTGGAATGTATAACGCACTTAAAATTAAAATGGGCCGGTAATTTGTTCTTTGAGTTATGCAGCCGCTTTTGAATATTCGAGTTATAACCGCAGTTTTTGATATTCTCATATTGTTTATTACACATGAATTAGTGGCTCCATTAGTATCTAGTAGACTTCTGCATGAATGTATACTAGTAAACTGTATAATATTTAATGTCAAGAACACTATTTTTATTTATTTACTAAAAGAATGTATAACTTTTACGATATAAAAAGCTTATCATACGCATATTCATATTCATAATATTTATAAACTTAAAAATTGTACATACATTTTTAAAAAGATCTTGTACTCATTTTTGAACGTACCAAATCATATTGCACATCATTTACGATATAAAATTTTTTTGTTATAGTGTTAATATTTAAATACTATTTTTTATTATTGATATAATATTGAATATTGATCGTAAAATAAATTTTAATTATGGAGAGTACATTGAAATTCCCAATATTATACGATATATTATACTGTACAACTATTAATTTTATGAATTACACTACAAACTATACAGTGCAAAAAGTAAAACAGCTAATATAAGCGACGAAGAATGTTGTAGAGTAGACTGTGTCAACTGAAAATAACACAATGATAGTTAAAAACGAGGAAGAGTGTATTCCCCTAATGATGGTTATATAAACATTATATCAGTTGAACCCAATGGCGAATGATAGCTGAGTCGAGTCGAAAACCAGAAAAATTTTTTTCACTTTTACTAGAATTCGAACCCTCGCCTTTCCGCATGAAAGGTCGGCACTCAACCACTGTGCCACCCAGCCTTCCTCATATTCTGAATTTTACAATGTCTACCACATTCATTATTTTCCGGGGATTTTAATTTACCTTCTTTTTCATTTATTATCGATGACTCTGATAATTTATTATTACCTATTAACTTCCAAGATCAAATTGACTTCGAACTCATTAGTGAGTTCTATAGTAATGATTTACAACAAATTATTAGTTATCCTTATAGTAATGACAAGTGGTTAGATCTTGCATTTTCAAATGCATATGATAAATTGGTGATTAATCTCGCTGATGATACCGATAATCTTTTCACGAACACTACTCATCATAACGAAATAATTTTCGAGCTTTCCACTTCTATCCCACTCTTCGCTAAATCTTTCAATAATGAAATTGTATACGATTTTTTTATGCTTATTAACAAAGTATCAATAATACTTTGTCACTTATTAACTGGGACGAACTGTTACTTCAACTGGTTATCAATTCGCTCATCTCTATCTTTTATTCTAGGCGGCAATTATTGACACTTTTCTATTTTTGACATTTTGCTTAACTTAAGTATTTGAATTGTATTGTATAATTTTAAGTAACTTTTTTTGTTTGGTCTGTAAAATAAAATTATTAAAAAAAAACACATATCGTTATCCGTACATTCACAAGAGTGAAGTACAAAAACAAATTCAAGAAATGTTAGAAAAAAAAATTATATGACCGAGAAAATCACCCCATTCATTCATCATCAGTCTGGAAAGTGCCAAAAAAATTAAACGCAAATGATAAAAAGAAATGGAGGTTAGTGATTTACTATAAAAAAAACTATTAGACTTAAAAAAGGGTTTCCATCAGATTGAAATATTTGAAAACAATATACCAAAAACGGCTTTAAGCTTGGAAGGTGGACACTACGAATTTCTTACAAACGCCTTACGAATAATAAGTCAGATTACATTACTAAAATATGTTAAGTGTACCTATGTTAAGTGTATTATTATCTTCTCGACTTCTTTGCAAGATCATTTAGAGTCGTTAAATAAAAATTTTCAGAGACTAGAAAAACTAACTTAGAAGTTCAATTAGTTAAATCTGATTTCTTGGGACATATGGTTCACGGAAAAGGTATCCAACCAAACCCACAAAAAATACAATGTGTTAAAAATTTCCTACTACCTACTACTTCAAAACAAATAAAAAATATGTAGGTTTAACTAGTTTTTATCGTAAATTTATTAAAGATTATTGTAAAGTTGCAATACCCATGACAAAGTCTCTACTAAGATCCTGAGTACATAGAAAGTGTTGAAACCCTAAAAAAATTACTAATGAACGATCCTATTCTACGATATCCTGGTTTCAAAAAACAATTCATTTTACAAACAGATGCAAGCAACTTCGCACTTGGTGCAGTTTTATCTGAAGACGGGCATCCAATTTGTCATGCCAAACGCACATTGAATGACCAAAAACAAAACTATAGCACGATAGAGAAAAAACTACTTGCTATTGTCTGGTCTATAAATTACTTCGGATTAAATCTTTTTGGAAGAAAATTGCTTATTGAAAGTGACCTTTAATGTCGCTCTTTTCACTTAAGGAACCTAACAAAAAATTAATCCGATGGAGACTTAAATTATGTGAATATGATCATGAAATTAAATATAAATAACTGAGGGAAAAAACCAAGGGTTTTTTAAAAGCACATTTTCAAAATTATATACGGTTTCTTACTTAGTATTTTATCATTTATTTTATGAAAATATATATAAAAATAAGTAAAGAAACAGTCAGTCGGTGCAACCGACTTAGAAATACCCTACACCTATTTGGTTTAAATTCAATGGGAAGTCCATAAGTCATTTTAAATCAATAAAAGTTTTAATTAGTTTAATCGTAAGACATAGCTAACCAAAATAACATTTTCTAATTAATTTATCTATTCAAAAATATTACAAATTCTTACTAATTTATCAATTTAAAAATATTAAAAAACAAAAAAACTTGAATTATTATATTTTGTAATAAGAAGCTAATCAAAGCATAACATGTTTAATAATAAAAAATTTTCAAAATTGCAATTATTTTAAATTGTTAATTTATGCACCTATTAGAAAAGCTTATAAAAGCAAAGTATACAATAAATGTATTTCTAAAATATAATTACGAATTTAGAAATTTTCATATAATTCATTTAAATATAACAATAAATTTTACATAAATGCAGCAAAAACCTTTGAATATAGCTTAAGTGTCTACAATAGTAATGTTTTAATTATATATCACTTATGGTAATAATTCAATAAAATATATGTTATAATAAAAATTAAAAAAAAAGGAATTTAATCGTTTATTAAAAAAATATTTTGTTTTTAATTTGTAAAATATTAAACAAAATATGTTTTATGGTAAAATTCTTAGCCTTTTAAAAATATTCAGTGTGAAATAAAAACGGAAATAGGAAAGAAACCTCGTGTATCAAATTTAAAGTTTCTTTCTTCATGAATTTCAAAGATTAACATTTTAATTTTGGGATTTCTTAGGAGCCACCTGAACCACCACTACAATTAAGTAGTTCACTAAATTTCAGGGTCACATAGGAAATAGGGAATATATTCTTTGGATTCGAAATTATAATCGTTTGGCCTCACATCGATCAAAAGCTTCTAGAATCCGAACTCATTGTCCGAACTCTACCAGAACCAATTCCAATGGTACTTTCATTACGAGTAACCTAGAGTTTAAATTTCATCAAAATAGCGGCATTATTTTTTGTGTTGTACGGCTTTTAAGATATATGTTGATTAGTCCTTGAACTTTTCAAAGCTTCCAGAACCCGAAACCATGGTACAATTTCGCCCATATGCAGTCCCCGTCATACTTTCAATACTAGTTAACCCTTGTACATAATTGGAACGTTCTATCTTAATTTTAAGTTTCTATTTTTATTAATTTCGATGATAAGCTTTTAAACCTTGGGAGTCTAAAAGAGTACTGAACCCCCGCTCTAATTGATCCAAAATTAGGGGAATGCGCAGGAAATAGTAAAGAGCACCCACGTGCCAAATTTGAAACTTCTAAATTTGTTTGAAATTACTATCTTTATTAATTTCGAAAATATGCTTTAAGGTCTTCGGAACTGTGTGGCTGGTCCTCAACCCACTACTCCAATTGGTCCCAAATTTTAAGGACAATAAGCAAATAGAAAGAGACACCCTGATACCAAATTTGGAGGTTCTATCTTCATTGGTTTTGGAATTATGCTCGTTTGTCCTAAATTCGATCAAAAAATTCTAACTTCCGAAACCATTGTCCATTCCCCACCGTTAGCAATCACCGCCGTAGTTTCGTTATCGGTACCCTACAACACAAATTTTATGAAGATAGCGTCATTAGTTGTTGCGTTATCGTGATTTTTTATTTATGTTCGTTCGTCCTTAGGCCTATTAAAAGGTCCAGAATCAAAACCCTTTCGCCCATATGCAGACCGCACTGTGTTTTAATTACTAGTTAACCCTTGTACACAAGTGGGCCGTTCGATATTAATTTCAAGTTACTATTTTAAGGAATTTCGATTATAAGCTTTTAAACCTTGGAAGGTCTAAAAGGGGTACTGAACCACCACTCCAATAGATCCCAAATTAGGGGACACACGAGAAATAGTAAAGAACACCCTTATGCCAAATTTGAAGCTTCTCTATTTTTTCAAGTTGCTATCTTTATTAATTTTAAAGATATGCTTTAAGGTCTTCAGAAATGTGTGGCTGGTCCCTGACCCACCACTCCAATGGGGCCCAAATTTGAAGGACAATAAGAAAATAGGCAGGGACACCCTGATACAAAATTTCGAGGTTCTATCTTCATTGGTTTCGGAATTATGCTCGTTTGGCCTAAATTCGATCAAAAAGTTCTAGGTTCCGAACTCATAGTCCAATCCCGAACGTACGCAATCCCCGCCGTAGTTTCATTACTAGTAACCTACAGCACAAATTTGATGAAGATAGCGTCAATAGTTGTTGAGTTATCGTGATTTTTTATATATGTTCGTTAGCCCTTCGATCGATTAAAAGGTCCAGAATCCGAACCCATGAGCCGATTTCGCCCATATACAATCCCCGCCGTACTTTCAGTCCTTGTTACCTACAGTTAAAATTTCATCAAGATATCTCCATAATTTTTCGAGTTATAGTGCCTACGGACGGACGGGCGGACGGACAGGCTATATCGACTCAGGAGGTCACACTGATCACAAATATATAAGCTTTTCCATATCTATCTCGCTTCCTTTAGGTGGTTACAAACACCATACCAAAGTTAATATACCCTTTTACCTATTCTATAGGTGTAGGGTATAAAAATAGGGTTTTTCCCAACTTTGGGGGGCTGTAATAACGGGTGCGGCTACAGAAAAAAATTCTTCTACGAAATTATTTTTGCAAATCCTACCAGTGGTTAAAATATTTTTCCTCTACACCGTTTGAAGTAAGAGTTTTGTAAACATACGGACGGACGAACAGAGTGAAACTATAAATAGGCATGTTATTACAAATTTTTTTGAAAATGTGCTAAGAAGAAGTTTTAATGGTAGGTACTCGAACCCGTGGATCAAAATGGCTGGATTTAATTAGTGATGACGGCTATTGCATATAAACGAATTTGTAAAAATTTCAAAGTCCTAGATCCTTTACTTTTTGAGATATCGTGCGGACGGGCGGTCGGACATACATAGCTAAATCGATTTATTTTTCGATTCTGATCCAATCCATACACTTGAGTTTATATATATCCCCCTACTTCTCTGCGTCTCAAACGTAATGGCAAATTTATTATACCCTTTTGACTTATAGTCTAATAATGGAATAACAAATAAGAAATAGTTTTCAATTTGCATATTATATTATGCAATTGTCAGTCAATATATATATAAACTTAAATATTAATATATTAATCCATAATTATATTTAAATGATACATATTAGAATTTAGTTATCATATTTAACATTCTTTTTCACGTCCTTTTGTGATAGAATTGTATGATTACATATTAAACACAATGTTTCTAATTTTTATCACAGTCCACTAAAAATTAATGCTGAAATCATTTTTTAACAAATAAGATAATAAGGAATAAGGATCAGAAAAATTATAATTTTTTTATAAGTTTTATTTTTTATGGTAATAATTGAAATCAAATTTTAAATTTTCAGAATTTTAGAATTAGTGAACTCTGGTGTTTTTAATAGCAAAATTTAATAAAATACATAGCTATGTATGTATTTAATTATTTTATGTATTAAAATAATAAAATGTATTTAGTAATAAATTGAGTAAAGAAAACATCAATTTAATTCTTTTACCTTAATTCTTACTTTAAAGGCCTTATGAAATATATATTTGTTTTTAAAATGTATAAATTAAATAAGAAAAACAATATTCTTATACCAATGAGTACATATAATTTATAAAGAGTGTTGATGTAAAACAAAAAAAAAGGTAACTTTATTCATTGCTTTGCCTAGTTTAAGATTAAGAAAAATATAAAAAAACGAGGAAGATAGACGAGATAGACGAGATAGACTGTATTAGAGAAGATAGACTGTGTCAACTCTACGATACCCGTATTATCGTAATATAAACATTAAATCATCCGGTTTATTGAGTTGCATTAACCCATTGCGGCCCAACATTTTACTTCAAATTTTGTATACGTGCTCTCCTGTGAGAATTGAGTTGACACTATTAACAGCAGATTTGGAATTTGTTAACCCATCTCGGGCCGATGGTTGGTCAAAAAAATTTTGGGTCCAAATTTTGTCCGATTTTATGAAATTCTGATTTGGCTAAAAAGAAAGCCACAAAAAAAATGTTGCATTAAACATTTTTTTTGTGGCCCCATTGCGGCCCAACAGCTTTTTATAGGTTATTTTAATACTTAACTCTAAATTAGAAACGGTTTGACCGATTTTCTTCAAATTTTGTATACGTGCTCCCCTGTGAGAATTGAGTTGGCACTTTTAACAGATTTGGAATTTGTTTCGAAGGTTGGTCAAAATAATTTTGGAAGCTAATATTGTCAAAATTTGCGAAGTACTGCTTTGGCTAAAAAGAAAGCCTCAAAAAAATTTTTGTTGAGTTCCATTAACCCATTGCGGCCCAACAGCTTTTATAAATTTTTTGGTTACTTTACTCTAAATTAGAAACGGTTTAACCGATTTTCTTGAAAGTTTGTATATGTGTTCCGTTTTGGAGAATGAAATTAACACTTTTAACAGACTTGCATTTGGTTAACCCATGCCGGCCCGACGATTGACAAAAAAAAGATTTGGAAGCAAATTACGTCCAATTTTCCGTAATACTGCTTTGCCCAAAGAGAAAGTGTAGTTCCGTTAACCTATTGGGGCACAGTGGCTTTTTATAGATTTAGTCGATCCTACGATTGGTCAAAAAAAAAATATTACGTCAAATTTTGGAAAGTAGTTTGCATTGCTTTGAATTACAGAAAGTTTCAAAAATTACTAGAATAATCCTAGAAAAATCGTTTTAAAAAGATTGTTTTTAACAATTTAAAATTTACATGTGTAAACCGTATATAATTTTTAGGTTAACTTTTTGACGTAACATAAACTTCAAATAAACCTCCATTAAGAGGCGCAGCAACGCGCACCGGGTATTAGCTAGTAGTATAATAAACAAAACACAAAGTACAAGAAACACAGCTCATTCCAATACCTTAATTGATCACATTTTGACAACACTATAAGTAAAACTGATTATAAACAGATAGTAGGTATTGGGGCACTTTGTCCTGGGAAAAAATAATGCCATATCGCCCCGTCTACCCATATTGCAAGACATATTGACCTACATTTTTGATTAATGGCCAGGTCCTCCGGAAGTAGGGCACCCGAAAGTAGGTTAACTCTTAATAAACAAGTTTGTTTACTTGGTTTAAAGTAATAGGTGCACATGAAAAAGTAGTAAGAAAATATGTTTTTATAAAATTCCAAGAGTAAAATAAAAAAAAAATTTAAAGGTACAACTAATCTTTTGGATTAAAAAAAAAAAAAAAATAAGTGCTAACCAATTTTCTACTTTTTAATTTTCTGATTACATAAAAGAAAAAAATAAACAAATATTTAACCTTTACAAAAATTTTTTTTTGTTTTTGTTTGAAAGAACGTTAAAATATTAATAAAACGAGGAAGAGTCTAGTAGAGTAGACTGTGTCAACTCTGGGATACCCGTATGACCGTAACATATACATTATATCATCCGGTTAATTACTTTTGGCAAAATTTCAAACATTCAGCTTTATTAGGTGTAGAGTAATGCTCATATAAAAGAAGGAGTTGTATGGCAGCTACTCGAACCCTTTGCAGTAGACCAACCAAATTTTGCAGTAACTTTGGCCATTACACTAAACTATTTTTGGCAAAATTTCAGACACCCAGCTTCATTTGGTGTAGTGCAATCCTCATATAAAAGAAGGAGTTGTATGGCAGCTACTCGAACCCTAAGCAGTAGACCAACTAAGTTTTGCAGTAACTTTGGCCATTACACTAAACTATTTTTTGCAAAATTTCAGACACCCAGCTTCATCAGGTGTAGTGTAAAGCTCATATAAAAGAAGGAGTTGTATGGCAGCTACTCGAACCCTCTGCAGTAGACCAACCAAATTTTGCAGTAACTTTGGCCATTATACTAAACTACTTTTGGCAAAATTTCAGACACGCAGCTTCCATAGGTATAGAGTAATGCTCATATAAAATTAGAAGTTGTATGGCAGGTACTCGAACCCTTGGACCAAAATGGCTGAATTTAAAACTCGATTCCGTTTTTTGCATAAAAACGAATTTGTGAAAATTTCATAATCCTAGCTCCTTTACTTTTTGAGTTATCGTGATGACGGACGGACGGACGGACGGACGGACATACATAGCTAAATCGATTTATTTTTCGATTCTGATCCGATCCATACACTTGAGTCTATATCTACCCCCCCTCCTTCTCTGCGTCACAAACGTAATGGCAAATTTATTATACCCTTGGACTATATAGTCATACGGGTTTAAAGAATTATAAGAAAACAAAAATATGGAAGAGTGCTTAAAGATTTATAATTTATTAAGATTCGTTTGGATTTTAAAAAAAAGTGCAAATTCTTTAAAAGTAAATCAGTTTTTGTGTTTATAAAAATGTAGTTTTGAATATGCGAATAATAGATAACGAGAAAAAAATAACTCTTGGTAAAGAAGATGTGTTGTGTACCTTTATATAAAGAAAGAAAGAAAACAAAAGTTCAAATAATAATTATGTAGCAAGATTGCCTGATTCTGAACATATATACTTACTGCTATGTCTGATCTACATATATAACCTTGCTGTAAAGAATGAAAAATAACAAGTAAAGAAACAGTCAGTCGGTGCAACCGACTTAGAAATACCCTACACCTATTTGGTTCAAATTTAAGGACATATCCATAAGTCATTTTAACACCATAGAAGCTGTTATTAATTTGATCGTAAGACATAGCTAACCAAATTAACTGTATAATACTAAAAACATTTTCTAATTACCCTATCTATTAAAAAATACTACAAATTCTTACTAATTTATCTATTTAAAAATATTAAAAAACAAACAAACTTGAAATAAATGAAAATATATTTATTCCAATTCAATTACAAAATGAAAAAATTCTAATTATTAAATTTTGTGATAAAAAGATAATCAAAGCATAATATATTTAATAATCCAAATTTTTAAAAATTGCAATTATTTTAAATGGTTAGTTTATATACCTAATAGAAAAGCTTATAAACGCAAAATATGCAATAAATGTATTTCTAAAATACAATTAAAAATTTACACCTTTTCATATATTTCATTTAAATATAAAAATAAATTTTACATAAATGCAGCAAGTACCTTTGAACATAGCTGAACCACTACAATTAAGTCTAGATTTTGGAGACACATAGGACATAGGAAATATATTCTTTGGCTTCGAAATTAAACTCGACCACAACCAATTCCCATGGTACTTTCATTACTAGTAACCTACTGTTAAATTTCATCAAAATACCGGCATTATTTTTTGAGTTATGGTGTTTGTAAGATATATGTTTGTTAGTCCTTGAACTTTTCAAGGGTTCCAGGACCCGAAATTATGGTACGATTTCGCCCATATGCAGTCCCGTCATACTTTCAATACTAGTTAACCCTTGTACACAATTGGAACGCTCTAACTTAATTTGAAGTTACTAGTTTTATTAATTTCGATGATAAGCTTTTACACATTGGGGGTCTAAGAGAGGTTCTGAACCACCACTCCAATTGATCCCAAATTAGGGGGGCACGCAAGAAATAGTAAAGAACACCCTTGTGGCAAATTGGAAGCTTCTTCATTTGTTTCAAGTTACTATCTTTATTAATTTCGAAAATATGCTTTAAGGGCCTAAGAACTGAGTGGCTGGTCCCCGATCCACTACTCCAATGGGGCCCAAATTTCAAAGACACTTACGAAATAGGAAGGGACACCCTGATACCAAATTTGGAGGTTCTATCTTCATTGGTTTCGGAATTATGCTCGTTTGGCCTAAATTCGATCAAAAAGTTCTAAGTTCCGAACCCATTGTCCAATCCTCACCGTACGTAATCACCGCCGTAATTTCGCTGCCAATAACCTACAGCACAAATTTCGCCTCATTAGTTGTTGAGTTATCGTGATTTTTTATATATGTTCCTTAGCCCTGACATCGATTAAAAGGTCCGGAATCCGAACCGTTGGGCTGATTTCGCCCTTATATAGTCCGCGCTGTACTTATAGTACTAGTTAATCCTTGTACACAATTTGAACGGTCTATCCTAATTTTAAGTAACTATTTTTAGTAATTTCGATTATAAGCCTTTAAAACTTGGGAGGTCTGAGAGGGGTACAGAACCACCACTCCAATTGATCCCAAATTAGGGGAACACGCAAGAGATAGTAAAGAACACCCTTGTGGCAAATTGGAAGCTTCTACATTTTTTCAAGTTGTTATCTTTATTAATTTTAAAGATATGCTTTAAGGTCTTCGGAAATGTGTGGCTGGTCCCCGACCCACTACTCCAATGGGACCCAAATTCACAAGACACTTAGGAAATAGGAAGGGACACCCTGATACTAAATTTGGAGGTTCTATCTTCATTGGTTTCGGAATTATGCTTGTTTGGCCTAAATTCGATCAAAGAGTTCTAGGTTCCGAACCCATGGTCCAATCCCGACCTTACGCAATTCCCGAAGTAGTTTCATTACTAGTAACCTACAGCACAAATTTGATGAAGATAGCGTCATTAGTTGTTGAGTTATCGTGATTTTTTATATTTGTTCGTTAGCCCTGAAACCGATTAAAAAGTTCAGAATCCGAACCCATGGGCCGATTTCGCCCATATGCAATCCCCTCCGTACTTTCAGTCCTAGTAACCTACAGTTAAAATTTCATCAAGATAGCTCCTTTATTTTTTGAGTTATCGTGCCTACGGGCGGACGGACGGACGGACGGACATGGCTATATCGACTAAGGCGGTCACGCTGATCACAAATATATATACTTTTCCATATCTAGCTCGCTTCCTTTAGGTGGTTACAAACACCATACCAAAGTTAATATACCCCTTTACCTATTCTATAGGTGTAGGGTATAAAAACCGGTTAATTGCTTTTGGTACCTATAGTAAAAAATAAAACAGATGAGTTAATATGTTTAAATAATTTTTATTTAACTTAACAATTTTGCGATGATCAGATGTTAAAATTCTAGAAATAATGATACCAACATTTTTAATGCGTCTTTGAAATCTACTTCTATCACATGCGTATTGTTGCCAATGACCTTTGCGAGCAGCTCTGTAGGCGTAGTCCCATATATGCATGACTTGAATTTCTATATTTGTGTTGAAGTGAACTTTTTACTTTTATTATTTAATTTCATATTGCATGTGTGAAGGTCTTAGTTTAGAATTTTCTCTTTTAACAGATACATATATACGTTTAAACAATTTTTAACTGCACATCTAAAATTGTGGTTTGATAAATGTATATTACATGATGTTTTAAAGTTATCAATCTTTCCTAATGGCGGCAAAACTCTGCTTAGGTCTTCTATTTTGACACTGTCAATGTACTTTTGAAGGAAAAGTTGTTTTTGTTCTCCTTTTACTTAAATTTTTCCAGCTGGTTCTAAATAATGTTTTATTATACATTTTACATCTAAATATTCAACTAAACCACTACCGCATTTAAGTCCATTTATTTTATTTTCGTAATACTGATTGGTATATCTGACTTCTTGACTAAGTGCTTCTGCAGGGTATGGTGGTTTTAAGTGATATACAGTCGGAATTAAACTTCCTTTTTCAAGTATGGCTAGTTCTTTTATGAAATTTTGTTTATCATTTCCTAATAAAAATTGAAGATCAACTACTAAAACTTGTTTAGCCATGTTGAAGGCTATTGGTGGAATAACCTTTGCATTATTCAAAGTTCTATTAATATTCATTTTTAAAAATAGTTTTTATATAAATATAGGTTAGTAATATTAGTCTTCACTAATACAACTATGTTGTTTCACCCATTTACTATGATGGTGGCAGGACCATGCTGTTGTGGTAAAACAACTTTTATTCATAATTTAATTAAATATAAAAAAGAAAATATACAACCAGAAATTATTAGAATTGTTTGGTGTAATCCAGACAAAAATGCTGTTCCACAATATATGAAAGATGTTGAATATAGTGCAACTATACCAGATTTAATGATAACCAAGAACCGTTGTTGATTGTAATCGATGATATGATGTTAAATTCTCATGATAAGTACGTGTGTGATTTATTTACTAGAGGTTCACATCATAGGAATTTTTCTGTAATATTTGTAACTCAAAATATATTTCATCAAGGAAAATGTTCAAGAGATATTTCATTTAACTGTAAATACCTAGTACTTTTTAAAAATCCAGGAGATAAATCACAGATATTACCTTTAGCTCGTCAGATTTATCCAAATCAAATCAAAGCATTTGAAAAAGTATATAATGAAGTGACGTCAGACCCATACGGATATATATTAATAGATCTTACTCAAGACATTAATGATATATTTCGATTAAGAAGTGATATATTTGGAAAAAATTTCTGCTTTTGTATAAGAGATCAATTAGAACAATTTGGGGGAGAATATGGAACTTTTGAAAACCAATCGACACATATTGCATCTATTAAAAAGTTCTAATTAAGAAGAATTTATTACAAATAAAATTTTTTTAATTAAAATAATGTAAATTAATTTAAAATGTTTCAAATTTTATTAAAATAATTCTTAAAATTTTTTTATTAAATGTAAAATAATGTAAAATATAACAACAAATATTAATATAAATTTTTTTTAAAATTTTGATTTTAATGGACAGTAAAATAAACCGACTTGTTGACCTATTGAAAACGTTAAAGAAAAATCCAAACAGAACTTATACACAAACGTTCATTGATGACAAACAACAAGAAATAAGAGAAACTTGGGAGTTATATGAAAAAAATAATAAAGGTGATTTTAAACATAACTTAAGATTAAAAGAAATAATAAGGCAGATAAATATATATCTGAAACCAAAAGTAGAAATAGAGACAGAAAACATGGCAAACTTTGAGTTAACAACAGCAATAAAAGTTGTACCACTATTTGAGGGAGAAATTAAGCATCTTTCAAATTTTATAGGTCTTGTAGAATTTTATGCCGACACATTAAAAGATGATACTGAAAAAAAAAAATTGTTAAAGTTTATATTAGCTACCAAATTAGCTGACAAGGTTAAGAATAGATTGATAACAGAGGTACAAATAAATACCATAGATAAATTGAAGGAAGTATTAAATGCAAAATTTTAAATCGAAAAAGAACCCAGCAAAAATCCAAAATGAATTAACAAGATTGATACAAGGTAATCAGGATGTTAATTCATTTGCATCAAAAATTGAAATGCTCATTTCTCAACTAAATGAGTTACAAATAGCTGAGCAAGGCGAAAATCATAGAAATATAATAATAAAACTAAATGACCAATTAGGTCTAAATATATTCAAAAATGGATTAAATGAGATGCACAGAGCAATCATTTTACCAGCAAAACCAAAGAGTTTTGCAGAAGCAATTCAGTTAGCATCAGAGAATGATACTAATACAAGGCAGAATAATATAATGCATTTTAGAGTAAATAATTTTAGAGGCCAATTCAACAGACAAAACAATTTTAGAAGAAACTATTATAATAGCCACAACAGTGATAATTACAATGGTAATTTCAACAATAATAGAAGTAATTACAATAACAATTATCGGAATAGTAACTCTAATAATAACGCTAATAACAACCCTAATAATATCAACAATAATAGAATTCAACAAAATAATAACAACTACAATAATAATAACAACCAGGGAAACTTCAGCGGCCCGGCCGAAGAAACCCGGGGCATGCCAACAACATGCAAAGGAACAACAACCAAAACCAATTCAACAGAAGAAAATAAGCACAAATAGCAGTAACAATAACTGCACAAATATAATAAAAATAAATAATGTATATATAACATTATTAATAGATACAGGAGCATATATATCTATAATTAAAGACAACATCATAAAACAACAAGTATTAGAAAATGAAACCTGCCCAATAAATGGCATTACAGATAAAAATTTCATATGAAAGGGTGTAATAAATTTAGAATTAAAATTTGAAGAATACACAATTAAACATAAATCAATGTAATTGATAAAAAAATTAATATAACAGCTAACGGTATTTTAGGTAGAGATTTTCTATATGATAATAAATGCACAATTGATTATGAAACATGCACATTAATCATACCTTATCAAGAAGAGGATATAGTATTACCAATGAGTGTAAATACTAAAACTCTGTCAAACATCATGTTACAATCTCGAACAGAAGCAATTATAAACATAGATATAGATGTAAAAGAAGATAGTATAATCATAGGCAAAGAAATGGCAAAAGGAATATTCATAGCAAATACAATTATTCCAGCAGAAGGTTTAAAACACGTAAAAATATTAAATACAAGGGAAACCCCAGTAAATTTAAACACAACTGAAATTGAAATTCAACCTTTAAAAAATTATCAAATATTATCTTTTAAAAATAATATTATGTCAAAAACAAGGTTTGAAAAATTTAAAAACGAAATAAATATAGATAACTTAGATACAAAAGCAAAAACAACAATATTGAATATTTGTGAAAAATTTCAAAATATTTTTCATTTGGAGAAAAATAGGAGATGATAAACCAATTGCTTATGCAAGTAAATCGCTAAACAAACATGAATTAAATAAACCTATAATTGAAAAAGAACTTTTGGCAATTCATTGGGGTATAAACTATTTCAGACCATATCTTTTTGGTAAAAAATTCATAGTATATACTGACCATAGACCATTAGTGAGTTTATTTACGCATAAGAACCCTTCATCAAAACTGACAAGAATACGTGTAGATTTGATGGATTATGATTTTGAAATAATATTTAAACAAGGCAAAATGAATACAAATGCCGATGCTCTGTCGAGAATACAAATTGATTTAAATAAATTAAAAGAAATGATACCGAAAAATAATAAAACTGTAATCACAAGAAAAATTAAAAAACAAAAGGAAGAAGGAAGCAATAATATTATAAATAAAAATAATAATAATAATAATAAAGCCACCAAAATCTTAGATGCAGATATGAAGACTGATCACCTTCACATTTGGAACCCAACATCAATATCAGATATAAGGTTTATGAATAAATTAAAATTTAATAAAATTGAAAAAACTGACGTCAGACGCGAAAAATCATTACCAGAGATAAAATTAATTCTGAGGAAGCTATTATTCAAAACAAGCAATTTAAAAATTAGCCTTGGCAAATAATGACAAAATATTTGAATTTATGGATATCCAAACATTTAAAAATATATTTAATGAGCTGCAAAACAATTCTGAAAATACAGATTGTTTAAAAATTGTATTATATGATCCTCCTATACAAATAAAAAATAAAGATGAAATGCGCAAATTAATTAAAGAGAATCATGATTCATTATATGGTGGACACTGTGGCATAAGTAAATGCATCAGTAAATTAAAACAAAAATATATATGGAAAAACATGAATAAAATGATAAAGAATTATATAAACAATTGTAAAATATGTAATGAAGTTAAAATAACAAAATATACAAAAGAAAATTATGAGATTACAGACACACCCACAACATCATTTGAAACTATAACAATAGATACTGTAGGTCCATTACGACCATCCAACAACTATAGATATATTCTGACTTTACAATGTGAGTTAACTAAATACATTGAAGCATATCCAATAGAAGCTAAAGATGCTAAAACAGTTGCAAAGACAATTGTAGAGAAATTTATATTAAAATATGGATGTTTCAAAAAATTAAAAACAGATAAAGGTACAGAATTTACAAATGAATTATTGAAAAATATTTGTAAATTTCTAAATATTGAAAAAGTAACGTTAGGTTCTATTGAACGAAATCATAGGGTATTAAATGACTACTTAATGAGTTTAAAAGGACAAGACGTTTGGGACGAATATTTACCTTACTACACGTACTTCTACAACTCAACACCACAAAGTACAACAGGTTATTCATCATTTGAAATGGTATATGGTAAAATAAGTACACTTTCATGTGAAATATTAAATAATAAACATAGTATTTACAATTTAGATGACTATTTAAATGAATTGAAAATTAAATTAAAATATGCTAATGAAAAAGCAAAAGATTATTTAATTAAAAATAAAGAAAATAATAAATTAAAACAAAATAATATTAATGAATCAAATTTTAAAATTAATGACTATGTAATGATAAAAGAAGGAAATAAGAAAAAATTAGATAATCCTTTTAAAGGACCATTTAAAATTGTAGCACAAAAAGGTCCAAATAGCACAGTAATTATAAGTAATAAGGAAATAGAATTACATAATAACAATATGATTAAATCTAGAAAAACAATAAATATTCTAAATTACTATAAAAATAAATATTAAATGTAAAAATATATAAATTTTATTTTTTTTTAAGTATAATAATTTTTTTATTTTGATAAATAACTTATTTAAATTTAAACTAAATATAAATTATTTTTAAAAATTCATTTAAAATTAATATTAACATAAAAAATTCGTTTAAATTTTAAGAAATGTAAACTAAAATTTTTTTTTCCTTTGGGGGAAGGATGTAGTATATCTTGACCAAGTACATAAAATTATTTTGTACATAAAATTATTTCCACAAATGAAAATGATCAAAAATTATTATTTAACATTATGATAAAATATGCTGACATAGGTCAACAATTTCAAGTGGAACATTTGTTCACTTTATTTGTATGAATGCAAGTGCAATGCCTTGTATGATACAAATATATTAATTTTATTTTTGTGTGATCATATTTCATATTTTTATTTTTGTATAATGAAAGATAATGATTCATATAATCATTATTCATATTTTTGGTTATTGATCTTTACATAGATATGAATTAGGTCAAAATTATTGTAATGCATTCTTTTAACCCAAATTTATATTCTTTTTAACTAAGCAATAAATTATAATAACTTATTGCTCTAGATAAAATTTGTATGGATTTTAAAGAATCCAAAATTGTATATAAACTCTAGTTCGTTCAAATAAAAATCAGAGTTAATCTAACTCCAAATATAAATACATATCTATTATTTTATAATTCATTCCCGCAGATTCTTTTGCATGGAATAAAATATTTAATATAAATATTAATAAATATTTCTTGGTACAAACATGCTTATATATGCATGATTGTGCTAATATATATAATATAATAATACAAAATCAATTTAGCACTAATTGCTGAATCGACTAGCAACTTCTTCTTGCTATTAAAATAAGAGAAGAAACATTTGCATCAGGCAATTAACTTGCCTGATCAGAATGTGTTAGGGCAAGACAAAAAAAATTTATTAATAGATATTACCGACGGACGAAACATATCACAAAAGTCAGAAACAAAAATAGAGTTCTTCCTTCAAATAAAGAGGAGCAAGTAAAAATTACAGAAACAAAGGGTACTCAAACTCGTGCAAAACCTATGTATGTTGATGTAGAAACTCAATCAAATGTTCCTGTATATAAGGATGCTGAACTACACTGCATCAGATAAAAAGGATGAATTTCCTACAAATTTGACCTATACTACTATCTGTTTAAGTAAACCAAAGGTAGATATTAAGATCAGAACAGATTTCGCATATACTTTAGAGTCACTTTTAAAAACATGTTTTTAGCAAGTATTACTCAAGACATAGGCGGAGCTTAAACAACATAAACCTCGAGTACTTGAAGCTTACAAACTTTTAATTAATAGTTTAGGTTTATTTCCTATAGGAAAACCTGATATGCTTTTTATATATACTGATATTATTAAACCACAGAATGTAAATGTAAAAGATGTAAGACGTTTAAGAACTATCAACATAGAGAACACTTTTACAGACATAGTGAAGGAATATAACAATATTCAATATTGCAATGTGGAAAAATCATTTGATAGTATTTCGATATTATTATGTGATAAATATGGTTATAAAATAAATTTTTGCACCAGCAGTATTCCTTCAAAAGTTGTATTGCATTTCAAAAAAGTATAAATAAAAGGAATTTAAAAACATTATATATTATTTATTTAAACATTATGGAGAGAGCATTCTATAAATATTATTTAGTTCAATCAGGAAAAGGTCTTGACGATATTGGCCCCTTGTTGCATTCAGTTGTACCTTACCAAAGGGGGCGAGGATTAGAAAGCTTTTTCGGTGGACTTTTCAGATATTTAAAACTAATATTTACGTCTGGAGCTAATATACTAAAAAAGGAGGTTATTAAATCTGGTATTAATGCATTGTCTGATATTGCAACAGGTGCAAATTTAAGAGAAGTTGTACAAGATCGAAGTAAAGAGATAATTAAAAATGTAAGACGGGGTGCAGTTCAAAAATTCAATGAAATGTATAGACAAGGGAAAATTAAAAGAAGAAAACCTATAAAAAGACCACTCATTAATAATTTAAATTATTTTACGTCAAAGCGACGCTAATAAAAAGTAACAAAAAGAAGCAAAAAGATATTTTTGGTTAATTATGATTGAATTCATGAAGTATTAGTTGTATATTTTTAGAACACAACCTATTCAATCGAGTATATTACGATCTTAAGAAGTTTCCTACAACCCTATTGCTTCTTTGGATAATCCATAGAATTTGTTTCATTAGGTCATGGGGACACATACAGGGATCTTTCTTCTGCATATCTAAAATTGAAAGTACAAATTTTAAAAAAAGATGGAACTCAATGGAATAATGATAAAAACACTGAAGGCAAATTAATTCAACAACCAAGTGTAGTCAATAATCTTTTACATTCATTAATAAAACAATGTAAAGTACAGCTGAAGGAAAGAATATATCTCCATCTGATGGAAATTTTCATTATAGAGCTTCTATTGAATCATTATTAAATTATGGTACAGATGCCGCTACTACTCGTTTGGAATGTGCAGGATGGGGCCTCGATAAACCAGATATAGGAAAACCTGATAATAGTGGTTCAAAAGAACGTCAAAAATTATACCAAAATAGCAATGTAGTAGAACTTATGGGGAAACTACATTTAGACATGTTCAATCAACCTACACTCCTCATAAACAATGTTGATATTCGAATTCTTTTAACACTTGAAAAACCAGACTTTTACTTTTTTGCCGATGATTCTGACGAATCTCAACTAAAAGGTTTAGAAGCTACTTTATTTATGAGACATGTAACTATTAATCCAAGTGTACTATTAGCACACAATGCTGTATTAGAAAAAACTATTGCCAAGTACAATTACAAACGTGTAGAGGTAAAAAGTTTTACCATTCCACAGAACAGTTCATCGATATTACTTGATAATGTTTTCATTGGTCAGTTACCGAATTCAATAATATTTTGTATGACAGAAAATATAGGTTATTCTGCAAAAAGATCAAAAAACCCATACAATTTTAAACATTTTGATATTTCACAATTTGTTTTAAACGTAAATGGAGTTCAAATACCTAATTCAGCAATTGAAACCAGTTTTTGGATGAAAATAATTGCTACACAAGAGCATACAGTACACTTTTTTCAGGTACTGGAATTTACCACAATGATAAAGGATAACAAAGTATATGTTTAGTAAAAGATTTTTCATGTTAGCTTTTGATTTAACTCCAGATGCATCAGGAAATGAAGTGTGTCAAGGTTTATTTAATCATGGTACAGTTAGAATTGAGGCAAGGTTATCAAAACCACTTCCATCTACACTAACCGCTATTGTAAATGTCGCTGTCTTGTGCACTACTGAATGTAACGTTTTGTTCCGATAATAATAATACCTTATTTGTAAAAGATATTTGTAAAGTTGGTATCAAAGAACCTTGTAAAAAGTTTGTGAAAGAGCTCAAGTATAAATTTCCAACGATAACATAACATTTATAACAAATAAAAAAATTAAGAAAGAATTTTTATCGAACTACATAAAAGAAGCAACCAAGGTATATGACTTGAATCAATTTGTTTAAAGAACATACTGGAGATAAATAACGTGTTGAGATGTAACAAACAAACGAGTAAAATTTTTAAAGGAGTTTTTGCTTTAGATATACTTCCCAAAACAATTAAAAAACAAACTTTTTTAATTGTAAACATAGTTAAAACAAAAGATCAAGAAACACATTGGTTGGTTATTTATATTTCTAAACATGGTTGTATCGAATATTTTGATTCTTTTGGCATAATATTTAAGAAATCTTCAATATATTTTATTTTTTCTTCATTGGTCACACATTTGTTTGGCCAACCTGAAGCTCCTTGTTTAACTTTTATAAATTTATTCATCATAACGGTGAATAATCCGCTCGTATTTTTATTTTTTTTATTATACATTACGGTTTCATATTCCCAAATTTCATAAATTTCTAAAAGTTTGTACTCCTTTTCAACAGCTTTTGAAACCTCATCAATTATCCATGTTCCTACAAAGGCCAGAAAAAAAAAAAAGAAATTTTAGGGTGACCAATAGGAAATTTTCCCCATTTACACACATACGGATATAAAGAACACACATCTATATATTTAATTTTTTCTCCAGGTTTACATTTATAGTGTGAATATATATTTCCTGATCTACCTCCATTAAATGCATCTCTCGGATTCAAAGGCACTTTATTAATTGATGAATGATTTCGCAAATAATCCATGTTTTTATTAATTTTCATTTGTTCTTGAAATTCACATTCCCACATTTCAATTAAATTGTAACGGAGTGATTTTAAATGTTGAGATTTTGCTAATGTTCTCTCATACCTTTGATTTAATGTATCATCATTGCTGTTGAATAAAGTTTTATCTCGGTTAATTGTTAAACATTTTGGATGTACGTGGTAATAGCAACCATGAAATTCAAATATTTCGTTGGTTTGCTCACAAATCCATCTACCTTTACACCTCCAAATATTTTTTCTTTACCATTAAGTGCACACTGAATATCAATTTGTCGCAAGTTTTTTTCCCAAATCAACCACTGGAGAGATATTTTTGAATGGTTATCGACTAATCTATATCCAAGTTTTTGAATAAGACCTATGGTGTTAGCTTTCAAAAAATTTGTACGAAATAAAAGGTTACACGATGAAATTATTGTAGTGGCTTCCAAAAAGGGTTCTACATTGCATTCTTCTAAAAGCATTTTTCTGAATTTAAGACATGCTTCGGTTAATATTTCGACATCACTTAAGCAGTAACTCTCAAAATTTTTGTGAAAGTTGAATTCACTATTTTTATTTTTTCATACCATTTTAAAAACTCATCATATTCATCTTATTAGCACATTTTCAAAAAATTTTGTAAAAATGCGCCTATATAGCTTCACTCTGTCCGTCAGTCCGTCCGTCCGTCTGTCCATCTGTCCGTCTGTCTGTCTGTCCGTATGTTTACAAAAACTTTTACATCGGTTGAAATAGAGAAAAGAAATTTTAACCACGAGTAGCTATTACAAAAAAAAATAATTTTGTAGAAGAATTTTTTTCTGTAGCCCCACCCGTTACAGAGCTGCAGCCCCCCAAAGTTGGAAAAAGTCCTATATTCAAATTGTTATAACAAGAGTTCTATTAGGTGTATTTTCAATCTGAAAACGGCAAAAGTTAGCTGGTTTTATAGACTTTATAAATTTTTAAAAAACAAATGTTAAGGGTTGCCATACGGTTCTAAAATTTACCATTATGCAAAACTCAATTTTTGCAAAATTTTTGGCTAGACATATCTTCTAAACGGGCCAAGCTAGGGTCTTAAAATCAGTAGTTAGATCCTCAGAAATAAGTAGAAGTCGGTTAACAAATTTTTTTTATCACGTCCCTGTTTTGCAGGTATAAGGGCGCGAAAACTGAAATTTTGTAATTTTTCAACCCCTGTAACTTGAATACCTGTTCAGATTTTTTTTTTGTGATTTACAAAATTGAAAGCTCTTTAATTATATTTCAACATGGGTCAAAGGTTTTTCTTAATTTTGAAGGGTAACGAACCTACAACATCCACAAATTCCATAAAAGCCCTATATTTAAATTGGTATAATAAGAGTTCTGTTAGCTATATTTTCAATTTTAATAAAGCAGAAGAGAAGTGCAATCTTAGGCTTTCCAAAAATACATCATTAAAATGTACAGAGTTGCCATACGGTACTAAAATTTATCATTATGCAAAACTCAATTTTTGCAAAATTTTTGGCCCCACATATCTTATAAACGGTTTAAGCTAGGGTTTTGATTTTAGGAGAAGTTAGATCCTTAGAAATTAGTAAGAGTCGGTTAACAAAATTTTTTTGTCACGTCCCCTGTTTAGCAGCTATAAGGGCTCGAAAATTTAAATTTAGCTATTTTTAAACACCTGTAACTTGAATACATGTTCAAATTTTTTTTCGTTAATATACAGAATTTGAAGGTCCAACATTATACTTTAACATATGTTAAAATATTTTCTTAAATTTAAAAGCGGTTCTTTAAATTGAAGATAGTGTCTGTCAGTTTTAACCATTTTTGCTTATATAGTAAAATTCTAAATAAAATTCCAAATTTTGGTAAAATTCACAATTTAATTCCTTGAACCTAGTGAGGATTAGATCCTTGAGAAATTGGACAACCTTCCCCATAGAGGGGCTATTAGGACTTAAAAATTAAAAAAATTACTGTTTCTATAAGTAAGTAGTAACTTATATATTATATCGTGTATATTTCTTAAATTAAACGTTAACATTGAAGCTTCAACATTATATTCCGATAAAATACTCAGTATGAAACACTCTATTATTTTGAAAATGTGCTTTTTTAAAAACCCTTGGTTTTTTTCATCACTTTTTTCATATTATCAGGACTATAGTTTTCCATTGGTGGTAAGCATCCAATATAATTTTCATTTTCTTTCTTGTTGAAAAGATGAGGAAATAACCTCTTTTGAATTCTTTTGAGAGGTCAAAAGCTTTTGGTAACTTTGCCAAAGACATTGGGAAGTAATTCAAAGAATCTTGAAATTTTATATTATCTATTAGCGTTAGTATAATTTTAGTCCCTCGCATAATTAGTTTTGGCTGAAGATCAGTTTTAGTTAATACATAGTTTAAAACAAACTGATGATCAAATGCTTGACCATTGTGTGCAATGACAACTATATGTTTAAATGTTTTTCTCAATTTTAAAATATGTTCCATTAATTTATCTATTATCATTTCTTGTTCGAAAATTGTTGTTCTAAATTTACATTTTTGGCAAAAGAATAAAGATTCAATATTGATACAGATATCACATCTTTGTTGAATGACACACAAATTAGGTTCATGCTGTTTCAAATCCTTAGATACAACTTTTTCTTGTCTTGTCTCTAAATCATAAAAAATATATAAAAAGTTTTGGAATTTCTCCTCATTTTTGTTTTGTTAAATGTAGCACAGGTGATTATCTGGAACAAAATTTTGACAATTTTTGAAAAATCTCTCCACATGTATGATTTCTATTTGTTTTAAAAACTTTAAAGCAATTTTTACATTTTTTAATTTCTTCACACTTGCTTATTTTGGTTGAAGTAAAAGCTTTATGATTCTCCAAACATGTAAGACCTCGAAAAGATCGATTACAGTCTTCGCACAATATATTTTTTATATTACCAGAACAGGCGGGCTCTTTTTGACCGCAAGGACAGCTTTTTGAGCATCTATGTGAATTTTGTTCAGAGTATGGAATGTGACATTCTTCACAGAAATAACTTGAAACAAAAGCAGCGGTGAGAGAGCCGATTACATTGTAATGTCGTTTGTAGTGTAACAAATTTAATCTTTTACCATCATTGGTTCCTTTGAATATTAATTCCCTACCTCCGGTTCCATATTTATAGACAACTATTTTGTATTTTGTTAAATACTCCTGATATTTTTTCAATTCAGGAATACCACAACCATCTGGTGGTATAATTACCCCTGCCCTTTTTCTTAATTCTGTAGCTAGTGTAGTTTGAAGTTTTTCTGTATTCTTTAAGATACTCCGATAATTAACAGATTTTTCAACTTTGGCTATTGAAACAATAATTGCGCGAGATAGACATAAATTATCCGTGTTTTTAATAGCAATAATTCCTTTTCTTTTCTTGCATTCCTCATTGTAGCTTGAAAATTTGTTTGTTCTTCCTCTTCCAGTAGGTAGTTTAATATATGTGATGTCCAATCAAAATTTATCTGTACTTAATCCTGCAAATAAAAGCAATAATAGATAAATAATATTCTTTAAAAACAATCTTAAAGTGTATATACCTTCTGAATTACTCTGAAAAACTTTCAGTATTATATCCCAAATATCATTAAACTTCAAGTCGCTTGCAGTTTTAAAGTTGAGAAATGCTGGACGATCTTGAAAACTTTCACCACAAAACGTTATCCCGATCTTATCCATGGAACTTACTTCTCTAGTTACATGTTTGATTATTTGTTCGATGGCGTCTTTAATCCAATCTATTGGATTTCTATTAACCGGTATTGCCCTAATTACAAACTTTGTTTTCCGACCGTATATTTTGAACCGTTTAATGTACGTTAGATTTTCACTTTCGATTAAAAATCGTGGAACATTTTCAGAGACTGGATTAATAAATTTGTTTAAAATTATTTTTTTAGCCATGTTTCTTCTTGATAACTTGGAGTGTACTATTATTCAAATATTTACCCTTACTATATTTATAAATGAAATACCTACATTGTATTAACTTTAATATAAAATAGAAAATTTTAACAACATTGTAGTCAAGACATTTTGAAAATGTGATAAATCTTAGTTCTATAACAACAATTTATCTTAAATGCAATTATTTTTTGTAAAATAATTGATATTACTCGTAAGAACTTGAAGGTATATTTAGTATAAATACAGTGAAATTTTTTGCAATAGTTACAGTTTAATTCAATAATTGAACGAAAAAATGGCCCAACAATTTTTAAACTTATATATGCCCAAAAACGATGATGTCGGGTCATCTCCGTTTACCGGCAAAAAGGAGGAAGAGAACGAAAGCGAGGAACGACAGCTCCTTGAAGAAAACACCACAGAACAGCCACATGAACAACAGCAACATCCACAACAACAACACCAACAACTACTACTACTACAACAACAGAAACAGCAACATCCACAACAACAACAACAGCAACATCCACAACAACAACAAGTACAGCAGCAACAACCTTATAAAAAAAAGTTTGCAAAATTATGCAAACTAATTGAAAAAAAAACCTTTACACGCCATTTTTATGGCACAATGAAATAGAGCCTGAAAGGCTTTATATAATAGATAAGATAAGGTTATATACGACAAAAGAAAAGAAACAAAAATGGGTTTTTGAAATCCAAAATTATATCATTTTCGCGCCCAATTAATACGGGCAAATTTTATCCGAAGAGCCGAATCTCCAAAACTTCAAAAGAGGAGATTTGATGCTAATAAAAAAAAATAATAAATTGCTTTTGTTAGAAGAAGCAGAAAACTACGCTATTGCTGAAAAGCAATAAGAATTTAATAAAAAAAATGTAAATAAAATACAATAAAAAAACAACAAATTTTTTTTTAAGTTTCAGAATCCCAGGAAATAAAGAATATTCTTTATGTTTACTATAGGTACCAAAAGCAAATAACCTGTTTATACCCGTGCATACATATATGACATCGGGTATATTAGATTTGCTCCTCCGTTTGTAACGCATCGATCTAGACGAGCTAGATATAGTGTCAAGGGCACGTATCGGCTCAGAATCGAAAAATTAGTCGATCTAGCTATGTGTGTCTGTCCGTCCGTCCGTCTGTGTGTCAGCACGATAACTCAAAAACTAAAAGAGCTACAGTTTTGAAATTTTCACAAAATATTTTTCAATCAATTTCTAGGTTCCCTATTTTTTTTGGTTAAGATCGGACCAAAACTTCGGGTAGCTCTCGAACAGCTAACTTTTTTAACTCCAATATTTTCATACAAAAATTTTAACATGAAGTATTTAACATGAAATTATATGAATTTTGTTTGTTTTTGTTTTTTTGTTTTTTGTTTTTGTTACAAAAAGTAGATAAAGATTTCGAGTTAGAATTTCATATGATTTAAATGATGCGTAGTTTATTTAAGATAAGCAAAAAAAAAGAAGACAAAGATTTTTTTAAGTAAATGGCTTATTGATATTGATAGATAATTATTAATATATATGATGAATCATATATGAATATGATGAGTATTATCTATCATGATGATTATTATATGAATGTGATCATATGAAGTTGATTTGGCTTAAGTTTAATATATTCGTGAATTAAAAATTAATTATAAGAGATGGAATTGAAAAATTAGAGCAAGAGTTTTGAAATTCACACAAAACATTTTTGGGACATTTTTTAGGTTCTCTATTTTTTTTGGTTAAGACCAGATCAAGGTTTCGGGGAGCTGCCACACAACTTATTTAAATCAATATGAATTTCTTCAAAAGTAATTATACCAGGAAGATGAAAATTACACACGGTTAGTTTTATAATGAATCAAGAACTTATATGAAGTTTCAAAATGTTACGACTTCATTTTCGGGGGGCTGCCATACAACTTTTTTGCACCAATATGAATTTCTTGAAAACTGATTATACTACGAGGATGAAAATTACACACTGTTAGTTATATAATGAATCGAGTACTTATATGAAGTTTCAAAATGTTACGGCCCCGTTTTCGGGCAACTGCCATACAAAGTAATCAATTCGATAACTGTGAATCTAATGAAGCTACGAGGTTAAAATCAAAACTGGGCAGATAAAGTAATAGGGCAAGTTAGTTGGCAAAGTTGGACATCACTCGGACCAACTTTTAGGGCGGGCTATTTTTTTTTTTTTTGTTTTTTTTTTTTTTTTTGTTTTTAAGCAAAAATTATGGTAGTATAATGGAATTAAAAATTTAATTTTTTTTTTAAGCTAAAATTATGGGATAAAAAGGTAAATTTTTTTTTAACTATTTTACTTTCTTATATTTTTTTTGTAATATTTATAATAGCATAGAGGAAATAAATAACGGTTAGTGGGTATGCACGGGTATCTAAAAGTTGACAAGGGCAACTATAATCTTCCTCGTTTTATTTTATTCTTTACAGCAAGGTTATATATGTAGATCAGACATAGCAGTAAGTATATATGTTCAGAATCAGGCAATCTTACTACATAATTATTAATTGAACTTTTGTTTTCTTTCTTTCTTTATATAAAGGTACACAACACATCTTCTTTACCAAGAGTTACTTTTTTCTCGTTATCTATTATTCGCATATTCAAAACTACGTTTTTTTAAACACAAAAACTGGTTACTTTTAAAGAATTTGCACTTTTTTTTAAATCCAAACGAATCTTAATCTAATATATAAAGAAGAAAATTTGTTTGTTTGTTTGTTTGTTTATTTGTTTGTCCAGGATTCACGTGAAAACCACTGGTCCGATTGTCACAAAATTTTAAAGGAATAATTCTGGGGCCCATAGGCTCTGTCACATTTTTATAAGTCAACAGGTTCCGGCTCCAGAGCTGTTTTAAGCTTTTTCGTTTTTTGGATGTCGAGTCAAAACAGCTTGACTGATTGACTTGAAATTTTGCACAAATGTTCGTCTTAGCAAAATAGAGTCTGGCACAAATTTTTGTTGAGTTCGGTTAACCCGTTTGGGCACAAGAGCGCAAAGAAGCTTTTTCAATGTTTTTGATGTCGAGTCAAAACCGTTTGACAAATTGACTTGAAATTTTGCACAAATGTTCCTCTTAGCAACCGGAATTAGTTGTATAAATTTCGTTGGAATAAATTAACCCATTTCGGCCTGGCGGACTTTCAAAAAATTTTGTGTTTCCGATTTGTGTCCAATTTTACAGGTTGATTTTGCAGTCTAAAGAGAGGCTGCAAAAAGTTTTAGTTAAGTTCGATTAACCCGTTTTCCACGACGACGCCATGAAGTTTTCTATAAACTTTATTTTCTAATACGATTAAAAGTATTTTATTGAAAATTTCGTACCAGCATTTTAATTAAAACCCACATGGTTAATTTGGTTTTGACCTGTTTATGCGTTTTGAACAAAGATTCAATGAAATTTTCAGTTTTCTTCAAATGAAATCTAAAAATCAAAAAATTCAATTTCTTATAAATAATGCTTAAATACATAGTATTTTAAAACAGTTTTTCCAAAAAATAAGCCTACATTTCTCTCATAAAATCAAAAAAAAACGAGGAAGAACGTATTACAACTTTCTGGTGAGTACTAAACAAAATATAAGTTGAAAAGCAAATTTTTAAATCTTTTCTAAACCATCGACTTTATTTTATTCAAACGTTGGCAATTCAAGAAAACTACTATTGACATAGTATAATGACATAATGGCAAACTTAGTATCCCCATTTGGCCAATAGTCATTTTAATTCAGTTAACATTATTCGCCGGAAACCTAACATCCTCAACTCTATTGTCAAGGAGCACCAAATTGTCAAGAAGCACCATGTATAGAAAAATTAGAGATAATCGTTTAAACTGTTTTTTAAAGTTTTTGTTTCGCAATCGGTTAAAAGGACTCGACAAAACATTTTTTTAAGCATTCCCCTAATTCAAAGAAGTTGTACCTACTTTCAGAAATTGGACGTAATTTACTTACAAATTTTTTTTTGAACAATCTTCGGGCCGGCAGGGGTTAACAACTTCCAAGTCTGTTAGTAAATTGAACTTCATTTTCAAAGAAGAACACATATACAAAATTTGAAGTTAATCGGTTAAATCATTTCTAATATATAACAAAGCAACGAAAAAACCTATAAAAAGCTGTTGGGCCATGATGGGTTAACGGAACTCCACAAATATTTTTTTGTGTGAAAAAGCTTCATTTATAAGCAAAGTAGTATTTCTAAAAATTGGCTGAAACTTGCGTTTTTACAATTTGCATGCTTCCGGGCAACGCCGGGTAAATCTGCTAGTAAAGTATAAATCTTTAAGCACTCTTCCATATTTTTGTTTTCTTATAATTCTTTTTATTAATATTTTAACGTTCTTTCAAACAAAAACAAAAAAAAATTTTTGCAAAAGGTTAAATATTTGTTTATATTTTTCTTTTATGTAATCAGAAAATTAAAAAGTAGAAAACTGGTTTGCTGGTTTTTTTTTTAATCCGAAAAGATTATTTGTACCTAATATACACATATATTCTTACTACTTTTTCATGTGCACCTATTACTTTAAACCAAGTAAACAAACTTGTTTATTAAGAGTTAACCTACTTTCGGGTGCCCTACTTCCGGAGGACCTGGCCATTAATCAAAAATGTAGGTCAATATGTCTTGCAATATGGGTAGGCGGTGCGATGTGGCATGATTTTTTCCCAGAACAAAGTGCCCCAGTACCTACTCCAGATGTCTCAAATTGTAAATAATAAAATAGAAAACATTAACGTTTTGGAAATAGACACATTAACAAAAATAATACAAGAAGCTAAAGTTTTATTTACAAATTCAATGTCGGTTAGAACTAGGAATAATACATGAATAACACCATCGATATATAAAGAATTAAAAATTAGAAAATTACTGTACGATAGCCATAAAAGAGATCCAAATAACAGAGATAAAAAGATAAAATATACTCTATGTAAGAAAAAGGTCGATAAACAAATAGAAAGTGTTAAATAACACTATAAGGAATACTAATAAGGATATTTCAGAAAATATAATAAGCATTGCAAAAAAAAGTGGGGAAAGGACAAAGGATGAAAACGAAACGGCAAACAAGTTAAATGAATTTTTTAATGAAGTAGGAGAATCCATTATAAAAAGAATAAAAAAAAATAATATAGTAACTATAGAACACATAAGAAATAATAAAACATTCTTAGACCTGTTACTGAAACGAAGATTTATCAAACTATTATGAAGTCAAACAGAAATGAAGCCTTAGGATTAGATAAAATAGCGGTAAAGGATTTACAAGAATTAGTTAATATTATCAAAAAAAGTTTGGCATCATTGATAAATACGAGTAAATGCCTTGAAAAAGGAGTATTCTCTGATTCATTAAAAAAAGCGTACATAGTGCCAATTCATAAAAGTGGATCTAAAGATGAATGTGGTAATTATAGATCAATTTCCATCCTGAACTCAATACCCAAAGTATATGAAAAAGTTAATAATATAAGGATAAGAAATTTTATTTCAAAAACGATTGGCTTTGATCCAAATCAGCAGCGGTACAGAATCCGCAATAACAGCTACGTTAGAATATATTTATGACGCACTTGATGAAGGATATTTCGTCGGTGCAGTATTTATTGATCTTACGCAAGCTTTTGATGTAGTAAATCATCGTAGACTGATTAATTTTCTAGATATATTGGGTATAAGAGGTACTAGTAATCTTTTATTAAGCAGTTACTTAACAAATAGAACTCAGTGTGTTAAAGTAAACGAAGTGCTTAGTGATGAACTTATTATAAAAACAGGTGCACCACAAGGCTTACTGCTAGGTTGTTGTACTTTTTATATAAAATGAATATGCCGAAAAATAATTTTATTTCAAATTTTGAAGTTTATGCAATGACACTAATATTATTGCTAAAGCTAGAACAGTACAAGAACTCGAAAATATACAAAATTAGGATCTAAATTCGATATGTAATTGGCTAGATTATAATGAACTCTGCATAAACGCTAAAAACCAACTATTTGTTATTTAAAACACAAAAAAAAGATAACAAAAATGTTACTCTTCAAATAAGAAAAAAAACTATTGAAAGAGTAGATAAGGTTAAATATCATGGGTATAATAATTGATGATAATTTGAAATGGGACAATCATATCAAAAACGTGAAGAAAAAAGTTATGCCTATTATATTAGCTTTAAAAAGATGTGGCGGTATTTCCCAGCATGCAGCCAAGCTTATCCATAATAGTCATATACTATCAAGAATAAGGTATAATATATGTAGTTGGAACCAGTGCAGAAATTTCCATATTAATCAAATTGGTACTTTAATGAATAAATCGCTTAAAATTCTTTACAAATATAATTAGAGAACCAGTACTAAGTATGTATATAAAAAAACAAATGAATTAGGCATTAACCAATTACTCTATTTTGAAAAAGGTAAATACATTTATAAAGTAATAAATAGTAATATTAAATCAAATTTAAATTAATAAATCGAGAAAATGTTCATAAATATAATACTAGACATAAAAATAATATTGAAATACCAAAAGCTAGAGCAACAAAAAAAAAAAAAGTTTAAAATGTAGTGCTATTAAAATTTTTAATTCATTACCACTAAACATTAGGAAAAATCAAACTTTGGAAATATTTAATAGAAAACTTAAAAAATATATAAAAAACTTTAGGAATTAAAAATTAGGAATAAGTAAATTTAGAGATTTCAAAATAATTATTTTTTAACTATAATTAATTGTAATTGTATAATTTATTAAATTGTAGTTTTAATTAAATAATTTCTTATACATAATTTTATTTATATTGTAAAATTATCTGAAATTAAATCAAATAAAACAAACAAAAACAAACCTTGGGTGTCTGAAATTTTTCCAAAAATAGTTTAGTGTAATGGCCAAGGTTAGTGCAAAATTTTGTTGGTTTACTGCAGAGGGTTCGAGTAGCTGCCATACAACTTCTACTTTTATATGAACATTACACTACACCTAATAAAGCTGGTATGTTTGAAATTTTGCCAAAAGTAATTAATTTTTATAATAATAATGATATAATGTTTATATTACGGTCATACGGGTATCCCAGAGTTGACACAGTCTACTCTACTACACTCTTCCTCGTTTTAAATGAGTATTACTTTGTGCCTATTACAGCTACGTGCCTGAAATTTTGTCAAAAGTAGTTTAGTTTTATAGTCAAAGTTTTTGAAAAATTTGGTTGGTCTACAGCAGTGGGTTCGAGTAGTTGCCATACAAATTTATATTTCACATAAGTATTACTTTATAATTCAGTGATGAAAAACGGAATAAAAAAATATAACGTTATGCCTTTTCGTTATAACAAAAAATCTAAAGTCAAAACGTTGTGGATTTCGTTTTATAACGAAACTACTTTTTCGTTATAACGTTATATTCGAATTAAAATAATGAAACAAATAAAATTTTAATTATGAATGATTTAATTGCACTTGATTTAAATAAAACGAGGAAGAGTGTAGTAGAGTAGACTGTGTCAACTCTGGGATACCCGTATGACCGTAACATATACATTATATCATCCGGTTAATTACTTTTGGCTTTATTAAGTGTAGTGGAATACTCATATAAAATAAAGAGTTGTATGGCAGCTACTCGAACCCTCTGTCGTAGACCAACCAAATTTTGCAGAAACTTTGGCCATTACACTAAACAATTTTTGGCAAAAATTCAGACACCCAGCTTCATTAGGTGGATGGTAATGCTCATATAAAATAAGGAGTTGTATGGCAGCTACTCGAACCCTCTGCAGCAGACCAACCAAATTTTGCAGAAACTTTGGCCATTACACTAAACAATTGTTGGCAAAAATTCAGACACCCAGCTTCATTAGGTGGAGAGTAATGCTCATATAAAATAAGAAGTTGTATGGCAGCTACTCGAACCCACTCCACTAGACCAACCAAATTTTGCAGAAACTTTGGCCATAAAACTAAACTACTTTTGGCAAAATTTCAGATACGCAGCTGTAATAGGTACAGAGTAATGCTCATATAAAAAAAAAAGTTGTATGACAGCTACCCGAACCCATGGACCAAAATGGCTGGATTTAAATAGCGATGACGGCTATTGTAAAAAAACGAATTTGCGAAAATTTCAAGATCCTAGCTCCTTTAGTTTTTGAGTTATCGTGCGGACGGACAGATGGACGGACGGACATGCATAGCTAAATCGATTTATTTTTCGATTCTGATCCGATCCATACACTTGAGTCTATATCTACCCCCCCCTCCTTCTCTGCGTCACAAACGTAATGGCAAATTTATTATACCCTTTGACTATATAGTCATACGGGTATAAACATAAAAAAAACATTAACAAAACACTCTCAATTCATTTGAGAAAAGTAAAAAAATAAATATTTATTAATTAAATTTTAAATTTTATCGCTATTAGAAATGATTAGTAATATCTGCTCTAATAAAGATTGATCTATTCTATTTCTTTTTTCAGATAAGATCCATTTTAGGGTTGAGAAAACTCTTTCAACTGAAACCTGGCTAAAAGGTACAGACAACACGATTTTAACAATTTTTTCGATTAATACATTTTTATTGCGTCAAAATTCGAATAGATTTGTATTTTTCGGCATAATTTTCATGTTATCAATATTGCCGAATAATCCACAAATTTTTATTATTTTTTCAGAACTTAGTTGTTTTGATTTTGCTGTCATATATTGTGTTAAAATGTCTATCTCTGGATTATCTTCAACTATTTCAATTTCAATTAAATCATTATCTTTATGTGTTGTGTTGCCAAATTAGTTAAATTTGAAAATACTTTTCCCTGTAAGCAATTCTTCGAATATTACAAACAAATCGGATTCCAAAGTTCCAATTTTTATTCCAAAAATTGTAGCTATAACGCATAACGCATAAATAAAAATTATGTTTCCGTTTCGTTTTTCGTTATATAATGAAATCCAAATTTCATAACGTTTCGAACGGTAATTTTCAAAATTAAAATTAATTTAAAAAATATAAAAACGAGGAAGAGTGTAGTAGAGTAGACTGTGTCAACTGTGGGATACCCGTATGACCGTTATATAAACATTATATCATTATTATTATAAACATTAATTACTTTTGGCAAAATTTCAAACATACCAGCTTTATTAGGTGTAGTGTAATGCTCATACAAAAGAAGGAGTTGTATGGCAGCTACATGAACCCTCTGCAGTGGACCAACCAAATTTGGCAGTAACTTTGGCCATTACACTAAACTGTTTTTGGCAAAATTTCAGACACCCAGCTTTAATAGGTATAGAGTAATGCTCCTATAAAACAGGAAGTTGTATGGCAGCTACTCGAACTCACTGCAACAGACCAACCAAATTTTGCAGAAACTTTGGCCATAAAACTAAACTACTTTTGGCAAAATTTCAGACACGTAGTTGTAATAGGTACAAAGAAATACTCATATAAAAAAAGAAGTTGTATGGCAGCCACCCGAACCCATGGACCAAAATGGCTGGATTTAAATAGCGATGACGGCTATTGCAAAAAAACGAATTTGCGAAAATTTCAAGATTCTAGCTCCTTTAGTTTTTGAGTTATCTTGCGGACGGATGGACGGACATACATAGCTAAATCGATTTTTTTTTCGATTCTGATCCGGTTCAAACACTTGAGTCTATATCTACTCCCCCTCCTTCTCTGCGTTACAAACGTAATGGCAAATTTATCATACCCTTTTACTATATAGTCATACGGGTATAATAATATAGAATCAAGTGTATGGATCGGATCAGAATAGAAAATAAATCGATTTAGCTATGTATGTCCGTCCGTCCGCACGATAACTCAAAAACTAAAGGAGCTAGGATCTTGAAATTTTCGCAAATTCGTTTTTTTGCAATAGCCGTCATCGCTATTTATATCCAGCTATTTTGGCCCATGGATTCGGGTAGCTGCCATACAACTTCGTTTTTTATATGAGTATTACTCTGTATCTATTACAGCTGCGTTTCTAAAATTTTGCCAAAAGTAGTTTACTTTTATGGCCAAAGTTTCTGCAAAATTTGGTTGGTCTACTGCTGTGGGTTTGAGTAGCTGCCATACAACTTCTTATTTTATATGAGCATTACACTACACTGCAAGATTTGTGCTCGTTATTTAAATTGCCGTGGAAAACAATTTTTAAGTGGAATGACCATGAAAAGTTATTATATAATAAAATATTCAATATTTTTATAAATTATGTATTATTTTTTATTATTCTTATATTGTCTTTGCATATTGTATGCTATGTTGCTTTAAAAAAAGTTAAAAAGAGGTAATAATAGTATGTTTTTTTTTATTTGCTTGCAATTGAAGAATTAGTTATTATAGTAGTTTATGTAGTAGTTTTATGCTTGTACGCAAAGGGCAACTATAATCTTCCTCGTTTTTACTTCTGTTTGAATACATAAAAACAATTTTCTTATCTCGCATTATTCTTATTAACTTTAAACATTTTGTATACATATGTATAACGTAATCCGTAGTATAACAAAATTAAAAATAAACACATATTAATAAAAGTTTGAAGATTTGATTGCATGTATATAACAAATAATACAAATTACGATTTACGAATAAATACGATTTTTTTTTTATGTTTTTCTTATTCTTAAACTGGGCAAAACAAAGAATAAAATGAGCTTTTTTTATCTACTTCAACACTCTTTATATATTTTATGAACTCATTGCTTATACAAAATAAATTAATCAAAATTAAATTTATTTAATCCTA
This sequence comes from Dolichopus griseipennis, assembly GCA_963082915.1. NCBI lineage: Eukaryota > Metazoa > Arthropoda > Insecta > Diptera > Dolichopodidae > Dolichopus > Dolichopus griseipennis. The sequence goes on along the minus strand of OY720444.1, from coordinate 49,179,205 downwards.
TGGTCTTCGTTATGAATTATTATTTTATTACGCTCTTATAGCCTCTTAGCCCATTATGAAATTAACTCCATTACAAACGAGGAAGAGTGTAGTAGAGTAGACTGTGTCAACTCTGGGATACCCGTATGACCGTAACATATACATTATATCATCCGGTTAATTACTTTTGGCTTTATTAAGTGTAGTGGAATACTCATATAAAATAAAGAGTTGTATGGCAGCTACACGAACCCTCTGTCGTAAACCAACCAAATTTTGCAGAAACTTTGGCCATTACACTAAACAATTTTTGGCAAAAATTCAGACACCCAGCTTCATTAGGTGGAGAGTAATGCTCATATAAAATAAGGAGTTGTATGGCAGCTACTCGAACCCTCTGCAGCAGACCAGCCAAATTTTGCAGAAACTTTGGCCATTACACTAAACAATTGTTGGCAAAAATTCAGACTCTCAACTTCATTAGGTGGAGAGTAATGCTCATATAAAATAAGAAGTTGTATGGCAGCTACTCGAACCCACTCCACTAGACCAACCAAATTTTGCAGAAACTTTGGCCATAAAACTAAACTACTTTTGGCAAAATTTCAGGCACGCAGCTGTAATAGGTACAGAGTAATACTCATATAAAAAAAGAAGTTGTATGGCAGCTACCCGAACCCATGGTCCAAAATGGCTGGATTTAAATAGCGATGACGGCTATTGCAAAAAAACGAATTTGCGAAGATTTCAAGATCCTAGCTCCTTTAGTTTTTGAGTTATCGTGCGGACGGACAGACGGACAGACGGACGGACAGACGGACGGACGGACATACATAGCTAAATCGATTTATTTTTCGATTCTGATCCGATCCATACACTTGAGCCTATATCTACCCCCCCTCCTTCTCTGCGTCACAAACGTAATGGCAAATTTATTATACCCTTGGACTATATAGCATACGGGTATAAAAAAAATGTAGATATTAATATAATAATAGATAGATTTAGGGGTAACAAGCAAATTGCGTTTAAGATTAATTCATAAACCATGGTATGTAAAATATATAGTATAAGCTTAGAATATAAAATATTATTTAGACTCACCTTCAAAGTTTATACCATAGTATATCTATTATTAAGAAGTAGTATAGCTTGGTCACGTGATCAAAAATTTTCTCGATAACTTTTACTTTTGCCACACATATACCACATATACAAAAATTTACTCAAATTGTTGGAAGTAGGTAGTAATAAGAATATTTCATGCAAGAAAAAGACGGAAGATTAAAAAAAAAAATTAAAAAAACTATGCAATTTATAGCGTGTCGAAGGAATAAATCAATAATCAACTTTAAAATATAATTGTAAATGTTATAATATAAAGTTATGTAAATTTTAATTTTTAAAAGACCTTAAAATATAATTATAGCTTTAGTTTTCTAATATACATATATAATTTTCTATCTGTTTACAAAAGCGTATTAAAATCGAATTTATTATTATAAATGTGTCAAGCTAAAATGTTTATGTTTATTATCAATTTGTTGTACATTTTTCTTGAAATTTTTTATTATATAATATATTCTTATTCGAATGTACATTTTTAGAAAATAATTATTATCATATTTATCACAACACTTATAATTGAAATTATTTTTTAAATGCTAATCAAATCGTATTAATTTAAATATTTCAACCACATATTTCTCCTAAACAAATAAAAACATTATATACCTATTATAATTACATGCATATACATATACATAATTAAAAAAAAAATATTTAAAAAATCTACCTTATCTACCTACTAGATTTTTTTAACCGAAAAAAATTATTTTCAGTTTCAGCACTTTTAAAACCGCATTTGAAAAATTTAAAAGTATGTTTAACATTTTTTCACAAAATCTCATATAAACATGTAAGTATTTTAAATATTTTAAGTACATATTCACTATTTCTAAGATTAATTCGTTTAAGCTATTTCAACACCATGTATTATCAACACCAACACCACTATATTAATATACACGCGATTTCAATTTCAATAGTTCCTATACCTGATTCATTGTACTCATGCATAGAGACCGCCTTTTTTGAATTACAAAAATAAATAGTGTTGTTTTTTTTTCATACATGCTTTTCCGAATGTGAAACAAAAAAGTATATTGTATATGCTTATACGCATAGACTTTTTTGTTGTAAAAAATGTATCAGGTTTAGTAAAAGTTTGGTAAAAGAGAGAACTTCTTAACAATTCTTAACAATAGATATACTTTGGTCTATACTAAGAGAATTTGTTGCCAGAAACCAAGATTTAAAAAAAAAATTTTAAAATAGAAGACTACCGAGTTCATAGAATTAATTTTATTCAGTAATTTTTTTTTGTTTTAAAAGATGATTTTCAAGAGAATTATTATTATTTTTTATTCTTCCACTGCGCAGAAAGATTATTATTCTTTAAATAAGAATTATTAATCATATACCATACACTTTGATAAAAATTTTCTTTTGAGTATTATTGGGTATAACTGAATACAACTATGATAACTATATATTCTATTTCTACTATATAACAATACACTACTATATATTGAAACATTTAAATATTTTTAGTATGCATAAATATTCATTTTACGATATTAATACGAAATACGTATTCATAAAAATACAAACTCTTTCAAATTTTTGTTTATATTATAAATGGTTGTGCACTATAGTTTGCGTTAGAGTATTGTATTCTTCTTATATAAAATTTTATATACAAATTTTAAAAGTGTATGCATTTGCGCAGTATTTACGACATCATTGTCACACTAATAAGTTATACTTTTATAAATGTTTAAATAGTGTAGTACACATATTTTTATACCCGTATGACTATATAGTCATTATATCCGTATGACTATATAGTCAAAGGGTATAATAAATTTGCCATTACGTTTGTGACGCAGAGAAGGAGGGGGGGTAGATATAGACTCAAGTGTATGGATCGGATCAGAATCGAAAAATAAATCGATTTAGCTATGTATGTCCGTCCGTCTGTCCGTCCGCACGATAACTCAAAAACTAAAGGAGCTAGGATCTTGAAATTTTCGCAAATTCGTTTTTTTGCAATAGCCGTTCACGCTATTTAAATCCAGCCATTTTGGTCCATGGGTTCGGGTAGCTGCCATACAACTTCTTTTTTTATATGAGCATTACTCTGTACCTATTACAGCTGCGTGTCTGAAATTTTGCCGAAAGTAGTTTAGTTTTATGGCCAAAGTTTCTGCAAAATTTGGTTGGTCTAGTGGAGTGGGTTCGAGTAGCTGCCATACAACTCCTTAATTTATATTAGCATTTCTCTCCACCTAATGAAGCTGGGTGTCTGAATTTTTGCCAAAAATTGTTTAGTGTAATGGCCAAAGTTTCCGCAAAATTTGGTTGGTCTACGACAGAGGGTTCGAGTAGCAGCCATACAACTCTTTATTTTATATGAGTATTCCACTACACTTAATAAAGCCAAAAGTTATTAACCGGATGATATAATGTTACGGTCATACGGGTATCCCAGAGTTGACACAGTCTACTCTACTACACTCTTCCTAGTTTTTTATAAAATGCTTAAATTGGTTTTGAATTTATTCATGTAGAGCTTTAGTACATCGTATAAAGTTTTTAGTTTACTTTTAAGTTTTATTTTTAGTCTTCTTAATTTATATTTAGTTTCGTTTTAAAAGTCAATACAGTTAGTTTTGAATATTGTTGCACGCAATTTATCATATAAGTCTTCACAACTGCGTTGTTCTTCGAAGTGGTGTCGCATTGCAATTTATTTCGTTTACCTCTCCAGTTTTGTTTTTATACCCGTGCATACATATATGACATCGGGTATATTAAAATTGCTCCTCCGTTTCAAGGGTACGTATTGGCTCAGAATTGAAAAATAAATTGATCTAGCTATGTGTGTCTGACCATCTGTCCGTGTGTAGCACGATAACTCAAAGTTTTGCAATTTTCACAAAATATTTTTCAAGCCATTTGTAGGTTCCCTATTTCTTTTGGTTGAGATCGGACAAAAACTTCGGGTAGCTTTCGAACAGCTAACTTTTTTAACTCCAATATTTTCATATAAAAATTTGAAATTTTCCAGTACATCTTGTATCAACATGAATTTGTATGAATTTTGTTTTTTTTTGTTTTATTTTTTTGTAGATAACAAATCTTTCGAGCTTCGATTTCATATGATTTAAATGACACGTAAAATCTTTAAAAACAAGTAAAGAAACACTTAGTACTTAGAAATACCCTACACCTATTTGGTTCAACTTTAATGGGAAGTCCATAAGTCATTTTTAAAAGCTTTTATTAGTTTGATCGTAAGACATGGCTAACCAAATTTACTTTTTAATACTAAAAACATTTTTTGATTATTTTATCAATTCAAAAATATTAACAATTCTTACTAATTTATCTATTTAAAATATTAAACAACAAATTACAAAATTACATATTTAAAACTATATATAAAATTTTACACAAATGCAGCAATTACTTCTTTTCAGAATTTTTAGCTGGAGTGCATTTACTGTTGAATGATTTAGTATCCTTGATTAATTATTTCAATTTTAAATAATTTTTTAAATTTATTCTCTTAATTTACTTATTTTTTAATATTTTATATAATTAAACTCAAAGTTATTCGCAAGAAATATTAATTTGTAATAATATAAATATAAAAGTTTATATAATTTCATGGTTTAATTAATACTTTCATCAATGCATTTTTAAAATACAATGACAAATTTAGAACTTTTCATATAATTTATTTAAATATAAAAATAAATTTTACAATATAAGAATCGCACACAATTTCTTAATTATATATTACCTATGGTAATAATTCATTAAAATATAGATTATGGTATAATAAAAATTAAAAACAAAAAAAAATTCATCGTTTATTAAAAAAATATTTTATTATTAATTTATAAAATATAATACATAATATGTTTTATAGTAAAACTCTTAGCCTGTTAAAAATACAAAAATGCAAAATTGTTAAATAAGAACGGAAATAGGAAATAGTGTATGAAATTTGATTTTTTTATCTTTATTAATTTCGAATATATTATGCTTTAAGGTCTTGGGAGTAGTGGGAGTGGTACGCAAACCGATATTCCAATTCATTATTTTATAGTAAAACTTTTAGCTTTAACGGAAATAGAAAATAGTTTATCAAGTTTGATTTTTTTATCTTTATTAATTTCGAATATATTATGCTTTAAAGTCTTGGGAGTAGTGGGAGTGGTACGGAAACTGCTATTACAATTTATCTAAAATTTCACGTACACAAAAAAAAATAAGAAGAAACACCCCAAATATAAGGTTCTATCTTCTTTGGTATCGAAATTATGCTAGTTTGACCTCAATTCGATCAAAAGCTTTTGGAATCCCAACTCGACCAGAACCAATTCCTATAGTACTTACATTACTAGTAAACTAAAATATAAATTTCATCAAAATAGCGTTATTAGTTTCTGAGTTATTGTGTTTTTAAGATATATGTTTGTTAGCACTTCAACACTTCAAAGGTTGCAGACCCGAAACCATGGTACGATTTCGCCCATATGCAGTCCACGTCATACTTTCAATACTAATTAAACCTTGTGCACAATTGGAACATTCTATATTTATCGTAAGTTACTATATTTATTTATTTCGATGTTAAGCCTTTAAACCTTTAGAGGTCTAAGAGAGTTATCTGAACCATCACTTCAATTGATCATACATCAAGGGAACACGTAGGAAATAGTAAGGAACCCCCTTGTGCCAAATTTGAAGCTTCTACATTTGTTTGAACTTACTATCTTTATTATTTTCGAAACTATGCTTTAAGGTCTTCTAAACTATATGGATGGTCCCCGACCCACTATTTCAATTGGTTTCAAATTTTCGAGGACACTAAAGGAATAGAAAGGGACACGCTGGTACCGAATTTGGAACTTCTTTGGATTCGGAATCATGCTCGTTTGGCCTAAATTCGATGAAAAAGTTCCAGGATCTGAAACCATGATCCGATTTTGCCTATATCCAGTCCTCGCCGTTTTTTCAATACGAGTGAACCCTTGTACACAATTGGAACGTCCTATTTTAATTTTAAGCTACTTTTTTTATTAATTTCAATGATATGCTTTAAGATCTTCGGAACTGTGTGGATTGTCCCCGACCCACTACTCCAATTGATCTTAAATTTCAAGGACTCTAAGGCCATAGGATGAGGCACACTGATACCAAATTTGAAGGTTTTATCTTCATTGGTCCAATCACGACCGCACGCAGTCCTCACCATATTCTCATTGCTAGTAACCTGCACCACAAAATTCATGATTGTAGCGCCATTTGTTGTTGAGTTATCCTTATTTGTTTTATATGTTCGTTGGCACTACACCTATAGAATAGGTAAAGGGGTATATTAACTTTGGTATGGTGTTTGTAACCACCTAAAGGAAGCGAGCTAGATATGGAAAAGTATATATATTTGTGATCAGTGTGACCTCCTTAGTCGATATAACCATGTCCGTCCGAAGGCACGATAACTCAAAAAATAATGGAGCTATGTTGATGAAATTTTAACTGTAGATTACTAGGGCTGAAAGTACGGCGGGGATTGCAAATGGGCGAAATCGGCCCATGAGTTCGGATTCTGGAACTTTTAATCGGTCTAAGGGCTAACGAACATATATAAAAAATTTCGATAACTCAACAACTAATGACGCTATCTTCATAAAATTTGTGTTTTAGGGTACTGGTAATGAAACTACGGTGGTGATTGCGTACGGTGGGTATTGTACTATGGGTTCGGAACTTAGAACTTTTTGATCGAATTTAGGCCCAACGAGCATAATTACTAAACCAATGAAGACAGAACCTCCAAATTTGGTATCAGGATGTCTCTTTCTTTTTCCTTGGTGTACTTGAAATTTGAGCCCCATTGGTGTAGCGGGTCGGGGACCAGCCGCGCATTTCTGAAGACCTTGAAGAATATCTTTAAAATTAATAAAGATAGCAGCTTGAAAAAATGTAGAAGCTTTAAATTTGGCACAAGGGTGTTCTTTACTATTTCTTGTGTGTCCCCCTAATTTGGGATCGATTGGAGTGGTGGTTCAGTACCCCTCTTAGCCCTACCAAGGTTTAAAAGCTTATAATCGAAATTATTTAAAATAGTAACTTAAAATTAAATAGAACGTTCCAATTGTGTACAAGGATGAAGGATGAGTTCGGATTATAGAAGCTTTTGATCGATTTGAAAAATTTGAATTATTAAATATATTATGCTTTGATTAGCTTTTTATCACAAAATTTAATAATTCAAATTTTTTCACTTTTGTAATTGAATCGAAAGAAATATATTTTCATTTATTTCAAGTTTTTTTGTTTTTTAATATTTTTAAATAGATAAATTAGTAAGAATTTGGAAAATTTTTGAATAGATAAAATAATTAGAAAATGTTTTTTAGTACTATAAAGTTAATTTGGTTAGCTATGTCTTAAGAACAAACTAATAAAATCTTTTATGGTTTTAAAATGACTTATTAACTTCCCATTAAATTTGAACCAAATAGGTGTAGGGTATTTCTAAGTCGGTTACACTGACTGACTGTTTCTTTACTTGTTTCTTTTTTCAATCTGAAAACGGCAAACGACAGCTGGTTTTATAAACTTTATAAATTTTTGAAAGGCAAATGTTTAGAGTTGCCATACGGTACTAAAATTTAACATTACGCAAAACTAAATTTTTGTAAACTCTTTGGCCACACATATCTTCTAAACGGTTCAAGCTGGGCTCTTGAAATATTGGGAGAAGTTAGATCCTCTGAAATTAGTAGGAGTTGATTAACAAAATTTTTTTGTCAAGCACCCTATTTAAGAGCTATAAGAGCTCGAAAATATAAATTTTGCTATTTTTAAGTAACTGTAATTTAAATACCCACTTAAATTTTGTTGTAATAATATACAAAATTTGAAGCTACTACGTTATATTTCAACATATGTTAAAGAATTTTCTTAAATTTAAAAGGGGTTCTTTAAATTGAAGAAATTGTCTCTTAGTTTTATATTTTCATTTGCGGTTATATATAGTAAGATTATCTGCAAAAGCAATGCAATCACTAGAAGCAGAACTATTATTAAAAGATTTCAGAAGTTCACTTACGACGATGTAAAAAACACAACAGATAGCAATTATTTACGTTTTTTAAATTTAATGTTTCAAAAACTTGGATAATTTCTGTCTGAAAACATTCACTATGTCGCATTGAAGCATACATTGCTACAATAATTAGATATTTATTTTCTTGCAAAGATTATTTAATTGCACATATTTCTAAGCATTTGAAGTTATTAAATGATATACTTGCAATTTTAAACCTAATATTTTTTTTAGAATAATGGCTACACTACCTCCCATACTGTTATTATTCCTACCTTCCTAATAAAATTGAATTCTTTAAAATGTATCCTATGTTTCTGGTTTAATTTCGTTTCGCAAAGTGCATCAATATCTGGATAATTTTTATTTAAAAAATCAATCAATGATAACTGTTTATTAAACGATCTGCGTGAATTTACATTAATTGGTATTAATTTAATTTTTCATACCCTACACCTATAGAATAGGTAAAAAGGTATATTAACTTTGGTATGGTATTTGTAACCACCTAAAGGAAGCGAGCTAGATATGGAAAAGTATATATATTTGTGATCAGCGTGACCTCCTGAGTCGATATACCCATGTCCTTCCGTCCGCCGGTAGGCACGATAACTCAAAAAATAATGGAGATATCTTGATGAAATTTTAACATGGGTTCGGATTCTGGACCTTTTAATCGATCGAAGGGCTCATCGAAATTAATTAAACTAGTAACTTAAAATTAAGATAGAACGTTCCAATTGTGTACAGGGGTTAACTAGTATTAAAAGTATGACGGGGACAGCATATGGGCGAAATTGTACTATAGTTTCGGGTTCTGGAACTCTTGAAAAGTTCAAGGGCTAACAAACAAATATCTTAAAAACACCATAACTCAAAAATAATGCCGCTATTTTGATGAAATTTAAACTCTAGGTTACTAGTAATGAAAGTACCATAGGAATTGGTTCTGGTCGAGTTTGGTCAATGAGTTCGGATTCTAGAAGCGTTTGATCGATTTGAGGCCGAACGAGTATAATTTCGAAGCCAATGAATATATTTCCTATTTTCCATGTGTCCCCGAAATTTAGACTTAATTGTAGTGGTTCGGCTATGTTCAAAGGTACTTGCTGCATTTATGTAAAATTTATTTTTATATTTAAATGAATTATATGAAAAGGTCTAAATTTGTAAGTGTATTTGAGAAATTTTGAAAAATTTGGATTATTATATTATGCTTTGGATTTTTATCACAAAATTTAATAATTAGAATTTTTCATTTTGTAATTGAATTGGAATAAATATATTTTCATTTATTTCAAGTTTTTTTGTTTTTTAATATTTTTAAATAGATAAATTAGGAAAAATTTGTAATATTTTTTAATAGATAGTGTAATTAGAAAATGTTTTTAGTATTATAAAGTTAATTTGGTTAGCTATGTCTTACGATCAAATTATTAAAAGCTTTTATGATGTTAAAATGACTTATGGATATGTCATTAAATTTAAACCAAATAGGTGTAGGGTATTTCTAAGTCGGTTGCACAGACTGACTGTTTCTTTACTTGTTTTTTTTTATAATTTATGGATCAAATGAATGTTCCTACAGAAAATAAATTCTCATTACTTGGTTTTTCATTTGGGTTTCGAATTCTTTACGACTTTCGCAAAGACTGGCTATATTTTTACTAAATTTTATTAAAATTGTTATTTGAAGTTTTCTCTCCATCTAAAAATTCATTATTTACAATACTTTTTTACTTACATTTTCATTAAATAAAACACTAGAATAAGAAATATTTGGTTTAACCAAATTTTTTTTAGCGGTTTTTATTATCTCCACTCGCTAGCTATTTTTTTTTAATTGCTTTTATACTGCGCCCTGGCGATAAGATGCTGGGTGACTATTAGTTTTGCACGATATTCAGAATAGTTGATTTGCAGGACTATTTTTTACTATTTTGCAATTTCATGCAAGATGATTTCCGCTGCATTTTACACACCTTGATTCCATATTACAATTAAACGCTGAATGGTTGAATCTTTGACAACTTGTGCATAGTCTTAGTGAAGGTTTCTTAAGTTTTTCCCATTTGATTAGCTGATTATCCAATACGTTTTTATTTAATAAGTTTGAAATATAATAGTATTTGGTTCTACTTGGACTTTATATAGTGGCAGCTTTTTGTTTTCAGCAACTGATTTTTTTGTTGTTAGTCTTAATACGTTTATAATATTCCCCCCTTATTTTTTTTAAGTTTAAGACAATTAATAATTTCTTCTGGTTCGTAGTCACCATGAAGCCCTTTCAGGATAAAATTTGTAGGCTTCTCGTTATTTGCGGTGTATGTAAACCACTCAGTTAGTTTTCTAAAATTATTTTGTGATATATTAAATTCACAGCAAGAATTGAGTGGCGTTTTTCATTAGTAGATTGGATTGTTAAATTAACAATTTTCAGTTTAATTTTTATTAAATTTTTTTATTATTGCTATATTATTATTAAAAATTATAATTGGAGGAATTTTTGCTTTGGATGTTTTATTTGTAACATTTTGATTCGCTTTATTATTTTCTTTAAAACTATTAGTATTATTTTGTTATATCTTTTATTATTTTGTGTATTTTCTACGATAATTTTATTTGTAGAATTTTTATTGTTAGAATTATTAATTTTTTTGTTTTAATTTTTATTTTTTAAAACTTCAATGAAATCATTTTCATTATTTTCTCTATCATCACTATCCATATCGTTTAATATGGAAAAGGAATTCTCATCTGTTGTTTAAATCTTTGTTTAAATTTTTTTTCAAGTAAAGCATTTACTTTTGCTTGCATTTTTACTAATTCACTTTTTAGTTTGTCATTGTCTATTCAAGTTTTTTTTCTTTTTGTGATGTCATATTTGTTATTATTTTTTTTCCTTCATTATTGTTTTTTTAGGAACTATTATATTATTTATTATTATGTGAGCTGCTACATGTACCATGTGATACAGCAATCACAATTTCTTTTGTTTTAAATTTATTAATAAAAAAAAAAAAAACCCAGGAGAAAATATAATTTATTACTAACTACAATTTAATTTGCTCTATTAAATCTAATTATTATTATACCCGTATAACTATATAGTCAAAGGGTATAATAAATTTGCCATTACGTTTGTGACGCAGAGAAGGCGGGGGGTAGATGTAGACTCAAGTGTATGGATCGGATCAGAATCGAAAAATAAATCCATTTAGTTATGTATGTACGTCTATCCGTCCCTCCGCACGATAACTCAAAAACTAAACGAGCTAAGATATTGAAATTTTTGTAAATTCGTTTTTTTGCAATAGCCGTCATCGCTATTTAAATCCAGCCATTTTGGTCATGGGTTCGGGGAGCTGCCATACAACTTCTTTTTTTATATGTGTATTACTCTACACCTAATGAAACTGGGTGTCTGAAATTTTGCCAAAAATAGTTTAGCAGCTACATTCAACTTACTTTTTTATATGAGCATTACTCTGTACCTATAACAGCTGCGTATCTGAAATTTTGTCAAAAGTAGTTTAGTTTTATGGCCAAAGTTACTGCAAAATTTGGTTGATCTACTGCAGAGGGTTCGAGTAGCTGCCTTACAACTCCTTCTTTTATATGAGCTGATATGTTTGAAATTTTGCCAAAAATAGTTTAATGTAATGGCCAAAGTTTCTGCAAAATTTGGTTGGTCTACTGTAGAGGGTTCGAGTAGCTGCCATACAACACCTTCTTTTATATGAGCATTACACTACACCTATTGTAGCTGGGTGTCTTAAATTTTGTCAAAAGTAGTTTAGTGTAAATTCTAAATTTTAAGTTATCGTGCGGACGGACGGACATACATAGCTAAATCGATTTGTTTTTCGATTCTGATCCGATCCATACACTTGAGTCTATATCTACCCCCCGTCCTTCTCATGGCAAATTTATTATACCCTTCGACTATATAGTCATACGGGTATAAAAACAAACAAAATGTAGTTAAATTCATGGTGTAGTGGTTAGGACATGCGGCTTGTAGTCAAAACGTCTCGGTTCAAATCCAGGCTGTGGCAAATTTTTTTTTTTTTTTAAATTCATATTTTTTTGTTTTATTTTCTTTGTTATTAAACATATTTGTTTTTTATAATATGAGAAATTCTTATTCTTTAGAAAATTTTACATAAAACTCTCATTTATTTTAAAAATTATTAATTTTGTTTATTATTTTTTTAATAAAATCCAAAAAGTTTTTTCAAAGCAATACAATTGATACCATAGCAATACAATAATTTTAAAACAAAAAATCGCTGGCCTAGTGGTTAGGGCGTCGGCGTTTCACTTGACAATTGTCGGTTCGAATCCCGTGATATGGGTCGATTTGTTATTAAAAGTTTGGCAAATGTTTGAAAATAATTTGTTTACCAACTCAGTTCGAAGATCTTTTATTATACTCCTAAAACGTTCATACTTTAAAATGATGTTGATGACAACTGCTAAAGCAATTGCGTTAACTTCTCTAGCGGTGCAGCTTTAATATATTTTGTTGCATCAACAACATAGTATTATTAAAATGTATCTAGTTAGTTACTTGTTGCAAAGTTTAAAATTAATTATATTAAAATTTTAAGTTTATGTCTTTTATTATTCTTATTAATCATTTTATTGTACAATGTTTTGAATTTATTAATTTAAATTTTTCACAATATTATATCACTTTCTGTTAGCGCTGCTTAATTTTTCGTGTTTGGTAAATAAGCTTCTCCAATATCTGATCTACCTAACCACTACTCCAACTGGTCCCAAATGTCGTAATTGCAACCATCATATGTTCAAAGTCGATGTTGCATTTATAAAAGTTATATATTATTATATTTAAAACGTAATATAACTCCATGGTAAATATTTTAATAACTGTAATTTTAATAAACACAAATACAAATAATTTTTAATAAATTTATTTTAAATTTTAATCTGCTCTCTCGTTCGATTTTGTATAAAATATCAAATAAAATTATAAAGTTTTAAAGCCACATGTATTAAGAATGTTCTAGATTTACATTTTTCTCTTAAATCGAGCCATTTTGGTCCTAGGTTTGGGGAGCTGCCATACAAATTCTTTTTTTATATGAATATTACTCTGTACCTATTACAGCTGCGTGTCTGAAATTTTGCCAAAAGTAGTTTAGTTTTATTTATCAAAGTTTCTGCAAAATTTGGTTGGTCTACTGCAGTGGGTTCGAGCAGCTGCCATACAACTTCTTATTTTATATGAGCATTATTCTCCACCTAATGAAGCTGTGTGTCTGAAATTTTGCTAAAAATAGTTTAGTGTAATGGCCAAAGTTTCTGCAAAATTTGGTTAGTGTACTGAAGTGGGTTCGAGTAGCTGCCATACAACTCCTTCTTTTATATGAGTATTCCAGTACACTTAATAAAGCTGTATATTTGAAATTTTGCCAAAAGGATGATATAATGTACATGTTACGGTTATACGGGTATCCCAGAGTTGACACAGTCTACTCTACTACACTCTTCCTCGTTTATGTTAAGAAATGCTTACGTTGACAATAAATGTGATTTGTAACTTTTTATGGAATTAAATTAAATATATAAAATAAAGAAGTCTTAAGCCCACAATAAAAGAATAAAGTTGTTTTATTTAAATATTAACAATTTTAAGGTTCCGAAAAATCATAAAAACATAACTCGCGTCAAATCTACACAAGATAAAATTTAAACAAACATTTCAATTCATTTGAATAGTTCACAGCAAGGTGACTAGAGTTATAATCAAAATCGTTCAAATTGTCAATTTTACAAAAAAATTTGTGTAGAACTTTTGTTTATTTAAAATTGTTACCAGTGAATTATGTTTGTTCTGCAATATATTTAAATATAAAACACAAAACACAAATTAACTTTTAGAAATTAATTTTATTTACTTCTTATTTCTTTGAAGGGAATCTTAAGACTCAGCTTTCCTTAATTTTTTACAATCGTATTTATAATCAATATCTTAAACTAATTAAATAAAATCTTTCGCAACAAATTTGAATTCGAATTACAAGTACTTATAATATAATATTGTTCGAACTTAAATTTGTGTACAACATTAGTTTCATATCACATATTTATTTAATTCTTATTCTAAAATGAAATTTACTTATTGTGACATTAATTATAATTTTTTATTAGAAATTATCTTTCGAAACAAAATTCAGTATCGAGTTACAAAACGAAAATCACTTATTAAAATATGTATACTTGTTGCCAAACCATCGTACTCAATTTTGTGTGGCATAATTTTGACATATGTCTTTTATCAAATTACTATCATATTTTATTTAAAATTACGTTCATCACAAGTATTAAAGATTGAATTGATTTGATTTTTTGTAAGTACTAGTCCTGTTTTTAAAACATCTACTTCTGTTATGTTATTATATATTTTTAAACAATTTCTTCTATATATACAATTTTTTAATATTTGTAAAATAAAGAATTAAAAATATTGTTTTCAAACTTATAAATTTTCTTATTATACTTTACAATTTCATGTGGTTCAAATACTAATTCATTATTGAACTTATCTCCTACTGGTATTACTAGTATTTTAGGCAGAACAATTGTTTTATTAGGAACTTTAATAACAAATATAATATTATTTTTATTATCAGTTAGAGTAGCTAGTTTAATATTTTGCAATTTAGTAAAATCTAAATCGTATTTTAAGATTTCTTCGTTTGTAAGTATGTTGCTGTGTATTGTTTCTAGTCTAGCTGAAGCAATATTGTCTTGTATGTGTTCAATGTTATCTTGTAAAATTTTTAGCTTTAGTACAAAGTCTGTGTAAAGTAATTGTTTTTATAGTTTTTTATGTTGGGTTTCTATTTCGTTCAGTGTATCGTTGATTAATGATCTGTCATTTTCGATTATTTGTTTTAGTTTTATGAAAGTGCTGTTGAAATTACTATTAATTTTGACTTTAGAGTTTGAATTTTCTATAATATTATGGTTGTTTTGGTCTATTACTTTTAAATGATCCTCTATTTCTTGCCGATCATTATAATCCATGGTGCCGTATGGTCGACAACATCAGGAATATTGTGAATATCAATTTTACCTGAAAATTTATAATTTCTTAATGTATCCCTCGGTTCTATGTTCTGTGTAATTTCTTCTTTTTGTGTTAAGTTTACTAATGTATAAGTTTTTCCTTTTTTAAAAAATCATAAATTTTACTTTTATTATATTTTCCCTCTTGTATATTAATAGGCTTTTCTTTTGTAACCAAATGGTAACTGTTTTTATACCATTCGATAGCTTTATACATTTTTTCGATAATGCTTAGTTCCTTATTTACAATACCTTAAACCCTAATTTTTTCACCAATGGTATTATGCAATCGTTCAATATCGGAATTTCCTGTATGGTTGTTAGATTTAACTAGATGGAATTCAATTTGTTCGTTTCTAAGATAATATTTGATATTAACGCTCTTAAATTCGTTATCAGTTATTAATTTTTTGAAATTCCCTCTTTGTGCTTTAAGTTCCCTTAGTTTTTCTGTTATCGTTTGGTTGTTTCTATCATTCAGATGAAAATCCGTGATATATTTAGAGAAACGATCCACAAATGTTAAAAAGTTTTGTTTTGTATTGGTATATATGTCCATATGAATGATCTCTTTAATATCTTTAGGTGTTTCTGTAAGTTCGAATTTTCTCTTTTTTGGTCTTCTATCATATTTAACTCGATTACAGATATTACAATTATTAATATATTTATTGACAATATTTTTTAATTTTGGAAAATATATGACCTTTTTCAAACCATCATAATTTTCTTTAATACCGTTATGGCCTGTTTCGTTTTTATAATGTTTATGTATTTGTTAGAGAGTCTTCTGTCGTCATATCTTTGGCAAAATAATTACATCTAACGAATTTTATGTTGCGACAGTTCCCGTATAGTTCAATTAATTTTCTTTGCACAATATTATATTTATGATTATTTAATTCAGTAAAAATTCCTATTTTACCTTTGCCTATATATCTTCTACATATATCACTCAAATTGTTATTTATATTTCGGAATTCAAAAATATCCTTTTATTATTGAAAATTTTCTCAAAATCTCTTACTTTGTTGTCAGTAAGGATAATTTGAATTTTAAATCTATTTACTACTGAATCTAAAATTGGAAAGTGATCGTTTGCTTCTTCTTCTTCTTGAGAATGGATAGTTTGGTCAGAAGGGTTTTCATTATTCTCATGATATGAATTTTCAGATACACTTTGAAAGTCAGAAGTATTTATGTTGTTTTCCATTGAGATATTGCTAATGCTACTAAATTCAGTTTGAATATCATCATTATGATTTGTATCTTCGGATACACTTTGCAAGTCTGAGGAATCTATGCTATTTTCAAGCGAATAATTGGTAATTGGGCTGTTTCAGATTGGTTGTCAGAATTGTAAAGATTTCTTTCTCTATTTTCTAGTACATTTACTTCATGTTTGTCTGTGTCTATTCGACTTAGAAAATCTTCTACTTTGTTTAATTTGCCTTTTATGTAATTTATGTCCATATTATATTCTCCTAGTTTTAACAACCATCTATTCAATCTAGAATTTATATCCTTTCCTTGAGACTTTAAATACAACCATTTTAATGGTTGATGGTCTGCCAAGAGTTTAAACTTATTACCACATAAATAGGGTCTAAAAGAACTGGTTGCCCAAACAATGGCAAGGAGTTCTTTTTCGATCGTAGAGTAGTTTTTCTCATGATCATTCAACGTTCTGCTAGCATAGCATATTGGGTGTGAATCTTATTGCAAGGTTGAACCAATAGCAAAAGCACTAGCATCGGTCACTAATGAGAAGTTTTTATTAACGTCAGGATATTTAAGTATAGGATCTTCTGTTATAACTCTTTTAAATTTTTCAAAGGCATTTATATAATTTGAATCTTTTATATTTACTTTAGTATTCTTTTTAAGATAGTTTGTCAATGGTTTTGCCAACTTGGCACAGTCTTTGATAAATGTACGGTAATATCCCGTTATACTTAAAAATGATTTTATTTGCTTCTGTGTGGTTGGAAGCTTTAATTTCAAAATATCATCCCCTTTTTTGGGATTTGGTTTTACTCCTTCTGTGGTTAATATATGCCCTAGGTATTCAGTCTGTTTGACAAAAAATTTACACTTATCTATTTGAATTTTTTAGTTATGTTCTCTAAGAGTATTAAATATTATTTTTATACTATTTGTATGTTCTTCTAATGAAGTAGAAAAGATAAGGATGCCATCTAAATAACATACTCATATTTTATTGATATAGTCCTTCAGAACATTATAGGCGTTGGAAAGTTGCCGGAGCATTCTTTAATCCACACGGTATCCTTATATATTCATAATGTCCATAAGGTGTGGAAAATGCTGTCTTTGGACGGTCTTCCTTTTTCACTGAGATTTGGTGGAAAGCTTTAGCCAAATTTAGTGTAGTAAAATATTGCGAATTTCCTAATTTATCTAATATATTTTCAATATTAGGTATAGGAAATTTATCGTCAATTTTTTTTTTTTTTTTTTTAACTAAACTTTTATTTTGTTATTTGCTTACATTCTTATTATTATATTAATATATAATATTTCTTATTATATTAATTCTAGGTTTTTCTTATTTTAAAAATTACCATGTAAAAAATAAAGTGTTTTTTTTTATGTTAAATCGTTTTTCTTAATAATTATAATGAACGCTTACTAATATTTTAATCATACTTTTAAGCATGTATTAATTTCAAAATTAATCGTCAACCATTTGTTCATTTAACTTCCTATAATCTAGGACAAGGCGCCATTTTTTCTTGCCAGAGTTATCTTCCTTTTTAGGCACTATCCATAAAGGGCTGTTATAAGGAGAACTACTTTCCTTTGTTATATTTTGCTTAAGCATGTCTGAGTTTTGTATGGATATCTCTTGTTCATGGATACGTGGATATCTCTATATTTTTGAAAATATAGGTCTATCGGCTTTAGTTATTATTTGATGTTGGATGTTTGAAGTGGAAGTTAATTGATCACCTTCTTTATAGAAGAGATCTTTATATTATTTTATCAAATGATTTAAAGTATTACTTTCTTCTTTATTTTAAGATTGAAAAAGCATTTGAAATTTTGAATCGTTTAAATTCGTTTTTTCTAACTGATAAATTTCTTCTAATTTATATGGACAACTATTAATAAATTTTATTTCGCTATTTATTCTTAACACTTCGTTTTCCATGTCTATAATGGAAAACTCCTAATGGTTTAAGTTGGTTTTGACCTATAATGGCATCAAAACTCTTATTACGGAAATCTGTTAATTTCCAAATCATAAATGAATCTTCATTGAATTTTGAAAGTAAATCAGTTTTTTATTTTTTTTCTTATTAATATTTTTTTATTAATGGTATTAAAATTTATAGGTTTAACTAAAATATTTCTTTTATAATAGGGTAATAGTGTTTCATTAAGAAGTGAAGTAGAAGACCCAGTATCTACTAAACAGCTAATTTTTGTATTATTAATAGTGAGAAAATTTACCTCTTCTTGGTTATATTCTACTTCCATAGGTACATCTTGCCTATTATTATTATTTGTGTATCGGGTTCGTGTTGAATTTGTGTTATGAGAATTTCTGTTATAATTGTTATTATTATTATGTCGATTTTGTGTTGTATTATAAAAATTTCTATTGTTATATTGTTGTTTGTATGATTGTGATTATTATTAGTACGATTATTATTATGTCGGTTTTGTGTAAAATTTGTATTATCAAAATTTCTGTTATTATTATTCCTATTGTTAAAATTATAGTTTGAATATTGTTTATAATTATAATGATTGTTATATTTATTTTTATTTTGATTATTTTGCTTATATTTATTAAAAGTGTGGCTCAATATTATTTATAAATGTTTTTAAAATTATTGATTCATTAACCTTTGGTTGAAATTCTGTAGGGTTAGATGAATCAAACCCATATTTTTCATTTAATTTTGCTAAAACTATTTTTAACTTATAATAATATTCACTTACGGTTGTTTTCTTTATTGAAAGAGCTTCCTGGTATAGTTGATGATATGATTCCTTTACTCCGAAGGCGTTTACCAATTCAGCTTTTATTTGGTCCCAGTTTGCATCGCCTAGACACCGCAATAAATTTAGTGCTTCTCCTTGAATTTTGTTTTTTATTATCCTCTGGAATACATAGTCTTTGATTGTTGGACTTGATGCAAGAAGAGGTAGTATAGTGTCTACCTCTCTTATAAATGCTGTGAGGGCATATTTATTGTTTCCTCGAAATTCGTGAATTTTCTGAGCATCTTTAACTAGATGATCGATGGTCAAAGAATAAACCGTTGCATTATTTTGTGCCATAGTTTTTGTATCACTCACTTCACTATTGTTATTATTATTTTTATTATTAGTGGTTTGTGGTACACTATAAACTTGGAGTCTTTCAAAACCACTTGTTTTTACTTTTGGCATAGAGTATATTATTTATATTATTGTTTTTTTTTTCATTAATTTTTTTTTTAATTAAACTTTTAATATAATTTTTTTTTTTTTTGTTAGCTATAGTTTAAGATATTTTATTTATACTTTATTTATATTTTTATTTATTTATTTTATTTGTTATTTAAATTAATTTAATAATTTATTTTAATTTTTTTTTTTTATTTATTTTTTTTTCGGTTCGATAATACTGGATCTATTCTCTTTTGAGTTAGATCCTACCGACTGCGCCAATTATATTTGCTCTGCAATATATTTAAATATAAAACACAAAACACAAATTAACTTTTAGAAATTAATATTATTTACTTCTTATTTCTTTGAAGGGAATCTTAAGACTCAGTTTTCTTTAATTTTTTACAATCGTATTTATAATCAATATTTTAAACTAATTATATGAAATCTTTCGCAACAAATTTGAGTTCGAATTACAATTACTTATAATATAATATTGGTCGAACTTAAATTTTTGTTCAACATTAGTTTTATATTACATATTTATTTAATTCTTAGTCTAAAATTAAATTTACTTATTGTGACATTAATTATAATTTTTTATTAGAAATTATCTTTCGAAACAAAATTCAGTATCGAGTTGCAAAACGAAAATCACTTATTACAATATGTATACTTGTTACAAAATCATCGTACTCAATTTTGTGTGGCATAATTTCGACATATTTCTTTTATCAAATTACTATCATATTTTATTTAAATGAAAAAAAACAAAAAGGTTCAAATGCAATTGAATTCATTATGCTGATTATACAAAAATGTATTTAATTGCATTTTTGTATAAGAATAAAAAAATGAAAAATAAAAACAAGAAAAATAGAAAGAACAAAATTAAGAATATTGAGTTGTTCTTATTGTTTTAAATTTTATATTTATAAAGTGAATTCTGTTGAAGGTCAGTTATACTATTTAGGAATAGGGTTACCAGCTGTGGCGTAACTAGTGCGAAAAGCTTGTGAAAATTTACTAAAGTTTTTCGTATATATTTCAAATAAAAAGAAAATTTATTATATTATTTAATTTAACATAAATTATAATTGGATTAGATATATAATCTAATAATAAAAATACCATTCTTCAATTTATCCATTAAAAAACTTCAAATGAAAATCATCTTATTTAGGTTTTAGGACCAACTAAAAATTGAACTGTGGTTTTCAAATTGTGCTAAATCTAAGAATTAATTTAAAAATCTAGAACCGCTACTTTCTTAAGGTGCATTCATTAAGGTGCAGAATCTTTCTGAAAAAATCAGCCAGACCGTTAAACAATTGTAAAAGCAGAAAAATACACCAAAAAAAAAAAACACTAAATTCTCGACTTAATTCAAAATTTTCTTCATCAAACATTTTTTTTAAAATCGCATTCAAATATTTAAAAAAATGTAAGTGTGCCAACGTTGAAATGACAAAAACAAACAAAAGTTCATCATCATATCTTATAAATAGTTCCTCCATTTATAACAAATCGATTAAAACATTATAGATGAATTGTATGGACTCAAGGATATGGATTAAAGCAACATCGAAAATCGATCAAGCTCTTAGTACATCCAACCATCTGTCAGCCCATCTGCTCGTCCACCTTATAGCACGAAAAGTTATTAACCAAATAACCAAAATATTTTTAAAAAGTTTGTGATTTCCTCTTGTTTTACCCTACAC
This sequence comes from Dolichopus griseipennis, assembly GCA_963082915.1. NCBI lineage: Eukaryota > Metazoa > Arthropoda > Insecta > Diptera > Dolichopodidae > Dolichopus > Dolichopus griseipennis. Next base: position 49,157,803 of record OY720444.1, on the reverse strand, counting down.
CTATAGAAAACCAAGCTCGCTACCTAAAGAAAGCGAGCTAGATATGGAAAAGCATATATATTTGTGATCAGCGTGACCTCCTGAGTCGATATAGCCATGTCCGTCCGTCCGTAGACACGATAACTCAAATAACGGAGCCATCTTGATGAAATTTTAAATGTATGTTACTAGGACAGAGAGTACGGTGGGGATTGCATATGAGCGAATCCGGTTTATGGGTTCAGTTTAATCGATCGAAAGGCTAACGAACATATATAAAAAATCACGATAACTCAACAACTAATGACGCTATCTTCATGAAATTTGTGCTGTAGGTTATTGGTAATGAAACTACGGGGGCGATTGCGTACGGTGAGGATTGGATAATGGGTTCGGAACTTAGAACTTTTTGATCGAATTTAGGCCAAACTAACATAATTCCAAAACCCATAAAGATAGAACCTCCAAATTTGGTATCAGGATGTCGCTTTAGATTTCCTTAATGTCCTTGATTTGATTTGGGCCCAATTGGAGTTGTAGGTCGGGGACCAGCCACTCAGTTCCGAAGACCTTAAAGCATATTTTCGAAATTAATAAAGATGTTAACTTTGGAGTTAACACATGGGTGTTCTTTACTATTTTCTGCACGTGCGTCAGAATTTTTAAAAGGCTAAGAATTTTACCATAAAACTTATTATATATAATATTCTATAAATTAAAAACAAAATATTTTTTAATAAACGGAATAAAAAAATAAAAACTTTATTGAATTATTACCATAGGTTATATATAATTAAGACATTGTGTACGATACTTAAGTTATGTTCAAAGCTGTTTGCTGCATTTATGTAAAATTTATTGTTATATTTAAATGAATTATATGAAAACTTCTAAATTTGTAATATTATTTTAGAAATACATTTATTCCATATTTTGGGTTTATAAGCTTTTCCAATAGGTACCTACATAAACTAACCATTTAAAATAATTGAATAATTGCAATTTTGAAAAATTTGAATTATTAAATATAATCTAATCAAATGATTTTTATCATAAAATTTAATAATTCAAATTTTTTCACTTTTGTAATTGAATTGGAATAAAAATATTTTCATTTATTTCAAGTTTTTTTTGTTTTTTAATATTTTTAAATAGATAAATTAGTAAGAATTTCTAAGATTTGTTAATAGATAGTGTAATTAGAAAATGTTTTAGCTTTTATTCTGTTTTAAAATGACTTATGGATATCTCAATAAATTTGAACCAAATAGGTGTAAGGTATTTCTAAGTCGGTTGCACTGAGTCGGTTGCGACTGACTGTTTCTTTATTTGTTTTTTAATAAAATCGAACCGCATCTTCGGCTACCTGTCATAGAAATGTTTAAAGCCTTTTGCATATCTTTTAAACTAGAGCAGGCTGAAAACTGGATATGTCAAGTTATATATCCGAACAAGCACTTTAGTAGAGTTTCAAAATATTGGGTCCTTATTTTCGAGTAGTCGCTATACAAATTTCTGAATCTTATACATCTTGGTCTTTTACAAAACTAGATAGACCAAACAGTTAATATTCAAAATAAGCAGATAAAATAAAGCGCAAATTAAAAAGACCAAAAGACACAACCTGTGATTGGAAAAAATATAACAGAGCAATTAATTTTGCAAAGATTTTAAAAATTTTGAACCATATTTTAAAGCCTTGGTTACTTTTGGACTATTCAGACTACGAAAGTAAATTGAACAATATTAATATATTAATTATAGCTGCCAAATCTTAAAAATGATGGACCTTCTTCTATTCAGGTAGAACCTACTACAACTAATGATTCAGACGATATAATACCAAATTCAGAAAGACCACTTAACGAATTCAACCTTCAAATTATTCTTGATAAAACTGATAAAAAAACTTTTTCATCATTAAAAACTATTTTTAGAAATAAACAACGTAGAACTTTTCGTCTTCCAATCTTTACAATTGAAAGTCTGACAAAAATTTTTAAAGAATACTTAGCACCAAATAAGCTTACTGAAATTCTCACTGACGACGAAACATTTAAATTAGTTCAAACAGTATATTCTCAATTCTTTTCCAATAGTAAAACTTTTAAACTCATTCGATGTGTAGAAATTTCAACTGACGTAATAAATGACGATGAACAAGAAAATATTATACAAGATTATCATACAAATAACAATCATAGAGGTATTAATGAGACATTAGGCCATCTAAAAAGAAAGTACTATTTTCCTTTCATGAAAAATAAAATCAATCAAACAATAAATAATTGTGATACTTGTAATAAACTTAAATATGACCGAAATCCGACAAAAATAATTTTTGAAAAACCAGAAACTCCTTCTAAACCACTCGACATTTTACATATAGATATAGTGAGTTTTTTAGCACTTCATATGTGATTGTTCTTTTACGCCAAATGAAAATTATTTCTCCTATATGAATACATATCAAAAAACTTCTCTTACTGACATTAATATTAATGAACAAATAGTTTCCAGCTATCTAAATAAACTGGGTGATAATACTTTTCCTGGACCAGATGGTATACCAGAAATAATTTTGAGCAAGTGTTCTAACATTCTCACTACGCCTTTAACATTACTCTTTAAAAATTCATTAAATTCCGGATATTTTCTTCCTATTTGGAAAATTTCTTATATCAGGCCAATTCACAAAAAGAATGCTAAAAATGAAATCACTAACTATCGCCCAATAGCTAAATTATCTTCAATACCTAAATTATTTGAATTAATTATAACGGATTCAATTTATAATCATTGTAGGAATCTTTTAATAGATAACAAACATGGCTTTGTAAAACAAAAATCTACGGTGACTAATCTAGTTGAAACCACATCTCTTCTTCTTAATAACATGGAAGAAGGATTTCAAACAGATGTTGTCTATACTGATTTTAGTAAAGCATTTGATCTATTGCCACATAATATTATTTTACTAAAACTTGAAAAATATGGTTTTCCACTATTTTTCCTTAAGTGGATACATTCTTATTTATGTGATCGCTCCTATAGTGTTGTATTTAAAAATGTGATTTCAGAACCTTTCGTGGCAAATTCGGGAGTTCCACAAGGTAGTCACCTTGGCCCTCTACTTTTTATCTTATCTGTAAATGATGTTTCTTCTTTAATTTCTAATTGCGAGCTTCAAGTTTACGCTGATGATATGAAACTTTTCAAAAAGAGTTAAATCTAATTTAATTTCTAGTTATTATTAGAAATCTTCAACGCCTTCGCTCTTGCAATTTATTTAAAACTAATAATCATAGGACTAACTATGGCAAATTCGAACCTATTAATAGAATGCTTATTATAGGTAATAAACATAAACATTATATTGACTTTACACTTTCAAAACACTCCCAAAAACAAAAATTATACAATCGCTATTATTAGGATTATTTTTGTTTTGTTTTTCTTGTAGTAATGTAAAGTTTATAATTTTTAACTTTTAATTTTAATTTTAGTTTGAACATATTTATAATTAGTCAAATATGTAATTTTTTATTTTGATTTTAATTGTATAATTTTAATTGTTATTTGTATGATTTTTTGTAAACTGTTTGTGTTAAGCAGTATAATAAATAAAAAAATAAATAAATATTTATACTATCAATAAACAATTAAACCTTACAATAATAGACAAATTCTCCAAATTTGCTGCTGCTTATGCAGTACAAACAAGAAACAGTCTCAACATAATTAAATCCCTAAAACATTTCATTAGTACTCATGGTATACCTACAAAAATCGTATGCGACCAAGGAACTGAATTTTGTTCAAACATTTGACATTACAACATCAAGGATTTCTGTAAACAATATAAAATTCATTTACATATCACTTCATTCCAACAGTCAAGACGTAACTCTCCAGTAGAGAGGTTACACTCAACCCTTACCGAAATTTATCGTATAATATACTATAAATATAAAGAAAATAAACTTCCTTTAGATCATGACGATATACTGACAGAAACTTTAATTACTTATAATAATTCTATTCATTCCTCAACTAAACTCACTCCCTATGAAGTATTTTTCGAAAGAACTTCCAAATTTAACGAAAACATAGACTTTAACAATGAACATGAATATCTGAAAAAATTAAATATATTTCAAGAAACTCTTTGTCCTTCTATTAAACAAAACTTAGAAAATCTAGTAAATAAAAATATTGATAAGCTTAACGCAAATAGAAATGAACCAATAGATTTAAATGAAAATGAATTATATATAGAAAAGAATGCAAACGAAATAAACTTACTCCGAGATTTTCAAAACATAAAATAAAGAAAAATAATAAAGTAACAATTTTAACTTACAAAAACCAAAAAATTCATAAATCTAAAATTAAAAAACGGAAATTTCAGGTTAATTCACCTAATACTAGGACAACGGATGGAAATCCAAGATCTATCCAACCATAGAGGCATTTTACCAATGCAACTTGGTACTGCTAAACTTATACAGGGCCAATCGAATTTCATTCATATAATTAAATTACAACAATACGAACTAAATATTAATAAATTAGAAAATTCTATAAACTCTTTAGATAAAATACCAATTCTTGAACAATCTATTACTATAACAAGACTTAAATTAAAAGAATTAAAACAAAAATTGCAAACTTTAAAACCAACATTTAGGATAAAAAGAGGCCTGATTAATGGTTTAGGAACTGTAATTAAAAGTATAACAGGCAACATGGACGCAAATGACGCTCTTCGTTTAAACGAAGAAATAAAAAACTTAACCGAAAATGAAATTAACTTAGAAAACAAAATTAACAGTCAAAACTTTTTAAATAACAAAATGATAGAACGTTTCGAAAACATAACCAAACATATTGACTACCAACAAGATGCTATTGTGAATTATCTCAACGATTTTAAAGATCAATTAAGGAATCAAATTAGAACAGAAAACAGAAACTTTATGTATTTACAATTTCTAAATCAAATAAATTTCAACATTGACATTCTGCAAAACCACCTTAACAATATTGCAGAAGCAATAATTTTGGCTAAATTAAACATTATATCTAAACAAATTTTAAACCCTACAGAAATTGATGAAATTCATTTGATTTTTCAAAACCAAAATATAACTTTAAATTCAAACGAAAATATATACGAACTTTTAGAACTTCAAGCCTACTACAATAATACTAACATAATATTTAACATTCAAATACCTTTAATTTCAAAAGAAAATTATTTATTTTTCCGCATAATCCCACTTCCCATTAACAATACTAAAACCATAACAACCAAACCTTTCCTAACTATAAATGATAACAATATTCAATATTTCGATAAAAAATGCCCAAGAATAGAAAAAATTTATTACTGCAAGGAAACCTTACATAGAGAAGATGTCAACAAATCAAATTGCATCGGAAATATTATCAACAACAAACCAGCTAATTGCGAACTACAGGAAAGAAAAACCAATATAGAAATATACCAACCAGAACCCAACTACCTAGTAATTATTAATATTCCAGAAACAACAATCAGAACAACATGCAATTCTATCACTCCAAAAATCAAAGGCACAATTCTCATACATTTTCAAAATTGTGACATTCAAATAAACGATATAACATATACAACAAAATCAAATTATCATTGGGAAGAAATCAACATTCATCCTACAATATTCAACCTTATCAATAACACAATTCCAAACAACAATATTTCATTTATAAAATTGGATAAATATCAATTCACCAATAGACAACCTGTAGAAATAATTCACGGCCAACAAAAAGAAATTTATGTTACAATCCTCATTAGTAATACCAATAGTTATTACATGTTTAATCATTTTCGCAATATATATTTTAAAAGTACGTCATCCTAATAAAACATACATAGTGAATAGTCCTGTCACTCCTGCCAATGAATCTCACGATGTTCAATTCATCTGGCCATCGCTCCAGACTAAGGGGGGACGAGTTACGTCATCTGCATAACAACCTAACATATTTTTAAGTACAAATACTAACCTTGTAATTTTTACTTTTATTAACTTAAATTTATAAAATGTTATTAACCTTTTTGTACAGACGCAATGTCAGCAAAACTAAATTCTAAATACAATTAAATTCAAATTATAATTATTGGGAAACTTTTAATTATAAATTTCCCAAGATTCAAATTACTTTTAATAAATATGTTTCGCTGACAATGCATCTTTTTTTTAATATAAATACTTGTAACTTTCTAATCAAAATCAATTAATATTTTACTTACTTAAAATAAAGTCGAATTTATAAAAAATATAATTTGGTTTTTTTTTATTAAATATAAAAACCAAAGTTATAACTCGCGTATCGATTTACGGATATGTTATTGACGTACTGCCATATAAAAATTGTACATCATCTGTTTTGATTTAGGTTAAGCCCTAATAATTGAAAAGTTTATTTTACATTTTAAGCATCGAATGTTTTTCTATAATAATAAACTATTTTTAGTTTTACTTTAACTATGATCGAATTTTATATATTGCATGCGTTCCTTTTAGCAAAAAGTGTCGATAAAGAGTAGATAAGAGTAGTTTGTAAATGGAAAGCTAATTTTTGTTTCAGGAATATATAATTGTCAAATTAATTGTCATACATATATAAACTATCTGTCTTTTGAGAAGTTTTTCACTTTATTTTAATATTTTCAATATCTAAGAAAATAAAGTGAAAAAGTTAAGGTTTATTGTTGATACATAATATATATATATATATAAAGAATATTTTTTAAAATGGAAGAAATAAAAATTATGATTTAACATAACCTATTCAAGTGAAAATCCATCTATTATGAAAAATTTTAATTAAAGCCATCTGAAAATATTTAAGGTGTTTGTTTTAAATCAGAGTATAGATCTGAGCACGCTCTCAGCAGAACATTGACAAAGTACGCTCAGAGCGTTCAGATTTAATAAAAAAACATGATTTGAAAAAACTTTCATTTTTATTTTAGTTTCGTTTTAAATTGTCAAAAAATTATATTAAAAGAAGATAACTTAAAATAAATAAAACATTTTGACTTTTATTTTACAACTAAAATCTTAAACAAATATTTTCAGTGAGCACGTACAGCACGCTCAGAGCGTTCAGGGTTGCTCAGATAACAAAAAAAAAACGCATTTGATTATCTACTCCTCTTATCTACTCTTTTACAAGAGCTGATGTAGCTGGCAGTAGTTGAGAGTAGAAAAAGTAGTTTACTCCTCATAGAATAACGCAACGCAAGCAATAGCCTTTGTTTGTTTTAAGAAACTTATGAGTTATGACTCATGACCATACATAGAAATATTTTTGCCATTGAAAATTAAAATAAATATACTAGACAAATAGGTATAAAGTAAACTAAAGAATTCAGAACCATTTTTTGTATACATACCTACAATACATTTGTAGTAAAAATTTCAAATTTTATTATTAATATGTAGTTCCTACTGACCTATGTAGCTATTAAATTTAAAAATAAAACTATTGAAAAACTTTTATTCTATGTAGGTAGTAATTTTTTTGATATCTATGTAGCTATGTTATAAATTTCAAAATTAGGATTTTTATTGAGATTTAAAAAAAACGAGGAAGAGTGTAGTAGAGTAGACTGTGTCAACTCTCGGGTACCCGTATGACCGTAACATATACATTATATCATCCGGTTAATTACTTTTGGCTTTATTAAGTGTAGTGGAATACTCATATAAAAGAAGGAGTTGTATGGCAGCTACTAGAACCCTCTGCAGTAGACCAACCAAATTTTGCAGTAACTTTGGCCATTACACTAAACTATTTTTAGCAAAATTTCAGACACCCAGCTTCATTAGGTGGAAGTAATGCTTATATAAAATAAGAAGTTGTATGGCAGGTACTCGAACCCACTGCACAAGACCAACCAAATTTTGCAGAAACTTTGGCCATAAAACTAAACTACTTTTGGCAAAATTTCAGACACGCAGCTGTGATAGGTACAGAGTTATACTCATATAAAAAAAGAAGTTGTATGGCAGCTACCCGAACCCATGGACCAAAATGGCTGGATTTAAATAGCGATGACGGCTATTGCAAAAAAACGAATTTGCGAAAATTTCAAGATCCTAGCTCCTTTAGTTTTTGAGTTATCGTGCGGACGGACGGACGGACGGACATACATAGCTAAATCGATTTATTTTTCGATTCTGATCCGATCCATACACTTGAGTCTATATTTACCCCCCTCCTTCTCTGCGTCACAAACGTAATGGCAAATTTATTATACCCTTTGACTATATAGTCATACGGGTATAATGACTATATAGTCATACGGGTATAATGACTATATAGTCATACGGGTATAAAAATTCAATTTCTGTCAACTTGACTATTATTGTTTACTTCTGGCAGCTTCAATATAAAATAATACTAAGTACTAAACTTATGAACTATGATATGTTAAACTTTGTTGTACATATTATGTATTTATATAGCTTTTTAATTAGGCTACAAAACATTTTTTAATTATTTTATCAAATCAAAAATATTAAAAATTCTTTCTAATTTAAAAAACATTTATGCATAAAATGCAATTACAAAATTACATTTTTAAAACTTTTTATCCAATTCAATAAAATTTTACACACATGCAGTAATTACTACTTTTCAGGATTTTTTACTGAAGTGCATTTACTGTTGAATGATTTAGTACTCTTGATTAATTATTTTAATTTTAAATAATTTTTAAATACATTCTTTTAATTTACTTATTTTTTAATGTTATATATAACTCAATTTTTAATATTTTAATTCTTTTAAGTTGAATAATTCTGGTTAAATATAATTTACAGATTTTTAGGAATCCCATTCGGTTTTCCTTGAAATATGACGTGATGCAGATTACAGGTATAGAAAAGATTAATTTTAGATTGAGATATTGCGATTAGAATTGGTTAATTCTCATTTTTTATATTTTTGATAAGGAATTTTAAGAACTTCTGTTATAAATAAGTATTACAATCATAATGCTGCTGTTATCTGTTACACTAATTTTCATTAAACTCAAAATTATTCGAAATAAATATTCATTTGTGATAATATATATAAAAGGTTATGTAATTTGATGTTTTTTAATGCTAAATAAAACCATTAATGCTTTGATTAGCTTTTTATCACAAAATTTTATAATTCGAATTTTTCAAAATTAAAATTAATGAAATTCCTAGTATATGCAAATCAGTGGCGGCTCGTGGATTTTCCACATACTGATTCAAAATAAAAAAAAAGTTTAAATAAAACCAAAAATTATTTAAAGAGTTATATTTTATTCTGGTTTCTTTAGTTGCAAAAATATTTATTACATTTTCATAAAAAGTATGAGTTCTTGCAACATTTTTTTTGACAATGACAATGAATGACAAACTAGACATTCTGTCTAAGTTTTTATATTTTTTAAACTTGAAAAAGATCTTTCTGCTGATGTAGAAGAAGCTGGTATAGCTTCTCTTGGTAATGCAAGTTTGAGTGCTTCTTTTATATTATCTACCAAGTAATTTTTTTTACAATATATTATAAAATCTGCAATATTTTGAAATTTTCGGAAATCTTGTATCCTATAAACTAAAATTAAATCATTTCTTAAAGAAATAAAATCGAAAATTGAAAGAAAATTATCTTTTAATGAATTAATGTAACTAATTGGAAATTTTTAATATGAAATTGTTTAAAAATATTAAACTCTACTAAAGTCTAAATAAAAATAAAACAAAGGCTACAAAACATTAAACTCATTGACATACACTTGTTGTAATGACAACAAGTTGGAATTGCAAATTACAAACAACTATAATACTTTTTAAATTCATAAAAGAAATTAGATTGAAAAAAGAAATAGTTTAAAATTCGTTAAAAAATTATAATTTTGAATAATTTTTTAGTTTGATTCATATTTTTCCGTATTTTGTTTTGCTTTTTCTATTTTTATTTTTGTTATTTTGTTATATAAGAAATTTGCCTAGATTCAAAATATACAATTGAATCTTTCTAGATTGCTGTCGTTTCTTATTAGGAGAAATGTAATTTTTTTTATTAATATATGAATAATATGCATATATACAACAACGAAAAAATGATATTTAATATAGGTATCTCTCATAAGTCGTTTGTACTATTGTATTGGTATGGTATACGTATAACTATTAACTATGTATTCTCTTATGAAATTATAAGTAAAAGTATTAAAAGTAATCTCAATTTTTCGTTTGTTTATTGATTCTCTCTTCGTCGCTATGGTTTTCGTTTTTTTTATTTTGTTTTTTTTTTTATTTTTGTTTTTATAAAATACAATACTCAATAGTCAAAATAGGTACTTATTCTTCTTTTTTCCTTAGATTCAAAACATAAAATTGAATCTTCGTTAAAAAAAAAATATCGAAATCGCCGAAGAGAAAATAAAAATCAAATTTTGTCGTTGGTTCATATTTTCTTCATAGTTTATACTTCATAGATTCAAATAACTAAATTGAATGTATGGGCATGCACATTACATTGCATACTTTAACATAATAATATAATACATACATACAACTTAACGCGAATAATAAATATAGGTATTGAACATTTTTAAATGTATGCAAATAATAAAAATAAAAATATACGAAGAAGATTTAATATTGTGGATTCAATTTGTTCTACTGAATCTAAGGTAAAATTGATATTGGCATTTGGACCAAAATATGGGTTTTCTTTTGTTTTGTTCGAAATAATATAAATTTATAAAAATATAAGTTTTTTTAAAACTTTTAGATTTTCAGTAAAGCAAAAATTACAACTGATTCAATGAATCAGTTGAATCTTAGGAGAAGCCGCCACTGATGCAAATATATATGTTATTAGAAAACCTTATAAATGTAAAAAATGCAATAAATGTATTTCTAAAATACAATGACAATGTCACAACTTAAGTATACAATTTCCTCATAATATTTCTCAGTAAAACATATAATATAATAAAACTTATAAAAAAAAAAAAATTTTGTCATTTTTTAAAAAATTATTTTGTTCTTAATTTATAACATGTTTTAGTAAAATTTGTTTTATAGTAAAAATCTAGCCTTTTAAAAATATAAAAGTGTTACAGCAGAACGGAAATAGAAAATAGTCTATCAACTTTGAACTTTCTATCTTTATTAATTTCGAAGCCAACTGTACCACCAATATTTCAGAAGTGTAAACTAAAAGGTTTGTTGTTGTGGAACGACCTTTTCTGAATCCATGTTGTTGTTCGTTTAGTTTTGTATTTATGATGGGTGTAATTTTCTCTACAATAATTTTTTCGAACAACTTTGGAATAGGTTATAGAATAGCTATACCACGGTAATTTTCGACGCATGACGTATCACCCTTTTTGTAGATAGGGGTAAGATAAGAAGATTTCCAGAAAAGAGGTAAAATACCTGAGGAAAGAGATTTATTAAAAATAAAATGAAGCGAATAAGTGAGATAACTGACACAGTTGTATAAAAAAGTCGGTGGAATTAGGTCAGATCCTATATCTTTTTTTGTATCACGTTTAGTGATTGCTTCAAATATTTCAATTTCGAGAAGGTAAAAATGCGTAATAATAGGCATTGAATTATCTAATTAAGTTAGAGAAATCGAAATCAAATGGAGACTCGTGTGGACGATAAACTTTTTAAAAAGAATTAGCAAAGAAATAATTTCAGTTTATTAGAACAACTAACGCTATTTTTATTTTTGATACTATGGTTAGACCATTCAAATAGTTTCGAAGACCTTAAAGCTTATCTTCGAAAATAATAAAGAATGTAACTTCAAACGAATGTAGAAGCTTCAAATTTGGCACAAGGGTGTTCTTAACTATTTCCTACGTATTCCCCTTAGTTATAATTAATTGGAGTCGTGGTTTCGGTAACTCTCTTAGACCTCCCAACCAAGGTTTAAAGGCATTTCATCGAAATTAATAAAAATAGTTACTTAAAATTAAGATAGAACGTTTCAATTGTCTATTTTGATGAAATATAAATTCTAGGTTACTAGTAATGAAAGTAACATGGGGATTGGTTGTGGTCGATTTCGGACTATGAGTTCGGATTCTAGAAGCTTTTGATCGAAATTGAGGCCAAATAAGTATAATTTCAAAACCAAAGAATATAGAACCTTATATTTTGGGCACAGGAGTTTCTTCTTATTTATTTTGTGTACGTGAAATTTTGGATGAATTGGAATAGCGGTTTAAGTACCACCCCCACTACTTCCAAGACCTTAAAGCATATATTTGAAATTAATAAAAATAAAAACTTCAAATTTGATACACTATTTCCTATTTCCGTTCTTATTTAGCACTTTTATATTTTTAAAAGGCTAACATGTTTACTATAAAAAATATTATGTATTGTATTTTATAAATTTAAAACCAAATATTGTTTAATAAATGAAGAAATTTTTTTATTTTAATTTTTATTATATCATAATATCTATATTTTATTGAATTATTACCATAGGTAATATACAATTAAGAAATTGTGTACGATACTTAAGTTGTAAAATTTATTTTTATATTTAAATGAATTATATGAAAACTCTTAAATTTGTAATTGCTTTTTACGAATCCATTTAATTCAATTTTATTTGTTGTTTAATATTTTTAAATAGATGAATTAGTAAGAATTGTTAATATTTTTAAATTGATCAAATAATTAGAAAATGGTTTTAGTATAATAAAGTAAATTTGGTTAGCTATGTCTTTAGAGTCAAACTAATAAAAGCTATTATGGTTTTAAAATTACTTCTGGACTTCTCATTGAATTTGAACTTAATAGGTGCAGGGTATTTCTAAGTTGGTTGCACCTACTGACTGTTTCTTTACTTGTTGTATAAGTACATTAAAAATATAAAAAGTGTTTTTTTTAATTTTGTTGCCAGATGCTGTTAGTTTTTACCTCTGTTCGCACTGCGTTATTTCATATTTGCAAGTCAGTTTATCAGTACGCGGCGTTTCGTGGAATTTCCGTAGAATGTATTAGTGAACACATTTAAACAAAATGAGAGTGAGTCTCGAAAAAAAATTTTTTTTTGTTTTGTAATTTTTTGGAAAAAAATAAAAACTTTTATGATTTTAACCATATATTCTTTTAGACTTTTCTTTATTAAATATTTCCCTAAACACTCTGAATTTTACATAAAAATAAAATTTGGAGTTTTTTTTAAAACATATCAAAACTTCAGCTATGAACTCAAAATTTTTAATATGTTTTCCTAAAAAAATATTTTTCAGTTTTTTCCGTGCATTTCATAACGTAGCCATTTTGATACTGTCAAAAAATAATAAGAGTACACAAGAGTAAAAATTTTGAATAATTTTAGAAAACCTAACCTAACTTCAAAAGCTTTATAATAATCTGTGATGTTATTTTGGTAGACCTAATTGGCAGGTCTTGGTGGTTAATAAATATGAATGGCTGGTTTATAAGAATGCAAATAATGTCATTTTATATCTTTTGAAAAATGATAACTATTTCGGATGTGAAATTAAGTATGGAATTATAATTGATAATAGTTTGCAAGTTGCATGCTTCTCAGGCCTTGCAAAAAACCAGCCAAAACTTTTATATTATAAATAAATATTTTATCGGAATATATGAAACTAGCCTTTTGGTCTCACCTAAAAACTTTAATATCGTATTTTATATTATTTACAGATAAAAATATTTTTTATATACAATTTATTTCACAATATTATTTTTACATAAACTCTTTTTTGGTTTTTTAAATTTAATTTGCTGTGTTAATTACCAATTCAATATTTTTATTTAAACTAGTTTTGTCGATTTATGTATTGCAAACACTGTAGCATATTAATAAAATTATCACTCTCATTGAGAGCTTAGTAAGAAGCTTCAAAAAAAAAGTAAAATATATGGAGGTTACTTTTTCAAAAAAGAGTTTCTGAATTAAAATATTAAAATTTTTTATATTTGAATATGTTATAAAAATTTTAAAAGACTGAATTTTTCGGTCATCTTTGAACGAAATTAAAAAAGTTGCAAATTTGTGAGTTATTATAATTTTAAAAGCGGCCGTCGAGATAAAGCTCCCTATTCCCATAAGACTACGTATGTTTACAAAAACTTTTGCATCGTTTGATATAGAGAAAAAAAATTTTAACCACGAGTAGGTATTGCAAAAAAAAAATTTCGTAGAAGAATTTTTTTCTGTAGCCCCCCCAAAGTTGGAAAAAGCCCTATATTTAAATTGTTATAACAAGAGTTCTATTTGGTGTATTTTCAATCTGAAAACAGCAAAAGATAGCTGCTATAAGGACCCTGTTTACTAGCTATAAAGACTCGAAAATTTAAATTTTGCTATTTTTTAACACCTGCAACTTGAATACCTGTTCAAATTTTTTTTTCTTAATATCCAAATTTGAAGGTCAAACATTATACTTTAACATATGTTAAAAGATTTTCTTAAATTTAAAAGCGGTTCTTTAAATTGAAGAGAGTGTCTCTCAGTTTTAACCATTTTTGCTTAAATAGTAAAATTCTAAGTAAAATATGGAGATCCAAACCAAATTTTTTTTTTTGTATTAAATTAGAGATCGACAGTTATAAAAAAAAACTGGTATAAATCTCACTTTTAACTATCTTATATCTAATAGAATATAAAGCAATTATTATTTAATGTTATTAAACAAATTAAAAATTATTAGTTTAATTATATTTTTTTTTTTTTTCAATTCAGCTGTCAATCTTTTATTGAATACTCTTAAATTAGGGGCATATTTTATATTGTTAGGAAGGCCATTGAATATTTTTATTCCATTAAACATGACGTCTTTTTTACCTCTTTCGGTTCTGGGTGCTGTTAGCCGATAATGTTCTGCACTGCTTGTGTTGTAATTATGAATGGAAGCGTTTGTTTGTAGTTTTAGGTTGCTTTTGATTAGGTTATATGATAATTTGTAAATCAACTTACAGTTTTCTAAAAATATTGTTTGTTCAACAGAAGGTAGGTTGCTAATAGAATACAGTTGAGAAGTCGGATAATCATATAGTAATCTATAAAAAATTTCTATAACTCTGTTTATGAGGATGCTTATTGAATTAATAATGTATTTGCAACCCTGGCTCCAAACTGGAATTAAATACCGTATTTTAGACTGAATGTGAGAATAAAAGACTAATTTTGCTAAATGTTCGCTAAATCTAGGACACCTTCCAATGGCACCTATTAGTGACATTATTGATAGGTCTTCATCAATAACTAATCCTAAGTATTTTGTAGATTTTACTATTTGTAGTTGTTGTTTATTAATAATAATTGGTAGGTTAATGTTTTCTTTATTTTTTTGCTTGAATATGATGAGATCAGTTTTAGAGACGTTAATCGTTAGTCTCATATGGTCAAGCCACTCACCAACTTTATTTAAATCCCAATTAATAATTTCTTCTAGTTGATTACTGCTTTTGCCTTTATATAAAATTATGGTATCATCCGCAAACATTGAATAATGTCCACTTAGCCCAATTTTGTTAAAAATATTCACATAAGCTAAATAAAGAAAAGAGCCAAGAATTGTGCCTTACTCCAACTTGCAGATTTTCTTCTTCACTAAAAAATTCATTTATTTTAGTTTTAATTTTACGGTATTTTAAATCCTATTTGAATGAATAGATTGGCTGCAACTCCTCGAATACCCATTTTATTAAGACCATCTAGTAGTTTATCGTGATTTACAGTATCAAAAGCTTTTTTTAAGTCTAAAAGAATAACGACTGCATAATTATTTTTGTCCAATGCTGTGTTTATAAAGTTCACAACTTCGAGTGCCGCTGAATCAGTACTGCTTCTATTTAAAAAACCAAATTGGGGTTCATCCATAAGTTTTGAATTAGTGAAAAACGTAATTAAACGACGTTTAATAACTTTTTCAATAATTTTTGATAGTTTGTTAAGGATATCGTTCTATAATTGTTACATTCTGTTTTTTTTTCTGACTTAAAAATTGTAGTGATAGTACATTCTTTAGCCATATCAGGAAAAACACCAGTCGATAAAAATTCATTTATTATATTAACAAGTTTGTTTGATATTATTTACTCGATTGATTTAATGTGTTTTATTGAAATACCATCAGGCCCAGGAGATGTATTAGTTTTAAAGGAGTTTATGATGTGTTTTAATTATATATTTTATCATTCTTAATCTATCGTTAGTACAGTAAAGACATACTCTTTCGCTTTGTTTTTAATTTTTATTAAGTTTTTTGGTGAATCATCATTTACTATTTAAATTAAAATTAATACCACAATTAAATTAAAATAACATTTAAACTTTAAAGTGCAATAATATTACAATATTACAATTTTGTTGACTCTTGCATTAAATATATTTTTATACCCTACACCTATAGAATAGGTAAAGGGGTACATTAACTTTGGTATGGTGTTTGTAACCACCTAAACGAAGCGAGCTAGATATGGAAAAGTATATATATTTGTGATCAGCGTGACCGCCTTAGTCGATATAGCCATGTCCGTCCGTCCGTCTGTCCGTCCGTCCGTCCGTCTGTCCGTCCGTCCGTCCGTCCGTCCGTAGGCACGATAACTCAAAAATAATGGAGCTATCTTGATGAAATTTTAACTGTAGGTTACCAGGACTGAAAGTACGGCGGGGATTGCATATGGGCGAAATCGGCCCATTGGTTTGGATTCTGGACCTTTTAATCGATCGAAGGGCTAACGAGATATATAAAAAATCACGATAACTCAACAACTAATGACGCTATCTTCATCAAATTTGTGCTGTAGGTTACTAGTAATAAAACTACTTCGGGCATTGCGTAAGGTCGGGATTGGACCATGGGTTCGTAACCTAGAACTTTTTGATCGAATTTAGGCCAAACGAGCATAATTCCGAAACCAATGAAGATAGAACCTCCAAATTTGGTATCATTGTGTCCCTTCCTATTTCCTAAGTGTCTTGGGAATTTGGGTCCCATTGGAGTACTGGGTCGGGGACCAGCCACACATTTTCGAAGATCTTAAAGCATATCTTTAAAATTAATAAAGATAACAACTTGAAAAAATGTAGAAGCTTCCAATTTGCCACAAGGGTGTTCTTTACTATGTCTTGCGTGGTCCCCTAATTTGGGATCAATTGGAGAGGTGGTTCAGTACCCCTCTCAGACCTCCCAAGTTTTAAAAGCTTATAATCGAAATTACTAAAAATAGTTTCTTAAAATTAAGATAGACCGTTCAAATTGTGTACAAGGGTTAACTAGTACTATAAGTACAGCGCGGGCTGTATAAGGGCGAAATCAGCCCATGGGTTCGGATTCTGGACCTTTTAGTCGGTGTCAGGGATAACGAACATATATTAAAAATCACGATAACTCAACAACTAATGACCCTATCTTCATGAAATTTGTGCTGTAGGTTATTGGTAATGAAACAACGGCGGTGATTATGTACGGTGAGGATTGGACAATGGGTTCGGAACTAAGAACTTTTTGATCGAATTTAGGCCAAACTAGCGTAATTCCGAAACCAATGAAGATATAACCTCCAAATTTGGTATCAGGGTGTCCCTTCCTATTTCGTAAGTGTCTTTGAAATTTGGGCCCCAATGGACTAGTGGGTCGGAGACCAGCCACTCAGTTCCGAGGTCCTTAAAGCATATTTTCGAAATTAATATAAAAAGTAACTTGAAACAAATGTAGAAGCATCAAATTTGGCCAAGGGTGTTCTTTACTATTTCTTCCGTGCCCCCCTAATTTGGGATCAATTGGAGTGGTGGTTCAGGATCTCTCTTAGACCCCCCAATGTGTAAAAGCTTATCATCGAAATTAATAAAACTAGTAACTTAAAATTAAGATAGAACGTTCCAATTGTATACAAGGGTTAACTAGTATTAAAAGTATGACGGAACTGCATATGGGCGAAATCGTACCATTGTTTCGGGTTCTGGAACCCTTGACAAGTTCAAGGACTAACAAACATATATCTTAAAAACACCATAACTCAAAAAATAATGCCGGTATTTTGATGAAATTTAAACTCTAGGTTACTAATAATAAAAGTACCATGGGAATTGGTTGTGGTCGAGTTTAATTTCAAAGCCAGAATATATTTCCAATGTCCTATGTGTCTCCGAAATCTAGACTTAATTGTAGTGGTTCAGCTATGTTCAAAGGTACTTGCTGCATTTATGCAAAATTTATTTTTATATTTAAATGAATTATATGAAAAGGTGTAAATTTTTAATTGTATTTTAGAAATACATTTATTGCATATTTTGCGTTTATAAGCTTTTCTATTAGGTATATAAACTAACCATTTAAAATAATTGCAATTTTTAAAAATTTGGATTATTAAAAATATTATGCTTTGATTATCTTTTTATCACAAAATTTAATAATTAGAATTTTTTCATTTTGTAATTGAATTGGAATAAATATATTTTCATTTATTTCAAGTTTGTTTGTTTTTTAATATTTTTAAATAGATAAATTAGTAAGAATTTGTAATATTTTTTAATAGATAGTGTAATTAGAAAATGTTTTTTGTATTATAAAGTTAATTTGGTTAGCTATGTCTTACGATCAAATTAATAACAGCTTTTATGGTGTTAAAATGACTTATGGATATGTCCTTAAATTTGAACCAAATAGGTGTAGGGTATTTCTAAGTCGGTTGCACCGACTGACTGTTTCTTTACTTGTTTTTTTTTTTTGTTTCTTAACCTTTTAAACAATAAAATAAAAAAAAACAAGTAAAGAAACAGTCAGTCAGTGCAACGGACTTAGAAATACCCTACACCTATTTGGTTCAAATTTAAGGACATATCCATAAGTCATTTTAACACCATAAAAGCTGTTATTAATTTGATCATAAGACATAGCTAACCAAATTAACTTTATAATACTAAAATCATTTTCTAATTCCACTATCTATTAAAAAATATTACAAATTCTTACTAATTTATCTATTTAAAAATATTAAAAAACAAACAAACTTGAAATAAATGAAAATATATTTATTCCAATTCAATTACAAAATGAAAAAATTCTAATTATTAAATTTTGTGATAAAAAGATAATCAAAGCATAATATATTTAATAATCCAGATTATTAAAAATTGCAATTATTTTAAATGGTTAGTTTATATACCTTATAGAAAAGCTTATAAACGCAAAATATGCAATAAATGTATTTCTAAAATACAATTACAAATTTACACCTTTTCATATAATTCATTTAAATATTAAAATACATTTTACATAAATGCAGCAAATACCTTTGAACATAGCTAACCCCTAGGAAATATATTCTTTGGCTTTGAAGTTAAACTCGACCAAACCAATTCCCATGGTACTTTCATTACTAGTAACCTAGAGTTTAAATTTCATCAAAATACCGGCATTATTTTTTGAGTTATGGTGTTTTTAAGATATATGTTTGTTAGTCCTTGAACTTGTCAAGGGTTCCAGAACCCGAAACCATGGTACGATTTCGCCCATTAGCAGTCCCGTCATACTTTCAATACTAGTTAACCCTTGTATACAATTGGAACGTTCTATCTTAATTTTAAGTTACTAGTTTTATTAATTTCGATGATAAGCTTTTACATATTGGGGGGTCTAAGAGAGGTTCTGAACCACCACTCCAATTGATCCCAAATAAGGGGGGCACGGAAGAAATAGTAAAGAACACCCTGCACCAAATTTGAAGCTTCTACATTTGTTTCAAGTTACTATTTTTATTAATTTCGAAAATATGCTTTAAGGTCCTCGGAACTGAGTGGCTGGTCCCTGACCCTCTAGTCCAATGAGGCCCAAATTTCAAAGACACTTACGAAATAGGAAGGGACAGCCTGATACCAAATTTGGAGATTATATCTTCATTGGTTTCGGAATTACGCTAGTTTGGCCTAAATTCGATCAAAAAGTTCTCAGTTCCGAACCCATTGTCCAATCCTTACCGTACGTAATCACCGCCGTAGTTTCATTACCAATAACCTACAGCACAAATTTCATGAAGATAGGGTCATTAGTTGTTGAGTTATTTAATTTTTAATATATGTTCGTTATCCCTGACACCGACTAAAAGGTCCATAATCCGAACCCATTGGCGGGTTTCGCCCTTATACAGCCCGGGCTGTACTTATAGTACTAGTTAACCCTTGTACACAATTTGAACGGTCTATCTTAATTTTAAGTAACTATTTTTAGTAATTTCGATTATAAGCTTTCAAAACTTGGGAGGTCTGAGAGGGGTACTGAACCACCACTCCAATTGATCCCAAATTAGGGGAACACGCAAGAGATAGTAAAGAACACCCCTGTGGCAAATTGGAAGCTTCTACATTTTTTCAAGTTATTATCTTTATTAATTTTAAAGATATGCTTTAAGGTCTTCGGAAATGTGTGGCTGGTCCCCGACCCAGTACTCCAATGGGACCCAAATTCCCAAGATACTTAGGAAATAGGAAGGGACACTCTGTTACCAAATTTGGAGGTTCTATCTTTATTGGTTTCGGAATTATGCTCGTTTGGCCTAAATTCGATCAAAAAGTTCTAGGTTCCGAACGCATGGTCCAATCCCGACCTTACGCAATCCCCGAATTAGTTTTATTACTAATAACCTACAGCACAAATTTGATGAAGATAGCGTTATTAGTTGTTGAGTTATCGTGATTTTTTATATATGTTCGTTAGCCCTTCGATCGATTAAAAGGTCCAGAATCCAAACCAATGGGCCGATTTCGCCCATATGCAATCCCCGCTGTACTTTCAGTCCTAGTAACGTACAGTTAAAATTTCATCAAGATAGCTCCATTATTTTTTGAGTTATCGTGCCTACGGACGGACGGACATGGCTATATCGACTCAGGCGGTCACGCTGATCACAAATATATATACTTTTCCATATCTAGCTCGCTTCGTTTAGGTGGTTACAAACACCATACCAAAGTTAATATACCCCTTTACCTATTCTATAGGTGTAGGGTATAATAAAAGAAATAAATTAAATAAAATACAATAAATATAAACAATAACAATAAAATTTTGCAAACTTTTGAATTTTTAACCTCTAAATCTTTTTATACCCTACACCTATAGAATAGGTAAAGGGGTATATAGGTAAAGGGGTATATTAACTTTGGTATGGTGTTTGTAACCACCTAAAGGAAGCGAGCTAGATATGGAAAAGTATATATATTTGTGATCAGCGTGACCGCCTTAGTCGATATAGCCATGTCCGTCCGTCCGTCCGTAGGCACGATAACTCAAAAAATAATGGAGCTATCTTGATGAAATTTTAACTGTAGGTTACTAGGACTGAAAGTACGGCGGGGATTGCATATGGGCGAAATCGGCCCATGGGTTCGGATTCTGGACCTTTTAATCGGTTTCAGGGCTAACGAACAAATATAAAAAATCACGATAACTCAACAACTAATGACGCTATCTTCATCAAATTTGTGCTGTAGATTACTAGTAATGAAACTACTTCGGGAATTGCGTAAGGTCGGGATTGGACCATGGGTTCGGAACCTAGAACTTTTTGATCGAATTTAGGCCAAACGAGCATAATTCCGAAACCAATGAAGATAGAACCTCCAAATTTAGTATCAGGGTGTCCCTTCCTATTTCCTAAGTGTCTTGTGAATTTGGGTCCCATTGGAGTAGTGGGTCGGGGACCAGCTACACATTTCCGAGGACCTTAAAGCATATCTTTAAAATTAATAAAGATAACAACTTGAAAAAATGTAGAAGCTTCCAATTTGCCAAACAAGGGTGTTCTTTACTATCTCTTGCGTGTTCCCCTAATTTGGGATCAATTGGAGTGATGGTTCTGTACTCCTCTCAGACCTCCCAAGTTTTAAAGGCTTATAATCGAAATTACTAAAAATAGTTACTTAAAATTAGGATAGACCGTTCAAATTGTGTACAAGGGTTAACTAGTACTATACGTACAGCGCGGACTATATAAGGGCGAAATCAGCCCAACGGTTCGGATTCCGGACCTTTTAATCGATGGGCTAAGGAACATATATAAAAAATCACGATAACTCAACAACTAATGAGGCTATCTTCATGAAATTTGTGCTGTAGGTTATTGGCAGCGAAACTACGGCGGTGATTACGTACGGTGAGGATTGGACAATGGGTTCGGAACTTAGAACTTTTTGATCGAATTTAGGCCAAACGAGCATAATTCCGAAACCAATGAAGATAGAACCTCCAAATTTGGTATCAGAGTGTCCCTTCCTATTTCGTAAGTGTCTTTGAAATTTGGGCCCCATTGGAGTAGTGGATCGGGGACCAGCCACTCAGTTCTTAGGCCCTTAAAGCATATTTTCGAAATTAATAAAGCTAGTAACTTGAAACAAATGTAGAAGCTTCCAATTTGCCACAAGGGTGTTCTTTACTATTTCTTGCGTGCCCCCCTAAATTGGGATCAATTGGAGTGGTGGTTCAGAACCTCTCTTAGACCCCCCAATGTGTAAAAGCTTATCATCGAAATTAATAAAACTAGTAACTTAAAATTAAGATAGAGCGTTCCAATTGTGTACAAGGGTTAACTAGTATTGAAAGTATGACGGGACTGCATATGGGCGAAATCGTACCATAATTTTGGGTTCTGGAACCCTTGAAAAGTTCAAGGACTAACAAACATATATCTTACAAACACCATAACTCAAAAAATAATTCCGGTATTTTGATGAAATTTAACAGTAGGTTACTAGTAATGAAAGTACCATGGGAATTGGTTGTGGTCGAGTTTAATTTCGAAGCCAAAGAATATATTTCCTATGTCCTATGTGTCTCCGAAATCTAGACCTAATTGTAGTGGTTCAGCTATGTTCAAAGGTACTTGCTGCATTTATGTAAAATTTATTTTTATATTTAAATGAATTATATGAAAAGGTGTAAATTTTTAATTGTATTTTAGAAATACATTTAATGCATATTTTGCGTTTATAAGCTTTTCTATTAGGTATATAAACTAACCATTTAAAATAATTGCAATTTTTAAAAATTTGGATTATTAAATATATTATGCTTTGATTATCTTTTTATCACAAAATTTAATAATTAGAATTTTTTCATTTTGTAATTGAATTGGAATAAATATATTTTCATTTATTTCAAGTTTGTTTGTTTTTTAATATTTTTAAATAGATAAATTAGTAAGAATTTGTAGTATTTTTTAATAGATAGGGTAATTAGAAAATGTTTTTAGTATTATACAGTTAATTTGGTTAGCTATGTCTTACGATCAAATTAATAACAGCTTCTATGGTGTTAAAATGACTTATGGATATGTCCTTAAATTTGAACCAAATAGGTGTAGGGTATTTCTAAGTCGGTTGCACCGACTGACTGTTTCTTTACTTGTTTTTTAATTAAATATACACAATGTCAAACAAAATTATTAACAATTCTTCCGCAATTAAATGTGCTCATGTCACGTGCGGTAATCATGACGCTAAATTTATCAGTTATTAGTTGGGACGACCTGTTAATCGAACAGGATATTGACTTAATGATTACTCAATTCTATACAAAGCTTTTTGAGATAATCAACTCTTTTGTTCCTAAAATTCGCAAAACAGACAAAGCAACCGAACCTTGACTCAACGGTGAACTTAGGACATTGCGTAACCAACGCAACAAACTATACAAAATAATTAAAAATTCAAAAGAGCCTAATAATGACTTATTGGACAAGTATAAGGATCTTGCTTTTGAATTTAAACAAAAATCTAACCTAGCTTATGATAATTATATTACTAACATAGGCAACAAATTAATTACCGATCCTAAAAAATTTTTTGACTTCGTTAATACAAAACGTAAAACTTATGGCTATCCAAGCTCAATGTCAAAAGACAATACGGTTTCTACTTGTCCTAAATCTACCTGCAATTTTTTTGCTAATTCTTTTCAAATAGTTTATCGTCCACACGATTCTCCATTTTATTTTGATTTCTCTTACATAATAAACAGTTCTAATCCTATTATTACGGACTATATCTTACCGAAATTGAAATATTTAAAGCAATTACTAAACTTGATACTAAAAAAGGTATAGGACCTGACCTAATCCCACCGACTTTTTTATACAACTGTGTTAGTTATCTAACTTATCCACTTCATTATATTTTTAATAAATACCTTTCTTCAGGTGTTTTCCCTCTTGTTTGGAAATCTTCTTATCTTACCCCTATTCATAAAAAGGAAGATAAATCATTCGTCGAAAATTACCGTGGCATTGCTATTTTATCGACTATTCCAAAATTGTTAGAAAAAATTGTTGTAAACAAAATTTTGCCCATCATAAATACAAAACTAAACGAACAACAACATGGATTCAGAAAAGGTCGTTCCACAACAACAAACCTTTTAGTTTATACTTCTGAAATCCTTAATGAAATGGAAAAAGGGCACCAAGTTGATGCTATTTACACAGACTTTAGCAAAGCATTCGATCGTGTTGATCACAAATTTCTACTAAACAAACTTGCAACTTTAGGTATTTCGGGCTTTTTTCTTTACTGGATATTCTCCTATATTACAAATATATCGCAAAATATCAAATTTCAAGGATTTTTGTCGGACCCAATTAATGTTACATCAGGAGTACCACAAGGTAGCCATTTAAGTCAACTCTTGTTTAATATATTCATTTCCGATCTTTGTAATAAACTTTTCGGTGTGTCACATGTTGAATTTGCTGATGATCTCAAGATTTATCATGTAATTAAAAAGAGTTCCGATGTTGAACTACTTCAGACAAATCTTAATTCTCAACAAGAATGGTGCTTCTCTAATAAACTAGAACTAAACATTAAAAAATGCAAGGTTATAACTTTTACACGTAAGTGATCTACCATTTCATTCGGTTATAATATAAATAATGTAACCCTTGAAAGGGTTAAAAGCGGTGGCGCGAAATAAAGCCATACGAAATAAAGCCATAAAATGACATTATGGCTTTATTTCGCATTCAAATGCGAAATAAAGCCATATCAAGAATTTTTTTGCGTATGGCTTTATTTCGCATTTGAATGCGAAATAAAGCCATATTATTTTCTAAAATTTTACGAAATAAAGCCATATAGTAAAATTGATACAAATTCTAGTTTAATAGTAAACAATACACTGTAATAAAACATGTTAAATAATATTATATTTTCATTACGGGGGCTGCCGCCCCCGAACCCCCGCTAACTCAATTATTGAAGCTAGATTTAGAATCCAACACTAAAATGAAAAGAATGGTATAAGAATTCGGATACCTAATTCATTCAAAAAATTAATAAGTTCCTAATTTTTTTTAATACACTGTAATAAAACATGTTAAAGAATATTATATTTTCATTACGGGGGCTGCCGCCCCCGAACCCCCGCTAACTCAATTATTGAAGCTAGATTTTGAGTTCAACACTAAAATGAAAAGAATGGTATAAGAATTCGGATACCTAATTCATTCAAAAAATTAATAAGTTCCTAATTTTTTTTAATACACTGTATTAAAACATGTTAAATAATATTATATTTTCATTACGGGGGCTGCCGCCCCCAAACCCCCGCTAACTCAATTATTGAAGCTAGATTTTGAATTCAACACTAAAATGAAAAGAATGGTATAAGAATTCGGATACCTAATTCATTCAAAAAATTAATAAGTTCCTAATTTTTTTTAATACACTGTAATAAAATATGTTAAATAATATTATATTTTCATTACGGGGGCTGCCGCCCCCGAACCCCCGCTAACTCAATTATTGAAGCTAGATTTTGAATTCAACACTAAAATGAAAAGAATGGTATAAGAATTCGGATACCTAATTCATTAAAAAAATTAATAAGTTTCTAATTTTTTTAATACACTCTAATAAAACATGTTAAATAATATTATATTTCCATTACGGGGGCTGCCGCCCCCGAACCCCCGCTAACTCAATTATTGAAGCTAGATTTAGAATCCAACACTAAAACTAAAAGAATGGTATGAGAATTCGGCATAGCTATTTCATACAAAAAATAACCAACCCTAATTAATAAATATAAATATTCTGGAAAAGGGGGCAATCCTGCTTTTGAATCCAACTCCAAAATCCCTCCTAATTGAGAATCCCACATATACACATATATATAAATATTCTGGAAAAAGCGTAAAGCCCTGCTTTTGAATCCAACTAACAATCCCACATATACACATATATAAATATTCTGGAAAATGCGGCAATCCTGCTTTTGAATCCAACTCTAAAATCCCTCCTAATTGAGAATCCCACATATACACATATATAAATATTTTGGAAAAAGCGTAAAACCCTGCTTTTGAAACCAACTCTAAAACTCCTTCCTAACTATTTAAATAAAAAAGTTTGGAAAATTAAATTGCTTCTATTTTCACAAATAAAATTACATTTTTAAATGCGAAATAAAGCCATAATGTCATTTTATGGCTTTATTTCGTATGGCTTTATTTCGTATGGCTTTATTTCACGGCGCCGTTAAAAGCATTACCGATTTGGGGATTCCGTTCGATTAAATGTTTGTTGTATTAAATATCTTAACTTTATCCTCACGCAGGTAAATTCTGTTTTCCTGCTTTACTTTTGACGTCTTAAGAAAAAACATTGACGTTCAGTTTTTAGCAGATAATTTTAAAATAAATAATGGGGCAGAAATACGAGAAGCACTAAATATTTAGTTGAAAATACTCATAGAACTGAATATGGAAAAAATTAACCAATAAACAGATTCAATAAAAACAGTCATCTGTTTCAACACAATAGATATTTTCAACACAAATTTCTAGATAAAATTAAAATTTCTTAATGACCTAAAACAAAAATTTTAACCTTCAATATATTATATTATATTCAAGTTCACATTTTATAATTCTATAATTTATTTTTTTTTTTTTTTTTTTTTTTTTTACGAGGGAATGGAAAGCTCGAAAGCCACCCATTGAAACTATGTGGTGTTTCTTTGGGTAGTGTATGACCTTAACACACCAAAACCACACCCTTTTTGAACCAAACTTTAGGAGGGAACCTGTAATACAAATGTACAGTTATGTTACAGGGATGAGGATATGGAAGGATTTAGGATTATGGTGGAAGTTATTTGGAATTTTTGGATTATGGGGGATGGGGAAAATTGGATGGGATATTTAGAAGAAAGATGTTAATGTTCTTCTTAAATTTGTTTAAATCGTACATATATACATTATCAACTTTGGGGAACACATTTGATGGAATATGGTTCCATAAACGAGAAGAGCGCATGACAAACGAATTTCCATAAGCCGTGTTACGCCATCTAGCTAGTTCAACTGTGTAGGGATGAGCATCTGTTGCCCTCCTTGTTTCCCTTTGGAAAATCTTGAATGGAGGCATAAGTTGTTTGATTTCTTTAGAACAGGTGTTAGTCCCTACAAGATATCTATAAAACAAGGTCAGTGACCCAACAGTGCGACGATGGCTGAGTGGAGTGAGCGTTGAGGTAACACTGGGATCATTTGTAAGACGAATAGCTCTATTTTGCACTTTATCAAGATATCCCAGCGCCGTAATGGGAGCACCAGCCCAAATATGTGCATTATACTCCATTTTCGGCCTGATATAAGTTTTGTAGATGTTAAGGAGATCAGAGGGTGAGACGTAAGTTTTGCAGCGATACAAGAAACCCAAATATTTAGCAGCGTCCTTAGCTACTCCAAAAATATGATTTGACCAAGTCAATTTTTGGTTTAGCTCAATCCCCAAAATGTTCAAGTCTTCCGAATGGTGCAAAGCCTCTCCTTGAAAAGAAAGGTTCGGAATAGTTGTTGCTATTTTTCGCGAGACTAGACAGCATTGGGTTTTTTTGGTGTTGAAGTCAACTCTGTTGATTTCACCCCATTTTTGGATTTTAATTAAATCTTTGTTTAGTTCACTTATAGTGAAATTTTTTGCTGTTGAGTTAATCTGATGATTAATGTTACAGCGACTATGAAATTCATAGGAAGCAACAAGGGTAATGTCGTCTGCGAAGCTATGGATTGGATTGGAGGTTATTGATAGTAGGTCATTTATAAATATTAGAAAAAGGCTGGGGGATAAAACAGATCTCTGAGGGACACCAGCATTTATTTTAAAATCTTTGGATGAATATCCATCGATAAGAAAACGAATCGTGCGATTCGAAAGGAAATCTCCAATCCATTTAACAAAAACCCTACCTAGACCTAAAGCCTTGCATTTTGCCAATAAAGCATCATGCCAAACTCGATCGAAAGCTTTAGAAATATCCAAAGCCACAACATCAGACTCACCAGAATGGTGAAGACTGATATTGAGCTTTTCGCACAGGTAGGTCATGAGATCACCAGTTGAACGACGGGCTCTGAACCCGTATTGTCGATCATGAAGCATAACTTTAACGATCTAGATATTTCAAAAGCTTATAATTTATAACTTTTTCCATTACTTTGGATAGGACCGAAGTAATAACAATAGGTCGGTAGTTAGAGGGATCGCTTTTATCGCCTTTTTTAGGAATTGGAAAAACATGAGCAACCTTCCATTTGGTAGGATGAATACCCGAAGTGAAGGAAAGATGGAAAAGGTTGCGCAGAGGTTTTGAAATAGAAGTATATGTGTTTTTGAGGACGGTAGTTGTAATACCTTCCGGACCGGCTGATTTTCTTGTATCAAGACTCTTCAAGATTTTCATCACTGCTCGCGTCCTAAAGTATATTCTACCAAAGGAGCAGCCAACTTCTGGAATAGATGGAGGTCTTTGAGTTGACTGAGGCAGTGATGAGTTAGAAGCGAACTGTTTGCCAAACCAATTCGCTTTTTCTTTTGAATCTGATACGATGTGGTTGTTTATATCAACAAGTGGAGGAAAAGAAGACCCGCTATAAGTTTTCGTTTCAACTTTTGGTTGAACAAGAATTTTAGCTTGTTGATAACTCTCTTACATCTGTTCCGAACCACTATATAGTTGGTCCTGTGAGCCTCTAAACCACTGTCCCGGTACTTTTTGAAGGCCTCCTCTTTTTTTAGAATGGCTTCTTTACAAATGCGATTAAACCAAGTTTTGGGTTTCCGTTTGATAGATTTCATGGAGTGAGGTATAAATAATCTCATTCCAAGTAGAATAGTTTCACTAATCGCATTTCCAGCAAAGTCAACATTCCTACCACGGAAGCACAGGGACCAATCAAAGGTTTTGTAAAAATTGTTCAGACCTTCCCAGTTAGCATGGTTATAACGCCATACCAGTTTTTTGGGAGGGACCTTTGATTGGACACTGAGCCTGCCCGGAAGCTTGTATTGACCAAACAGTGATCAGAGCCCCCCAGGGGGCAACCAACTGAAACCACATACTTTTCAGGGTGTGTGGTTAGAAACAGATCCAAGAGGTGACCTTCTTGATCAGCACGGTCAGGGATTCTAGTGGGATTTTTAACAAGTTTAGAAAGGTGGAATAGAGTAGAAAATAATTCAACTTGTTTCCCAATCGAGTTTTGACTCGGAGAAGAGGTACTGGAAAAGTGAAGCCAGTCTTTGTTATGAACATTAAAATCCCCCGCCAGAACAATTTCGGTCTCAGGAAAACAATCGAGAATTTCGTTGATCTGGTTTGAAAGGTTTTCAATTTCCATAACAGTTTCTTGTTCACTTGAATTGGGTGATCTGTATAGAAAACAGAAATGTATAACATGCTTTTCAACATGGATTTTTACCCAAACGTAATTGAAAGTTGGGCTTGAAGATTTATATTTGTCAAGAGTGTTAAAAGCAATGTCTTTTTTTATGTAGATGGCGATGCCTCTTTTGGGAACGAAGTGTGAAATGAGTAAGTAGCCGTTAATATCGAAGTTAACATTGTGACTACTAACTTTACTAGCGTTTCACATAGAGCAAGGATTGCCGGTTTAGTTAAATTAAGATGACCTTCAACGGCATGGAAGTTCGTTTGCAAACCGCGAATATTACAAAAATTGAGGTTAAAGTTGATAATTTTGCTAGAAATTAAAAAGAGAAAAAAAAACAAAAATGCTTATTTATGTACGATTTTATCAACCTATCGACAACACCTTTTAAAAAAAAAAGAAAATAAAATTTACAAAAAAATTTTAAATTTAAAAGTCTAAAAGTTATTTATTTTTTTTTTTTTTTACTTTATAAACTGCATTTTAACTGTGTTTTCGCTATGCATTAATTTTTTACAATCTAAATAAATAAACTTTTGATTTTAATGTATTTAAATTTATGCTTTGTAATTAAATTTAATGTTAATTTTAAGTTTTAGCTATAAGAATTTTTTGTAAAAACATTGTTTTGATTCAAATAAATAAATAAATAATATGACTCTGACTTTAGCCTTGATGTTGGCGTCACGAATGTTTTTAGCGATTTGGATTTTGTTGTTAATGTTAAGAATGCCTTTGGTTGCGGTAAGACAGCCCGTGAGAATTACAGTTTTATTGTTGTTTTATGTGATTTTTATAGCCTCCCAGATGGCCAGCTCTTCTGCCACAAAAACTTGACAGCCGTGGGGTAGGCTTCCCTTTATAAGTGTTTTGTCATTTTCTATTATTGCAAATCCTACTTAATCGTCCGTTTTCGAAGCATCAGTATATATCAGCCTATGATTTTTTCATTTGCCTTTTTTTTTTTAAATAACCTTTGATATGTGTTTTTCTCTGTATTATTTTTCTGGTTATTTGCTAGGCTTATATCTATGCTTTTACTCCAGTTTCCCCATATATGACTATATTTTTTTACCGGTTCGGGTGGTTTTATTTCCACGTTTAGCCTTTTGAACTTGTAAATAGGGCTGAAGATTTTAACGCCATATTTCCCGTGATTTGTTGTTTTACTAAGTCATATAGGGGGTGGATGCTGTTAACTAAAGCTCTCACTATGTTTTTGGTAAGGCAAGCGTATCTTATTTCCATGAATGGGGGCATGCCTGACTCCATGGTGAGTGGTGGTATAAGAGTGGGGTTCAAGGCACCTAGGGCTACGCTTACTGCATTGTTTAGGGCTTCTTGAATCTTTGTTATGTTGCCCTTTGTGGTGCATCTATAGATCTCTGTACCGTATTGTATTTTACCAAGAGTGATCGCTTTGGCTATTATTTTACAGCTGTAGCTGGAAGAGGACCATATTTTTTTCTGCAGATGAATCTTAGTAAGTTGTTTGATTTGCTGAACGAGTTTCTTATTTCATCTATCTTGTTGTTGTATTTCAGTTTCCTGCTAAAATTCATCCCCAGGACTTTAATATTGTTCTTGTTCTGATGTACTTTTCCCATTGTGTGATTGTTGATTTTATATAATTTGTTCGTTTTCTGCACAGTGTAGCAACTCTTTTTTTTCTGTCGAAAATATGGCTCCTTTTCTCTCGGACCAGGAGTTCATTTTTCTGAGTGCTTTATTTATAATGTTTTCTATAATTGATGTGTCACCTGGTCAGAAGTAACACGTTGTCCGCGTATATGTAGGTCTTTAGGCGCGGGGTCATATTTAACTCTTCCGCTAGAGAGCTGATATATATATTGAAAACTGAACCGATATATATATTGAAAAGCTGGAAATATTAAAATTAAGTGTTGTGATTTGGATAATATAGCCGCATCCCCAATGGCGGAAAATTAAGTATATCTCTTTTTAGTTAATACTCAATATATTTTTTTTTCAATTTTTTTTTGTTTTCTATAATTTAATTTAATTCCTTTCCTTAAATTTTATTCTAATTTCACAGCACTAATTCTAATTTAATTTTCTAAAAATCACTTATGTTCTTTTTTTATTTCATGTTGAAAATATTATTTTAATTTACTTTTACTTTTTCAATTTTTAATATTTAATTTTTTTATATAATATTTTACTTTTAATTTTACTTTTAACTTCGTACCGGCATGTGATTTGTTTTGTTTACATTAAATGTAATACTGCTTTCCTTTATGGAAGATTACCTTCTTATCTAACATCTACTAGTTGTAAACAAATCAATTAAAATATATCCAGCTCATTCCCTCCCCCTCGGATGGTAATATTATTATTTCTAATTAACTAAAACTATTTAAAATAAATTTAATTTTTTACATATACGTGCGTATTTTGACTTATATGTAGATTTAGCTGTGTGTTAGTTTTTTTGATGTAACTAAGTTCAATAAAGTCTAGTTAAAAACTGTTGAATGGTGTTATAAACCGATTGCTCACTTATAGCAGAATATAATAAAGGTATTGTTGATGGTGTTTTGTAAATATTATTAATAATATTTTTATTTGTGTAAACGGTGATAACTTGTTCGGGCTGTATGAATCGTACACATATAATATTTAACTTAAATTTTAATATAATTAATAATTCTTTTTATTTTTTTTTAAAGAAAAGAAGAGGAAAAAATTTTTTTTTTTACATTGCATTTTTAATGAAATTTTGATTTTTCTTAGTCTTTTCCAAAACTTAAATTTTTTCTGTTTTTTTATTTATTTTTCTTAATTATTATTAAAACTTTCCAATTTTCGTGTTAATTTTTGTAATATTCGGGGCCTACAAGCTAATTTTCATGTCGTAGACTTATCATCCCCTAATAATTTTTATTTTCATCCCTTTTCCATCCCCACTCATCACGTCTTTGTAGATTTTATGAAAGCGTACGACAGCATACAAAGAGGTCCCCTATGGAACGCAATGGTGGAACTGGGAATCCCAAAGAAACTGGTCAACCTGGCAAAAATGACTACTGAAAACAGTAAAAATTGTGTCTGCATTCAAGGTGACCTCTCTGAACCGTTCGAAACAAAAACAGGAGTGAGACAGAGAGATCGGCTAGCGCCAATGTTATTTAATCTGGCACTTGAAAAAATTATCCGTGCATCAGAGATTGAAACAAAACAAACACTTTGGTGTAAATCATCACAAATTCTAGGCTACGCTGATGACCCCGACCTGATAGGCAGAAACATAAATGTTGTAAAAGAAAACTTTATAAAATCTCGCGAAAAGTGGCAACTTATATTCCCAGCTTGATTTTTCAGGGAGAAGCTTTGCAGCACTCAACAGAGTTAAATATTTTGGGCATCGAGTTAAACCAGAAATTAACTTAGTCAAATAACATTTTTGCTATAGCTAAAGATGCAACTAGATGTTTGTGTTTTTGGTATCGCTGTAAAACTTACTTTTCCGCATTAGGTCTCCTCAATATCTATTAAACATATATTAGACCAAAAATGGAGTATAATGCACATATTAAGGCTGGTGCACCCCAGTCGATAAATTGCAAAACAGAGCTATTCGTCTTATAAATGATGCCAATGTTACCTCAACGCTCACGCCACTTAGTCATCAGCGCACAGTCTAGTCACTTACCTTGTTTTATAGATACCTAGTGGGGTCGAACACCTTTTCTAAAGAAATAAAACAATTAATGCCTCCACTCAAAGTTTTCCAACGTGGAACAAGGTGTACAACAGATGCTCATCCTTACTGTGGCCAATTGTTAAGATTGCGAAATTCGGCTTATGAAAATTCGTTTGTTTGCGCATTACGAGATTATTAAATCACATACAGTTGGCAATTCGTTTGTGTACGACTTAATTAAATTTAAGAAGAATATTAACATTTTTCTCCTCAATATCCCTCCAAATTTTCCTCGTGCCCCATAATCCTAAATTCCCAAATAACCTCCCACAATCCTAAAATCCTTCCATATTCCCATCTCTGTAACCGAACTGTACATTTATATCACTGGTTCCTTCCTAAAGTTTGGTTCAAACAGGGTGTGGTTTTGGTGCGTTAAAGTAGCACAAGTTACGTATACTCCACCTAATATTACCTGTAAAAATAATGCAGACATAATGTCAGCATTTCCCGTTTACAAAACTGTGAGAACCATTAGTTTCCCAACAAAATAATTATAATAAAATTTAATTCCTCAAATTGTTCTAATAACATAGTTTTTTGTGTTAAAATAAAGTAAAAGCTGAATAGGCACAATTATAAATATAAATTAACTAGCAGATTTACCCGGCGTTGCCCGGAAGCTTGCAAATTGTAAAAACGCAAGCTTCAGCCAATTTGTTGAAATACTACTTTGCTTATAAATGAAGCTTTTTCACACAAAAAAATATTTGTGGAGTTCCGTTAACCCATCGTGGCCCAACAGCTTTTTATAGGTTTTTTCGTTGCTTTGTTATATATATTACAAATGATTTAACCGATTAACTTCAAATTTTGTATAATTGTTCTTCTTTGAAAATGAAGTTCAATTTACTAACAGACTTGGAAGTTGTTAACCCCTGTCGACCCGACGATTGTTCAAAAAAAAATTTGTAAGTAAATTACGTCCAATTTCTGAAAGTAGGTACAACTTCTTTGAATTAGGGGAATGCTTAAAAAAATGTTTTGTCGAGTTCTTTTAACCGATTGCGAAACAAAAACTTTAAAAAACAGTTTGAACGATTATCTCTAATTTTTCTATACATGGTGCTTCTTGAGAATTTGGTGCTCCTTGACGATAGAGTTGAGGATGTTAGGTTCCCGGCGAATAATGCTAACTGAATTAAAATGACTATTGGTCAAATGGGTATACTAAATTTGCCATTATGTCATTATACTATGTCAATAGTAGTTATCTTGAATTGCCAACGTTTGAATAAAATATAGTCGATGGTTTAGAAAAAATTTAAAAATTTGCTTTTCAACTTATATTTTGTTTAGTACTCACCTGAAAGTTGTAATACGCTCTTCCTCGTTTTTTTACGATTCGATGAGAGAAATGTAGGCATATTTTTTGGAAAAACTGTTTTAAAATACTATGTATTTAAGCATTATATATAAGAAATTGAATTTTTTGATTTTTAGATTTCATTTGAAGAAAACTGAAAATTTCATTGAATCTTTGTTCAAAACGCACAAACAGGTCAAAACCAAATTAACCATGTGGATTTTAATTAAAATGTTGGTACAAAATTTTCAATAAAATACTTTTAATCGTATAAGAAAATAAAATTTATAGAAAACTTCATGGCGTCGTCGTGGAAAACGGGTTAATCGAATTAACTAAAACTTTTTGCAGCCTCTCTTTAGACTGCAAAATCAACCTGTAAAATTGGACACAAATTGAAAACACAAAATTTTTTGAAAGTCCGCCAGGCCGAAATGGGTATAATTATTCCAACCAAATTTATACAACTAATTGCGGTTGCTAAGAGGAACATTTGTGCAAAATTTCAAGTCAATTTGTCAAACGGTTTTGACTCGAAATCAAAAACATTGAAAAAGCTTCTTTGCGCCCTCATGCCCAAACGGGTTAACCGAACTCAACCAAAATTTGTGCCAGACTCTATTGTCGACTGCGAAACCACCTTGTAAAATTGGACACAAATCGGAAATACAAAATTTTTTGGAAGCCCGCCACGTCGAAATGGGTTAAATTATTCCAAACAAATTTATGCAACTAATTGCGGTGGCTAAGAGGAACATTTGTGCAAAATTTCAAGTCAATCGGTCAAACCACTTTCACTCGACATCAAAAACATTGAAAAAGCTTCATTGGGCCCTCGTGCCCAAACGAGTTAACCGAATCCAACAAACATTTGTGCCAGCCTTTCTTTTCGACTGCAAAACCACCCTGTAAAATTGGACACAAATCGGAAACAAATAATTTTTTGGAAGCCCGCCGGGCCGAAATGGGTCAATATTTTCGAACCATCTTTATACAACTAATTCCGTTTGCTAAGAGGAAGATTTGTGCAAAATTTCAAGTCAATCGGTCAAACGGTTTCGGCTCGACATCAAAAACATTGAAAAAGCTTCATTGCTCCCTCGTGCCCAAACGGGTTAACCGAACCCAACAAAAATTTGTGCCAGCCTCTCTTTTTGACTGCAAAACCACCCTGTAAAATTGGACTCAAATCGGAAACACAAAATTTTTTGGAAGCCCGCCGGGCCGAAAGGGGTTAATTTATTCCAACCAACTTTATACCATTAATTCCGTTTAATAAGAAGAACATTCGTGCAAAATTTTAAGTTAATCGGTCAAACCGTTTCGACTCGACATCAAAAAAACGAAAAAGCTTAAAACGGCTCTGGAGCCGCAACCTGTTGACTTATAAAAATGCGACATAGCCTATGTCACCCCCCGGGCTCCCAGAATTATTCCTTTAAAATTTTGTGACAATCGGACCAGTGGTTTTCACGTGAATCCTGGACAAACAAACAAACAAACAAATAAACAAACAAATTTTCTTCTTTATATATTAGATAAATAATTTGTATTAACAAATTTTTGTAAGTTAGTCTTGAATTTTAAGTCAAAGAGAACAGTGTATTAATTTAGAAAGTTAAATAAAAAGTTTTTTCTCAAAACCAAAT
The DNA here is from genome assembly GCA_963082915.1 of Dolichopus griseipennis. NCBI lineage: Eukaryota > Metazoa > Arthropoda > Insecta > Diptera > Dolichopodidae > Dolichopus > Dolichopus griseipennis. Next base: position 49,121,362 of record OY720444.1, on the reverse strand, counting down.
AAACAGTTTTTATTGACTTGATATTTTTTTTATAACTGTCTAAAAACAATTATATAAGTGGCGCAGTCGGTAGAATTGCTAAAAATAAATGTAAAGCAATTAAGTGATCGAATCGAAAAACAAAATAAATTAAAAATAAACTCTTATAAAATAAAATAAAAATTTATCAAAAAAAACGAAAAATATTTAAGAACAAACTAATTCGAGAAAGTGGATAACGAAGTCAATTATTTAATTCATTAATACTAAAAAGTGCGCTGAAACAAACTTCTCAGTAATATAAAATTGTTTATGAGAAGATTAAATATCACAATAAATCCAAGAAAGAGATATAAGATTAAATCAAATGGCAGCAGCTCTTCAAATGTACCAACAACAAGACTCAATTAACCAACAAAGTTAAAGGGTACTTAGAGAAGTACGATTTATGTCCTGTTTCACCGATAATCGATAAGAAAATAAAAATATTTAAACAAGTTGAAATACCACCTTTGAAAATCTCCGCTATAAATGGTGAAGACTCAATAAAGTTAGAAGCTCATACACCAGCATTTGACGAGTTAAAAGCTGATAAAAAAGCTTTAATCAAATGGAAAGTAAAAGACTTACCCAATCGTTCATATGACTTTATAATAGGTGTAGACTTACTTAAAAGCTTAAATTGTACAATTAATTTAGAACAAGGTACTGTTATACTTAATCGACAAATACAGAAATTAGAAAATAAACCGTACATATTTAACCAAATACATTCTTTAGAACCCGTTAAAACTTATCTTGAAAATTTGAAATTAAACCATTTAAATGAAGAAGAATACGTCGAAATAAATAAACTTATAAAAAATTTTTTAAACTGCTTATTTCGGCCATGTAATGCGTGGTCCTAAATATCAATTCCTTCAGCTGATCATGGAAGGGAAAATTGAGGGCAGACGTGGTATTGGCAGAAAACAGTTATCATGGCTCAGAAACATCAGAGACTGGACTGGAATATGGAGTGCAGAAGAGCTAGTACACCTCACAAACAACAGAGAAGAATACTCAAATCTAGTTGCAAATATTGTATAAAAATGTTATGTATTTGTAAAAAAGTCAAAAAGTTTTATGTAAATAAATTCCATGTGATCGCTTACATTCTTTAGAGGATCGCATTTTAGAAAGAAGAAAGATAAAAAATTTTAGGAAATTATTTTTTAAAGAAGGAGATAAATTAAGCAGTACAACAGCGATTGAACACAAAATTATAACCACTATCGGCCAAGCAATAAACGCGAAGTTATATAGATTTCCACCACAACATGAGGAGGAAGTAAGAAGGCGAGTTAGAGAAATGGAGGAACAAGGAATCTTCAGGAAAAGCAATTCCAGATATGCCAGTCCACTAATAGTCATACCAAAAAAAACTGACAATTCTGGTAAGAAGTTCAGAATTGTAGTGGATTACAGGAAGTTGAACGAGAACAGTAGATGACAAATTTCCACTTCCAATAATAGACGCCATTCGGGACAAATTAAGAAAGGCGCAATATTTCAGTACAATTGATCTCGCAAAAGGATACCACCAGATTTTAATAAACGGGGAAGACAAAAAGAAAACGGCTTTTGTTACACCTCACTGACTCTACGAATTTAATAGGATTCCATTCGGACAAAAAATGATGAACGAAATCTTAAGAGAACATATAAACCGAACTTGTGTTGTTTACTTGGACGATATCCTAATATTCAGCACAACTTTACAGGAACATGTCAGAGCAATAAAAGAAATATTTACAGTTTTGGAAAAACGCAACCAAAAAATACAGACAGACAAATGTAATTTCATGAAGAAGAAGACAGAGTTTTTGGGACATATATTAACAGAAGAAGAACTGAAACCTAATTCTCATAAAATAAAGATTATACAGACAGACAAATGTAATTTCATTAAGAAGAAGACAGAGTTTTTGGAACATATAGTAACAGAAGAAGGACTGAAACCTAATCCTCATAAAATAAAAATTATTGAAAGCTTAACAATTTCAAATACTCAAAGACAAATTAAGAGCTTCTTGGGCCTGACAGGTTAGGACTAAGCTAAAGTAGCCCAACCGATTACGAAATACTTACGAAAAAATATGAAGATCAACACGAAGGATCCAAATTACATAGATGCATTCGAAAAACTAAAACCTCCAATAACCAGCCATCCTATACTTAAATATCCTAATTTTGAAAAATCCTTTGTTTTAACAACAGATGCGTCGAACTACGCGATTGGAGCTTTCTTATCTTAAGAAGGACATCCAGTATCTTTCGCTTCAAGGACGTTAAATCAATATGAACAAAATTATTCGGCAACCGATAAGGAATTTCTTGCCATAATTTGGGCGGTGAATTACTTCAGACCGTATCTGTATGGAAAAAAATTTAAAATCTTTACGTTATTAAAATATAACGGTAAAGACATCTCAACTAGACATAAGAGATGGCTACTAAAATTAGGGGAATATCATTTTGACATAGAATATCTCCAAGGAAAGGAGAACAAAGTAACAGATTTTCTAAGTCGTATTGAGCATAAGGAGGAAACCGATGAAAAAGGGGAAAATGAAAATGAAATAGATAAAAATACTAATATAAATGAAGAAAATTCATCAAATTTTGATTTATTTAATATCGAAAATGAAAGTAACAGTGAAGCTTTGGCAAAAGTACATTCAACGGAAGATGAACTATTAGAGCACATTCTAATTAAAGAAGAGATTGTCAACAAATATAGAACACAAATTATCTTAACCAATAATAAAACTGTAGAAATAGAAACAATATTAGGAAGAAAAATAATATATATAGCAGAGCATGATTTTGAAAGATTAGGAGAAATTTTTAGAAAATATATAGCAAATGGTAAAATTGGTATATTCTCAGAATTATCTGATAGTAAATATAATGAAGTACAGCAAACATTAATTGAGTTATATTCCAATAGTAGAAAAATTAAATTTATAAGGTGCTTCTTTGTACCATGGTAAGGGAAAGTTTCCACTCAGGAATTCAAGAAACTTTATAATAACATTAAAAATAAAATATATTACCCTAAATTACTAGAACTTATTCCAATAGTAATAAATCAGTGTGAAGTATGTCAAACAGTTAAATATGACAGAAAACCGATTAAACCTAAATTCGAAATCAGTGAAACTCCATCAAATATAAACGAAATAGTAGATATTGATACTTGCATAATTCTGAGACATGTGTTTTTGACAATAATAGAAAAATTCTCAAAATTTGGTACTGCATACTATATGAATGACAGAAATCATCCTACTATTTTAGAAAAATTAGAACAACATTTCACCCAAATAGGGAAACCACAAAAAATCATATCAGACAATGAATTCAAAGCAATTCAAATTAGAGAACTATTAAACAATGAAGGAATTTCTTTACATTTAACTAAACCCAATAGTCATACGGGAAATGGAGATATTGAAAGATTTCATAACTCCATCGCAGAAAACTTTCGAATTCTTAAATTCAATAAAAATAATTTCTCTGTACAAGTTCTCATACAAAGAGCAATTAGAAACTATAATAATAGGCATCACTCGACAATTAAATGTACTCCAAATGAAGTACAAATCGACAGGTAGATTTTGAAAAAATTAAAGTAAACATAGAACAAGCATAAAAAACTTAAAATTAATAAATTGAATAAAAGTCGCGAAAGCTATGAAGAATACAGATCCACAAGCTTCATAAAAAATTACAAGCCAGTGACATAAGAACATAAAGAACAGCCGAAATTTAAGAAAACTAAACTTAATAATACACATTAAAATAACATTAAACGACCTCTTAAATTTTCAGATATGGAAAATATTAACAATGATCCTACTGCTGACAACAACTAGTTTAGCTTCATTAGAAGTTAATAACATAGAAACCGACTCGGGTTTGCAAAAATTAATCTGAACAAAACGGACTTAGTAACACAAACAAGTATTATAATCCACATAATTAATCCTGACGAAATTATCAATGTACTAAATACAATTACTGAAAAATTAGAAAATCTTGGTTTAGAACATAAAACCATTTTACAAACTCAAATAAATCACCTAATAAATAAAATTAAAATTATTACACCCAAAACAAAACGAATTAAAAGTGGACTCGTAAATGCAATAGGAAGGACATCAAAATGGTTGTTTGGAACTTTAGACGAACAAGACAGATTAGATAAAGAAAATCATTTTAAAATTTTAGAATACAATCAAAATAATCTTATAAATAACTAGTTAATACCCGGTGCGCGTTGCTGCGCCTCTCAATGGAGGTTTAATTGAAGTTGATGTTACTGCAAAAAGTTAACACAAAAATTACACACGGTTTACACATGTAAATTTTAAAATGTATGAAAGCAATCTTTTTAAAACGATTTTTCTAGGATTATTCTAGTCGGCCAGCTATGGGTTAACAAATTCCAAAACTGCTAATAGTGTCAACTCAATTCTCAAGGAGCATCACGTATACAAAATTTGAAGTCAATTGGTCAAACCGTTTCGAATTTAGAGTAAAGTATTGAAAATACCTATAAAAAGCTTTTGGACCGCAATGGGTTAATGGAACTCAACAAAATTTTTTCAGGGGTTTTCTCTAAAGCCAAAGCAGAATTTCGTAAAATCGGACAAAATTTGGACCCAAAATTTTTTTTGACCACCCGTCGGCCCACCATGGGTTAACAAATTCCAAAACTGTTAATAGTGTCAACTCAATTCTCAAGGAGCATCACGAATACAAAATTTGAAGTCAATTGGTCAAACTTTTTCGAATTTAAAGTAAAGTATTGAAAATACCTATAAAAAGCTTTTGGGCCGCAATGGGTTAATGGAACTCAAAAAAAATTTTTTTAGGAGTTTTCTTTAAAGCCAAAGCAGAATTTCGTAAAATCGGACAAAATTTGGACCCAAAACTTTTTTTGACCACCCGTCGGCCCGACATGGTTTAACAAATTCAAAAACTGTTAATAGTGTCAACTCAATTCTCAAGGAGCATCACGTATACAAAATTTTAAGTCAATTGGTCAAACCTTTTGTTTTTTTTTTTCAATTGGTCAAACCTTTTGTTTCGAATTTAGAGTAAAGTATTGAAAAAACCTATAAAAAGCTGTTGGGCCGCAATGGGTTAATGGAACTCAACAAAATTTTTTTTGGGGCTTTCTTTTAACCCAAAGCAGAATTTCGTAAAATCGGACAAAATTTGGACCCAAAATTTTTTTTGACCCGTCGGCCCGACATGGGTTAACAAATTCCAAAACTGTTAATAGCGTCTACTCAATTCTCAAAGAGCATCACGTATACAAAATTTGAAGTCAATCGGTCAAACCGTTTTCATTTTAGAACAAAGAAGTTTAAATACTTGCACCACAGCCCCAACTTGGGGGTCCGTTAGAGCAAAATTTTTGGGCCACGATTTCTTTCCGTACCCAAAAACCTCTATATACAAATTTTCATAAAAATCGGCTGGGCAGTTTAGGAGTCTATTCGCTACAAACAAACAAATAAACAAACAAACATACAAACAAACAAACAAATAAACAAACTTTCGCTTTTATATATATAGATGCCAACGAGCAAATTAAAATAAACCATCAGTTTAATAAAACTATTTATAATTTAAAAACGGTAATTGAAAATGACAGAACGATTATTGAAATTCAAATAAATAAAATGAGGGAACCAATACTTCAACAAATTTTAAATCATGATTTATTATTCAAAATAGAATTAGTCAAAAAAAAAATAGATACTATACAAAACAATTTAGCTTCTGCTAGACACGGTATTGTACATCCGAATATATTAACCAACGAAGAAATTCAAAATTATGAAATTGATTTTTATACCCTACACCTACAGAATACGTAAAAGGGTATATTAACTTTGGTATGGTGTGTGTAACGACCTTAAGGAAGCGAGCTATATATGAAAAAGTATATATATTTGTGATCAGCGTGACCTCCTGAGTCGATATAGCCATGTCCGTCTGTCCGTGCGTCCGTACGCACGATAACTCAAAAAATAATGGAGCTATCTTGATGAAATTTTAACTGTAGGTTACTAGGACTGAAAGTACGGCGGGGATTGCATAAGGGCCAAATCGGCCCATGGGTTCGGATTCTGGACCTTTTAATCGATCAAAGGGCTAACGAACATATATAAAAAATCATGATAACTCAACAACTAATGACGCTATCTTCATCAAAATTGTGCTGTAGGTTATTGGTAATGAAATTACGGCGGCAATTGCGTACGGTGAGGATTGGACAAAGGGTTCGGGACTAGAACTTTTTGATTGAACTTAGGCCAAACAAGCATAATTCCGAAACCAATGAAGAAAGAACCTCCAAATTTGGTATCAGGGTGTCGCTTTCGATTTTCTTAGTGTCCTTAAAATTTGAGACCAATTGGAGTAAGGGGTGGGGACCATCCACTCGGTTCCGAGGACCTTAAAGCATATTTTCGAAATTAATAAAGATAGTAACTTCAAACATATGTAGAAGCTTCAAATTTGGCACATGGGTGTTCTTTACTATTTCATGCATGTCCCTCTAATTTTGGATCAATTGAAGTGGTGGTTCAGTACCTCTCTTAGACCCCCCAATGTGTTAAAGTTTATCATCGAAATTAATAAAACTAGTAACTTAAAATTAAGATAGAACGTTCTAATTGTGTACAAGGGTTAACTAGTATTGAAAGTATGACGGGACTGCATATGGGCGAAATCGTACCATAGTTTGAAAAGTTCAAGGGCTAACAAACATATATCTTAAAAACACCATAACTCAAAAGTCGAGTTTGGTCAATGAGTTCGGATTCTAGAAGCTTTTGATCGATTTGAGGCCGAACGAGTATAATTTCGAAGCCAAAGAATATATTTCCTATTTCCTATGTGTGCCCGAAATTTAGACTTAATTGTAGTGGTTAAGCTATGTTCAAAGGTACTTGCTGCATTTATGTAAAATTTATTTTTATATTTAAATGAATTATATAAAAAGGTCTTAATTTTTAATTGTATTTTAGAAATACATTTATTGCATATTTTGCGTTTATAAGCTTTTCTATTAGGTATATAAACTAACCATTTAAAATAATTGCAATTTTGAAAAATTTGCATATTATGCTTCGATTAGCTTTTTATCACAAAATTTAATAATCAGAATTCTGTCATTTTGTAACTGAATTGGAATAAATATATTTTCATTTTTATCTATAATATTTTTTAATATTTTTAAAAAACAAAAAAACTTGAAATAAATGAAAATATATTTATTTAAATTCAATTACTAAAGTGAAAAAATTTGAATTATTAAATTTTTTGATAAAAAGCTAATCCAAGCATAATATATTTAATAATTAAAATTTTTTAAAATTTCAATTATTTTAAATTGATAGTTTATATACCTATTAGAAAAGCTTATAAACGCAAAATATGCAATAAATGTATTTCTAAAATATAATTACAAATTTAGAACTTTTCATATAGTTCACTTAAATATAACAATAAATTTTACATAAATGCAGCAAGTACCTTTGAATATAGCTTAAGTATTGTACACGATGTCTTAATTATATATCACCTATGGTTTTTAATTTATAAAATATTATACTAAATATTTTTTATGGTAAAATTCTTAGACTTTTAAAAATATAAAAGTGTTAAATAAAAACGGAAATAGGAAAGAACCCTCGTGTATCAAATTTAAAGTTTCTATCTTCATGAATTTCGAAGACAAACTTTTTAATTTTGGCATTTCTTAGGAAGCACCTGAACCACCACTACAATTATGTCTAAATTTCGGGGGCACATAGTAAATAGGAAATATATTCTTTGGCTTTGTAACTATGCTCGTTTGGCCTCAGATCGATCAAAAGCTTCTAGAATCCGAACTCATTGTCCGAACTCGACCAGAACCAATTCCCATGGTACTTTCATTACTAGTAACCTAGAGTTTAAATTTCATCAAAATAGCGGTATTATTTTTTGACTTATACTGTTTTTAAGATATATGTTCTTTAGCCCTTGAAATTTTCAAAGGTTCCAGAACCCGAAACCATGGTACGATTTTGCCCATATGCATTCCCCGTGATACTTTCAATACTTGTTAACTCTTATACACAATTGGAACGTTCTATCTTAATTTTAAGTTACTATTTTCATTAATTTCGTTGATAAGCTTTTAAACCTTGGGGGGTCTAAGAGGGGTACTGAACCACCACTCTGATTGATCCAAAATTAGAAGAACCACACAGGAAATAGTAAAAAGCACCCATGTGCCAAATTTGAAACTTCTAAATATGTTTGAAGTTACTATCTTTGTTAATTTCGAAAATATGCTTTAAGGTTGGTCCTCAACCCACTACTCCAATTGGTCCTAAATTTCAAGGACACTTCTTTCAGCATTCCATACGTAATTTTATCTAGCTCTGGTGTAGTGCCCTTGAGGTATCTTAAGGTGTTGTCTAAAATAAAGTAAATGCTAAATAGGCATAATTATAATTGTAAATTATTAAATAATTAGTATTAAGAAATTTTGTAAGTTAGCCTTGAATTATAAGTCAGAGAGAACAGTGTATTGACTTGGAAAGTTAAATAAAAGGTTTTTCTCAAAACCAAATAAACAGCCTTTATTGACTTGATATTTTTTTATAACTATCTAAAAGCTAAATAAGTCACATTACCCAACAAAATACCGCACAGTTTCAATGGGCGACTTTCGAGTGTTCCATTCACTCGTAAAGAAAAAACAAGTGATGAAAAAAAACCAAGGGTTTTTAAAAAAGCACATTTTCAAAATAATATAGTGTTTCATACTAAGTATTTTATCGGAATATAATGTTGAAGCTTAACGTTTAATTTAGGAAATATATACGTTGGTGACTAAGTTACTGCTAACCTATAATAACAGTAAATTTTTAAGTCCTAGTAGCCCCTGTATGGGGAAGGTTGCCAAATTTCTCAAGGATATAATGCTCACTACTCCCCTTCCCCCAAATTTTTTTAGGTTCTAGGAATTAAATTGTGAATTCCACCAAAATTTGGAATTTTTCTTAGAATTTTACTATTTAGGCAAAAATGGTTAAAACTGAGAAGCACTTTCATCAATTTAAAGAACTCGTTTTAAATTTAAGAAAAACCTTTAACATATGTTAAAATATAATGTTAGACCTTTAAATTTTGTATATTAAGGAAAAAATATTTAAACAGGTATTCAAGTTACAGGTGTTTAAAAATAGCAAAATTTCAGTTTTCGAGCCCTTATAGCTCCTGAACATGGGGCTTGACAAAAAAATTTTGTTAACCGACTCCTACTAATTTCTGAGGATCTAACTTCTCCCAAAATTTCAAGACCCTAGCTTGAACCGTTTAAAAGATATGTGGGGCCAAAAATTTTGCAAAAATTGAGTTTTGCACAGTGGTAAATTTTAGTACCGTATGGCAACCGTAAACATTTAAGCGAAGTGTTTTTGTAAAGTCTATAAAAGCAGCTCGCTTCAACCGTTTTTCAATTGGAAATAGACCTATCAGAACTCTTGTTATATCAATTTAAATATAGGGCTTTTTCGGAATTTGCAGGGACTGTAGCTTCCTCACCCTTCAAAATTAAGAAAAACCTTTAACACATGTTGAAACATAATTATAGTGCTTTGAATTTTGTATATCACTAAAAAAAAATTTTAACAGGTATTCAAGTTACAGGTGTTTAAAAATAGCAAAATTTCAATTTTCGAGCCCTTATAGCTGCAAAACAGGGGACGTGACAAAAAAATTTTCTTAACCGACTTCTACTTATTTCAGAGGATCTAACTACTCCCAAAATTTGAAGACCCTAGCTTGAACCGTTTAGAAGATATGTGTGGCCAAAAATTTTGCAAAAATTGAGTTTAGCATAATGGTAAATTTTAGTACCGTATGGCAACCCTAAACATTTGCCTTTTAAAATTTTATAAAGTTTATAAAACCAGCTATCTTTTGATGTTTTCAGATTGAAAATACACCTAATAGAACTCTTGTTATAACAATTTGAATATAGGGCTTTTTCCAACTTTGTGGGGCTGCAGCTCCGTAACGGGTGGGGCTACAGAAAAAAAATCTTCTACGAAATTATTTTTTTTGTAATACCTACTAGTGGTTAAAACTTCTTTTCTCTATTTCAAACGATGTAAAAGTTTTTGTAAACATACGGACAGACGGACAGACGGACAGACGGACGGACAGAGTGAAGCTATATAGGCACATTTTTACAAAATTCTTTGAAAATGTGCTAAAAAGCTAGTCTCAATACAAACATATCCCCTATTTCTTTCAGCATTCCATTTGTAATTTTATCTAGCTCTGGTGTAGTGCCCTTGAAGGATCTGAAGGTGTTGTCTACTTCTTTCGTTGTTACTTTTTCACTTAGGGCTTGGCTACTTATTTATTGGTAGAATGTCTGATCATCATAGGTTCCAGTTGAAAGACGTCTTTACTGTAATTATGGCATTTTTTTACCATAAAATTTGCTATTTTCTTCGTTCAGGTTACCTTCAATATTCATAGTGAACTCACCCTGTAGCGCTTTTCTATTTAGGATTTTTCTAGCTTGCTTCCATGTGCTGCAGTCAATCTTTGCAAATCTTTCCCAATTTCTCTTTTTGCTTGCCTAATTTGATGTAGTCAGGGATTCTCCAAAGGATTCTGTATGGTTGTTCGTTTCTTGCAGAGCTATGACCATAGGGTTGTGGTCGATTAGTAGCTCCAGATACGGTCTGTTGACCCAGTATCCCGGAATGTTTCATTGGACTATCACTACTTTTGAGTCCTTGTATGATTTTATATTACTTTGAGTATTTATATTATTTATATGGTAATTGCTATTAATTATGTTGTGGTTATTAGTATATTGTATATTAATATTTGTATTTATATTACTATTATTAATTACCGGATTTTGCGCTCTATTGATGTCCCTGTTATATTTGGAGTTATCCTGATACATCAAGTTTAACCTTATATTTTTATGTTTTTAGCAATACGAGTATAATTATTATTTTATAATGATATTTTTATATTTTATATTAAATCAGTTTTATTTTGTATTTGATTTATATTTTTTTTAGATATATAACAAGTTTATTATGAGTAAAAGATTTTTATTTGCCTTTCATTCATCCTGAACTCATGGAGTTTCTCGATGTTTTGCTTTTTTTATTTTGATGGCGGGGGGATTTGGGGCTTCCATCTCTTCCGTCAAGTCTATTAATTTTCCCGCTATAAAGTTGATATGAGAGACGTGGATTCACTCATCTCTATATCATTTTTTATTGTATTGGTTTTTAGTTATATATTTATTTTTTTGTAAGTTTTTTTGGTTAGTTTGCTAATATCATCCAGGTCCGCTTGGGTTGGGTGAAATTGTTCCTTTATATTTATGGTACCCCGGCGGATTGGGGCTTAGAAACATCCGCAGTAAGGAATGCTTGGGGTACGAGTCCTCTAAAATCCAACGAAAATCCAGAAGCGACTGATCCAGAATGGACGGCTCTCTGGTCTGCGTCGGTTCCCCAAAGGGGCGGCAGTTAAAATACCTGGTAGTAGGTATAAAATACAAAATATAACAATATAAAATAATGAACACAAATAAAGATAAAAATATGGTAGGGATATCTACCAAAATGTCGGCAGAGACCACGGCTGCCGGCGAGGGCTTGGCTAATTCCACAAAGGGATTAGTTAAGTCGCCAGTGGTTAAAAATGTATCTACGTTCAACGCAGCCGACCCTTTTAAAAAGGGCGGTTTAGTGGGAAGATCACCACCTGTAGTTGAAAAAAAAACCAGTGACAATGTCACTAGAAATATTACTGGTTCGAATTTAATAAAAATTTCAATTGATAAACCCATAATTACAAGAAAAAACAAACCTCCTCCGGTTATTTTAAGTAATGTTGTAGAATCCCCCAAAGTTAATAAAATACTAAAAGATGTACAAATTAACTATAAAATAAATATGATGAATAACCATCAACTGAAGATTAATGTTGAAAAAGAAGGGGAATACAGAGAACTAACAAAAATCATAAATGAAGCTAATTTAGAATGGCATACTTATGAAAACAAGTTGACCAGGCCAATTAAAGTTATGGCTAGGAACTTGCATCCTTCATGCGATCCTGAAGATATAAAGCAAGAGCTTAAATGTAAGGGTTTCAAAATCATTGAAGTTGTTAACAAAAGAAAAAAAATTAAAAAGAATGAGGAAGAAACTATAGTTAAACTACCTCTTTTTATGTTAACATTTGAAAATACTGAGGACATTGATAAGATTTATAAAATAGAGTTTATTCAGCACATGAGAGTGAAAATTGAAGCTCTGAAAAAAACAAATCTGATTCCTCAGTGTAAAAAATGTCAAAGATATGGTCACACACAAAAATTTTGCCAGCGTCTAGCTAAATGTGTAAAATGTGCAGGGTCACATCTATCAACGAATTGTGACAAAGGCAAAAAGGTTACGCCGAAGTGTGCTAACTGCCTTGAGGCACACCCTGCAAACTATAGGGGGTGCGTAGTTGCAAAAGAATTACAAAAGAGAAAAAAAAAAAGTAATCCAAAACATACCAAAGAAGGTGCGTCGAATTCACCTAACCCTAAATCTAGAAGCTTAAATCCTAGCAGGGTCATCGACGGTTTATCGTATGCCCAAGTATCACAAAATAGAGCAAAAGAACCTATTAGTGCAACAAAACAGAACAATGTTGCATTAGAAAAATCAGCTGAAAAAATAATAAAACGCACTAACGTTAGGAATATAACTCATAGCACAAATAGCATTCATAAACCTAACACTAAAGCTGATAATAACATTTTAATGCAGATGATGCAAAATTTGTTAAATTCAATGAACGATATCTCTAAAAGAATAACCAATTTAGAAAACAATTCTAGCAAAAGCTATAGTGGTACTCCGAGAAAATTTCTAAATAATGGCCCAAAATAAAATTAGTATTGCTACATGGAACGCAAACGGCGTACTAAATAAAAAACTAGCATTAGAGCTATTTCTCAAAACTAAAAACATTGATGTGTGTCTCCTATCAGAAACTCATATGACAAGACAGTCAAAACTAAAAATAATAGGTTTCACATGTTATAATGCGACACACCCTAGTAATAAGCCGCGAGGAGGTAGTGCAATTTTGGTGAAAAACTCTTTACTGCATCACGAAGAGTTTAAAATAGAAACTGATGAATTTCAACTTTCAGTAATACGTGTTAAGTCCCTTAAACAGGATTTAAACATTGGGGCTTTATATTGCCCTCCTAAATATAATTTAAAGAATATGATCCTTAAAGACCTCTTGAACCGACTTGGGGATAGGTTCATCCTAGGAGGTGACTACAATGCCAAACATATCGATTGGGGTTCAAGACTTACCTCAACAAGAGGAAGAGAGCTAAGGAAAGCTATTAGAGAGTTGGGTTGCTATTTTCATTCTACAGGCGAACCAACTTATTGGCCTACTGATACAAATAAAACTCCTGATCTACTGGATTTTTTCATAACAAAAAAAATATCTCCAAATTTTATTAGCCTAGAAAATAATCAGGATTTAGACTCAGACCATTCGGCTGTCGTACTAAACCTGCATGAAAAAATTGTTAAGAAACAAAATAAGCCTACACTTGTTAATAAATCAACAAATTGGTTCAACTTTAAACAAGAGATAGAAAATAATATAAATTTAAGGGTTAAAATAACAACTAAAGATGAAATAGATGTAGCAATTGAAAATCTTAATAAAATTGTCCAAAATGCTGCATGGAATAATACAAAAGAATGTAAATACATGACAGCAGGACCTAATTATCCTAGAGATATATTAAATGCGATTAAACTAAAGAGAAGAGCTAGACGAAGATGGCATGAAACACGTGACCCAGCTGATAAAACTGTGTTGAATAGAATAACGCAGAATCTTAAAAGAAGAATTCTTGAAATAAAAAACAAATCATATGAAAAATATGTTGAGAATTTATCAGCTAAAAAAGAAAGAAATTACTCTTTGTGGAAAGCAACAAAGAGTTTGAAAAAACCTGTAGTGCCAGCCCCACCAATTCGGAAAATGGATGGTAAATGGGCAAAAAATAATAAAGAAAAAGCCGAAACATTCGCAGATCACCTGGAAGAAATTTTTCGGCCCAATGAAATAGAGTCAGACCTCTACATTGAAAATGACTTCAGAAGAGAAGAAAATGCCATTGAACTAATTACTCATATAGAAATGGTTGAAGAAATTAAAGCTCTGAAGTCAAAAAAAGCACCAGGTTTCGATCTAATTACTGCAGACATTCTAAAACAACTCCCGAAAAAAGGGATAACAATGTTAACATATATAATGAATGCTATGTTAAGGTTAAATTATGTACCTAACGTTTGGAAGGTGGCAGAAATAATTATGATACTTAAGCCAGGAAAGCCTCCAAACGAAACAAAGTCTTATAGACCTATCTCTCTGTTACCAATTATGTCAAAACTCTTTGAGAAACTGTTATTAAAAAGGTTGAAACCTATAATAAAAAATAGAAAACTAATTCCAAACTATCAATTTGGTTTTAGAGAAAAACACTCTACTGTTGACCAAGTACATAGAATCACTGATATAATTGAGAAAGCTCTAGAAGAAAAACAAATATGCTCTACAATATTTCTAGACGTAGCACAAACATTTGATAAAGTTTGGCACGAAGGCTTAATTTATAAGTTGCGGAATCTATTACCTAAAAAATATGTAGATATATTCTCATCATACTTAACTGATAGACTGTTTAGAATTAAACAGGATGAAGAGTACTCTACACTGAGAGAAATTAAAGCGGGTGTGCCTCAAGGAAGTATCTTGGGTCCAATATTATACTTGCTGTATACTAGTGACTTGCCCCAATTTCAAGAAATAACTGTAGCGACTTTTGCTGACGATACTGCAATAATGGCAGTAGGATCAAATGTCGGCGAGGCTACAAATAAACTACAAAAAGCAAGTGATAAATTATATCTTTGGACCAAAAGATGGAAAATCAAACTAAATGAATTGAAATCAGTGCAAGTAAATTTTACAAATAAACCTATTCAAAATCCCCCAGCCGTACAATTAAATGGGGTAGATATTCCTCATGAAAACAAGGCAAAATACCTAGGAATGACATTAGATGTCAAGCTAAAATGGAAAGAACATGTCAAAAAGAAAAGAATAGAATTAGAACAAAAATATAGAGAAATGTATTGGCTCCTAGGTCGAAAATCTAAATTGCCAATAGAGTACAAAATTTTGTTATATAACCAAATAATTAAGCCTATCTGGTTGTACGGCGTACAACTTTGGGGGTGTGCCAAACGAACACATATTCAGAGAATTCAAACATTTCAAAGCAAAGTGCTACGTAACATGGTGAGTGCTCCATGGTACGTACGAAATTCCGATTTACATAGGGATCTAGGAATTCCTATTGTTAGCGATGAAATAAAAAAATATGCCATAAAACATAAGACCCACTTAGAAGGTCACATAAACATAGAAGCGTCAAAACTTCTACTATTTTCAAATGTCAATAGAAGGCTTAAAAGAACTAGGCCCCTCCAACTAGCGATAAATTCAGATCACCTTAACGGAGGTCTGTAATTCCAGTAGATCATAAAAAGTTAGCGCAAAATTAATGGTTAGTCTCTAAGACTAGTTTTAATATTTTAAAACAGGGCGGGTGTTTTTAGTGTGTTAAAGTCACACATAACTGTGGTTGCGCTCAGTATCTTTCGACGATTTCCACCATCCTTACCCCGACAACAAAAAAAAATATTTATGGCAGTTAAAGTTGTTAAAGTAAAGTAGAGTGGGTGTTGTTTTTTCTTTGAAATTGTCGGTGATGTTTTTATAATTTAATGCTGTCTTATTCTGCTCCTTATATATTATAAATGCAGCTGCTTTAGTGCATCTTTTCTCTGTTTTTATTATTAAAATTCCCTTTTTTCTTAAAAAACTCGGTTAAGTTTTGTCGTTGGGCGGATGAAGACTGTTAAAGTTATTGGTTTCGCAATTAATGCACTTCGGATTAGCCAGCATTCTCGGTGTTTTGCTAAATTTTTTTCTAACACCTCCTGCAAACCGTTGGGACAACGATGTGGAGCTGCATTATTGCAAAACTTTTCCTTATGATCTAGCTTTTGGCAATTTTTTCACAGTTGCGGAGTTGGCACTTTTTGCACCTGCAGGGAGTTGATTTTTAAGGACACTAACGGAATAGGAAGACATCTTAATACCAAATTTGGAGGTTCTATCTTCCTTGGTTTCGGAATTATGGTCGATTGGCCTAAATTCCCCGCCGTAGTTTCATTATTAGTAACCTACAGCACAACTTTTAATGAAGATAGCCTCATTAGTTGTTGAGTTATTGTTATTTTTAATTTATGTTCATTAGCCCTTCGACCGATTAAAGGATCCAGAATCCGAACTCATGTGCCGATTTTACTTATATGAAATCCTCACCGTACTTTCGGTACTAGCAACCTACAGTTAAAATTTCACGAAGATAGCTCCATTTGTTTTTGAGTTATTGTGTTGGATATACGTTCGTTAGCCTGATCACAAATATATACACTTTCCCATATCTAGCTGCTTCCTTTAGGTGGTTATAAACACCATACCAAGTTGAATCCCAATTCATAAAATCGACAGTTAGAGTTTAGAAAAATACATTTTATAAAAAAAAGCGCAGTCCGTAAAATAATGAAGGTAAAACTAAATTCGTAGAGCTACTGAAATTATTTTAAGATAGAATTTTTTTCCTTAAATAACCCATTTTAAATAAAAAATTTTAAATAATAACTCATATATCAAAATACACATATTTATTACATGCGTTATTAGACAGACTGCACTTTCATAAAATATATTTTTATACCCTACACCTATAGAATAGGTAAAGGGGTATATTAACTTTGGTATGGTGTTTGTAACCACCTAAAGGAAGCGAGCTAGATATGGAAAAGTATATATATTTGTGATCAGCGTGACCGCCTGAGTCGATATAGCCATGTCCGTCCGTCCGTCCGTAGGCACGATAACTCAAAAAATAATGGAGCTATCTTGATAAAATTTTAACTGTAGGTTACTAGGACTGAAAGTACAGCGGGGATTGCATATGGGCGAAATCGGCCCATGGGTTCGGATTCTCGACCTTTTAATCGGTTTCAGGGCTAACGAACAAATATAAAAAATCACGATAACTCAACAACGAATGACGCTATCTTCATCAAATTTGTGCTGTAGGTTACTAGTAATGAAACTACTTCGGGAATTGCGGAAGGTCGGGGTTGGACCATGGGTTCGGAACTTAGAACTTTTTGATCGAATTTAGGCCAAACGAGCATAATTCCGAAACCAATGAAGATAGAACCTCCAAATTTAGTATCAGGGTGTCCCTTCCTATTTCCTAAGTGTCTTGTGAATTTGGGTCCCATTGCAGTAGTGGGTCGGGGACCAGCCACACATTTCCGAAGACCTTAGAGCATATCTTTAAAATTAATAAAGATAACAACTTGAAAAAATGTAGAAGCTTCCAATTTGCCACAAGGGTGTTCTTTACTATCTCTTATGTGTTCCCCTAATTTGGGATCAATTGGAGTGGTGGTTCTGTACCCCTCTCAGACCTCCCAAGTTTAAAAGGCTTATAATCGAAATTACTAAAAATAGTTACTTAAAATTAGGATAGACCGTTGAAATTGTGTACAAGGGTTAACTAGTACTAGAAGTACAGCGCGGACTATATAAGGGCCAAATCAGCCCAACGGTTCGGATTCCGGACTTTTTTATCGATGTCAGGGCTAACGAACATATATAAAAAATCACGATAACTCAACAACTAATGAGGCTATCTTCATGAAATTTGTGCTGTAGGTTATTGGTAATGAAACTACGGCGGTGATTACGTACGGTGAGGATTGGATAATGGGTTCGGAACTTAGAACTTTTTGATCGAATTTAGGCCAAACTAGCATAATTTCGAAACCAATGAAGATAGAACCTCCAGAAGATTTGGTGTCAGGGTGTCCCTTCCTATTTCATAAATGTCTTTGAAATTTGGGCCCCATTGGAGTAGTGGGTCGGGGACCAGCCACTCAGTTCCGAGGACCTTAAAGCACATTTTCGAAATTAATAAAGATAGTAACTTGAAACAAATGTAGAAGCTTCAAATTTGGCCCAGGGTGTTCTTTACTATTTCTTGCGTGCCCCCCAAATTTGGGATCAATTGGAGTGGTGGTTCAGAACCTCTCTTAGACCCCCCAATGTGTAAAAGCTTATCATCGAAATTAATAAAACTAGTAACTTAAAATTAAGATAGAACGTTCCAATTGTGTACAAGGGTTAACTAGTATTGAAAGTATGACGGGACTGCATATGGGCGAGATCGTACCATAATTTCGGGTTCTGTAACCCTTGAAAAGTTCAAGGACTAACAAACATATATCTTAAAAACACCATAACTCAAAAAATAATGCCGGTATTTTGATGAAATTTAACACTAGGTTACTAGTAATGAAAGTACCTTGGGAATTTGGTTGTGGTCGAGTTTAATTTCGAAGCCAAAGAATATATTTCCTATGTCCTATGTGTCTCCGAAATCTAGACTTAATTGTAGTGGTTCAGCTATGTTCAAAGGTACTTGCTGCATTTATGTAAAATTTATTGTTATATTTAAATGAATTATATGAAAAGGTCTAAATTTGTAATTGTATTTTAGAAATACATTTATTGCATATTTTGCGTTTATGAGCTTTTTAGGTATATAAACTAATCATTTAAAATAATTGCAATTTTGAAAATTTGGATTATTAAATATATTATGCTTTGATTATCTTTTTATCACAAAATTTAATAATTTGAATTTTTTCATTTTGTAATTGAACTGGAATAAATATATTTTCATTTATTTCAAGTTTTTTTGTTTTTTAATATTTTTAAATAGATAAATTAGTAAAACTTTGTAATATTTTTTAATAGATAGTGCAATTAGAAAATGTTTTTAGTATTATAAAGTTAATGTGGTTAGCTATGTCTTACGATCAAAGTAATAACAGCTTTTATGGTGTTAAAATGACTTATGGATATGTCCTTAAATTTGAACCAAATAGGTGTAGGGTAATTCTAAGTCGGTTGCACCGACTGACTGTTTCTTTACTTGTTTTATACTTATTTATTTCAAAAAATTGATTTTATTATATTATGTATACTAATAAATGTAAAAATAAAAAATATTATATTAAAGTAGATACCACTAATGAAAAACATTAAAGTCACTTAGCTTTGCGATATGTCCAAATATAATTTATAATTTTAATAATTTGATTCCGGTATATTGTATTATTTATGTTAATTACTTGATTCTTTAAACAAAATAATGCACCTTCTTTTTTAAATAAGAAATCACTTTTTTTAAAAGCACAAATTTTTTTTTCGAATTTTAAATAAATTACACCTATTAAGTCAAACATTAATATTTTACGATGAGAAAGATATACTTTTAAAGTTAGAGTCAAAGTAAATTTACGTAGATCAGAATCAAAACTATTTTTAAACATGAGTTCTGTTAGGTGTATTTTCAATTTGAAAACGGCAAAAGGTAACTAGTCTTATAAACTTTATAAATTTTTTAAAGACAAATTTTTAGGGTTGCTATACGGATCGATCATAAATTTGCTCAGCAAAAATTTGGGGACATTCCCCATTTAAGGGCTACTAGGTCTTAAAAATTACAACTTTTATGTTTTTATAAAACATTAACTTATTCACCAGTGTTAGTTTTTCCAAAATTAAACGTTAACATTGAATCTCCAACATTATATTTCGCCCTTGTTAACAGGTTTTCTTGAGTGCATTGAGGTTATATTCTTAGTATTCCACTATTAATCATATAATTAATAAATTAATGAAATAACTAAATTATAATATTATCATTAATTTTTATGTATATTTTTATAAAAATAAATGATAAAATACTCAGTATGAAACCGTATATAATTTTGAAAATGTGCTTTTTAAAAACCCTTGGCTTTTTTCCTCACTTGTTTAATTAAGCTTTCTATACTATTTATATAATTGAGACTCCCTACTACTCGGTGACGTGACATGTGGCCCCGGGCCATTATGTCCTTGGGCAATATGTCCCACCATGGATAAGATGTATTGCCCAAATTCAATTTGTGAGTCATAACTTAAATTGGTGGGACATGTCATCCTAATAATTTTTGGAAATTTTTTAAATAATATTATTTATTATATTATAAAGATTGCCTGAAAGGCTTTTACATATAATCAAAATATTAGTAAAAAACTTTTAAAGAGTCTGTAAACTTCTACAAAAGAGGTATAACAATTCGGATTGATTTTTTTGAGTATTTTGAGTATGTCATATAAAGATATAACTAGATACCAAAAATTTCATGTAATAATAAAGATATAATTAAATAAGTGAATTTTAAATAATAATTTTAGTCAATCGAATTAAATAGAAATAATAAAAATAAATCATTTTAATCAAATTTAATAAATAAAACATTAAATCAACAACTTTTCTTAAATATAATAAAAATAAATCATTTTAATCAAATTTAATAAATAAAACATTAAATCTACAACTTTTCTTAAATGTGTAATAAATAAAATAAAACTAAATAACAACGTGTTTTTTTATTTTTGATAAACAATGAAACCTAAACTTAATTTGGCGCAGTCGGTAGGATTGCCCAAACTAGTGCAAAGTTAAGAACATTTAACTATCAAGTGACTAGGTTGTTCTTATACATTAAATGGGCAATTAAAAGGAAAACCAAAAATAAAAAAATAAATAAAAATATTATATAGATAGAAATACTAATAATACTATAAATTTTGATAAGACCTTCTAAAAAAACTTTATAAAAAGATAAAAGTGTGAAAAAAGTGAAATAAAAAAGTATCTAAATCAATTAAACAAAGTTAAATTTGAAAATATGTCAACATACAACGTAAATGGTAACAACATGATTACGGTAAAAGACCTCATAAGCGAAGCCAGAGCCGTACCAACATTTAATGGTGACGACACATACGAACTGGCAAACTTCATCAAGGAAGTAGAAGCAATCCAAAACAGGGCACCAAATGAGAACGTGAAAACGTATACCAACGACATATTATACAACAAAATACAGGGACCAGCAGCAGTGGCGCTATGTAAAACAACAACAGCAACGTGGCCTGAAATCAAGAAATGTCTTAAAAGAAAATTTGGAATTCAAGAAAGTTATCTCAGGTTGAAGGAGAAAGCTGACGCAATACAATTTAAATTTAAAATACAAATTAGATGATAGTAAACCTCAAGAATTTAATAAAACAAATAATGAAATGTCAATTTTACTACATTAGAACATGCTTATAGTTCATAGTTCTTGAAAGTGGTATAAATAATCAAAAATAAAACAAGTAAAAATATTAATAAAAATAAAAATTTTTATAAATAATGGACGTTTTAATAACAATAATAGTAATTTTTCGCATAATAATAATAATAATAATTTCCCGCGTAATTTTAATAACAACAATAGAAATTTTTCGCATAATAATAATAGTAATTTCTCGCGTAATTCAAAGCAAAATAGATCCCGTTATCAACCTAATATTAATCGATCTCATATTCACTCGCCTAATTATAATAACAAGTAAAGAAACAGTCAGTCGGTGCAACCGACTTAGAAATACCCTACACCTATTTGGTTCAAATTTAAGGACATATCCATAAGTCATTTTAACACCATAGAAGCTGTTATTAATTTGATCGTAAGACATAGCTAACCAAATTAACTGTATAATACTAAAAACATTTTCTAATTACCCTATCTATTAAAAAATACTACAAATTCTTACTAATTTATCTATTTAAAAATATTAAAAAACAAACAAACTTGAAATAAATGAAAATATATTTATTCCAATTCAATTACAAAATGAAAAAATTCTAATTATTAAATTTTGTGATAAAAAGATAATCAAAGCATAATATATTTAATAATCCAAATTTTTAAAAATTGCAATTATTTTAAATGGTTAGTTTATATACCTAATAGAAAAACTTATAAACGCAAAATATGCAATAAATGTATTTCTAAAATACAATTAAAAATTTACACCTTTTCATATAATTCATTTAAATATAAAAATAAATTTTACATAAATGCAGCAAGTACCTTTGAACATAGCTGAACCACTACAATTAAGTCTAGATTTCGGAGACACATAGGACATAGGAAATATATTCTTTGGCTTCGAAATTAAACTCGACCACAACCAATTCCCATGGTACTTTCCTTACTAGTAACCTAGAGTTTAAATTTCATCAAAATAGCGGCATTATTTTTTGAGTTATAGTGTTTTTAAGATATATGTTTGATAGCCCTTGAACTTTTCAAGGGTTCCAGGACCCGAAACCAGGGTACGATTTCGACCAAATTGCAGTCCCCGTCATACTTTCAATACTAGTTAACCCTTGTACATAATTGGAACGTTATATCTTAATTTTAAGTTACTAGTTTTATTAATTTCGATGATAAGCTTTTACACATTGGGGGGTCTAAGAGAGGTTCTGAACCACCACTCCAATTGATCCCAAATTAGGGGGGCACGCAAAAAATAGTAAAGAACACCCTTGTGGCAAATTGGAATCTTCTACATTTGTTTCAAGTAACTATCTTTATTAATTTCGAAAATATGCTTTAAGGGTCTAAGAACTGAGTGGCTGGTCCCCGATCCACTACTCCAATGGGGCCCAAATTTCAAAGACACTTACGAAATAGGAAGGTACACCCTGATACCAAATTTGGAGGTTCTATCTTCATTGGTTTCGGAATTATGCTCGTTTGGCCTAAATTCGATCAAAAAGTTCTAAGTTCCGAACCCATTGTCCAATCCTCACCGTACGTAATCACCGCCGTAGTTTCGCTGCCAATAACCTACAGCACAAATTTCATGAAGATAGCCTCATTAGTTGTTGAGTTATCGTGATTTTTTATATATGTTCCTTAGCCCTGACATCGATTAAAAGGTCCGGAATCCGAACCGTTGGGCTGATTTCGCCCTTATATAGTCCGCGCTGTACGTATAGTACTAGTTAACCCTTGTACACAATTTGAACGGTCTATCCTAATTTTAAGTAACTATTTTTAGTAATTTCGATTATAAGCCTTTAAAACTTGGGAGGTCTGAGAGGGGTACAGAACCACCACTCCAATTGATCCCAAATTAGGGGAACACGCAAGAGATAGTAAAGAACACCCTTGTGGCAAATTGGAAGCTTCTACATTTTTTCAAGTTGTTATCTTTATTAATTTTAAAGATATGCTTTAAGGTCTTCGGAAATGTGTGGCTGGTCCCCGACCCACTACTCCAATGGGACCCAAATTCACAAGACACTTAGGAAATAGGAAGGGACACCCTGATACTAAATTTGGAGGTTCTATCTTCATTCGTTCCGGAATTATGCTCGTTTGGCCTACATTCGATCAAAAAGTTCTAGGTTCCGAACCCATGGTCCAATCCCGACCTTACGCAATTCCCGGAGTATTTTCATTACTAGTAACCTACAGCACAAATTTGATGAAGATAGCGTCATTAGTTGTTGAGTTATCGTGATTTTTTATATTTGTTCGTTAGCCCTGAAACCGATTAAAAGGTCCAGAATCCGAACCCATGGGCCGATTTCGCCCATATGCAATCCCCGCTGTATTTTCAGTCCTAGTAACCTACAGTTAAAATTTCATCAATATAGCTCCATTATTTTTTGAGTTATCGTGCCTACGGACGGACGGACGGACGGACATGGCTATATCGACTAAGGCGGTGACGCTGATCACAAATATATATACTTTTCCATATCTAGCTCGCTTCCTTTAGGTGGTTACAAACACCATACCAAAGTTAATATACCCCTTTACCTATTCTATAGGTGTAGGGTATAATAATGACAATGGCGGTAATTTCAATAACAATTCCGGTAAGTTTAGAAATAATCCAAATAATAATAATTATTATAATAGCAATAGGAACAGTAACTCTAATAATAGTTATAATAACCATTTGAATGGTTATAATAGATTTCAACAAAATTCTAATAATAATGTAGAACCCATGGAAGTTGAAGTTGTAAATGAAGAACAAAATTTTCTATCAAGTCCTCAGAAACTGCTCTACCGGTAGTTGAATTGGAAATAAATAAAAAGAAATTTAAATTTCTGATAGATACCGGTGCCACAACGTCAATAATCGGTTGTAACTTATTTCCCTATATCAAAAGAATAAAATTAAATCCACCAATAGAAGTTAATGTTGATACTTCTGAGCAGGACGAACAAAAATATATGAAGAAATTATTACCCCGGTTCCAAATGAATTTAATCACCAACTTGAAATGGTTTGGAAAATATTAAATTTAAAGAAAAAAATTTTAAAGCAATTTTAGGGCAAAACATATTAAAAGCAATAGACGCGAATATTAATTTTAAAAATAATTCAATTGAAATCATGGGTAGAATAACCAAATTTATAAATTTATATCCTTTTGATGAAATTCATCACCTATATTCATTAGATTTAAATTCAAAAACCTTGTTCGATTATATAAAAATGAACCAACTTAATAATGAAGAAAAAATTATTTTAAGGAAAAATATATATAAAAACAAAGCTTTATTTTATCAAGAAGGGCAACAATTTAACCAATATCGATAGCATAAAACATAAAATTATAACTAATCATAGTAAACCTATAAATTCAAAAATATATAGGTTTCCCAAAATTCACGAGAAAGAAGTAGAAAAGTAAATTTCAGAAATATTGAGTCAAGGGATAATTAAACCCAGCAATTCACCATATAGTTCCCCTATTTGGGTGGTTCCAAAGATATTGGACTACTCAGGGATACAAAAATGGAGGATTGTTGTCGACTATCGAAAGTTAAATGAAATAACGATAGACGACAAATTCCCATTTCCCAATATGGAGTCCTTATTTGACAAATTGGGAAAGGCTCAATATTTTTCAACAATTAATTTGGCTAAGGACTTTCATCAAATCCTGGTGAATGAGCAAGACCAGCCAAAAACAGCTTTTTCTACACCGCAAGGTCATTACAAATATGTCAGGATGCCACTCGGATTAAAGAATGCTCCTGCCACATTCCAAAGAATGATCAATCATGTGTTAAGAGAAACTATCAACGTTTGCTGCGTAGTATATCTAGATGATATACTAGTCTTCAGCACATCTCTAAAAGAACACGAAATTACTATCAATAATATTTTTCAAAAAATAAGAGAATATCGTCTTAAAATTCAAGTCGATAAATGCTCATTTCTGGCCAAAGAATCGGAATATCTTGGTCATCTCTTAAAAAATAATGTTATTAAACCAAATCCAAAAGAAATTGAAACAATCTAAGAAGTCAAAATACCAAATACCCAAAAAGCTATTAAAAGTTTCCTAGGAATTACTGGTTATTATTGCAAGTCAATCAAGGACTATGCGAAAATAGCACAACCACTAACTCATTGTTTAAAAAAACGAGGAAGATTATAGTTGCCCTTGTCAACTTTTAGATACCCGTGCATACCCACTAACCGTTATTTATTTCCCTTATGCTATTATAAATATTACAAAAAAAAATATAATTAATTAATATATATAATTTTTAATTCATACCATAATTACCATAATTACCATAGGTACCATAATTATTGCTTAAAAACAAAAAAAACCCTAAAAGTTGGTCTGGATGATGTCCAACTTTGCCAACTAACTTTCCCTATTACTTTACCTGCCCAGTTTTAATTTTAACCTCGTAGCTTCATTAGATTCAAAGTTATCGAATCGACAACTTGGCATGGCAGCTACCCGAAAATGGGGCAGTAACATTATGAAATTCCATATAAGTGCTCGATTCATTATATAACAAATCGTGTATAATTTTCATACTCGTAGTGTAATTAGTTTTAAAGAAATTCATATTGGTGCAAAGAAGTTGTATGACAGCCCCCGAAAATGGAGCCGTGACATTTTGAAACTTCATATAATTGCTCGATCCATTATATAACTAACAGTGTGTAATTTTCATCCTCGTAGTATAATCAGTTTCCAAGAAATTCATATTGATACAAAGAAGTTGTATGTCAGCCCCCAGAAAATGGAGCCGTAACATTTTGAAACTTCATATAAGTGCTCGATTCATTATATAACTAACCGTGTGTAATTTTCGTCTTCCTGGTATAATTACTTTTGAAGAAATTTATATTGGTTTAAATAAGTTGTGTGGCAGCTCCCCGAAACCTTGGTCTGATTTTAACCAAAAAGAATAGGGTGAATTTCAAAACTCTAGCTCTAATTTTTCAATTCTATCTCTTTTAATTAATTTTTAATTCACGAATATATTAATCTTAAGCAAAATAAGCTTCATATGATATGATCATATTCATATAATAATCATCATGATAAATATTAATCATCATATTCATAATCATTATATCTATCAATATCAATAAGCCATTTACTTAAAAAAAATCTTTGTGTTCTTTTTTGCTTATCTTAAATAAACTACGCATCATTTAAATAATATGAAATTCTAACTCGAAATCGTTATCTACACAAAACAAAACAAAAACAAAAAAACAAAATTCATATAATTTCATGTTAAATACAAGATGCATAGAAATATTTCAAATTTTTATATGAAAATGTTGGAGTTAAAAAAGTTAGCTGTTCGAGAGCTACCCGAAGTTTTGGTCCGATCTTAACCAAAAAAAATAGGGAACCTAGAAATTGATTGAAAAATATTTTGTGAAAATTTCAAAACTGTAGCTCTTTTAGTTTTTGAGTTATCGTGCTGACACACAGACGGACGGACGGACAGACACACATAGCTAGATCGACTCATTTTTCGATTCTGAGCCGATACGTACCCTTGGCACTATATCTAGCTCGTCTAGATCGATGCGTTACAAACGGAGGAGCAAATCTAATATACCCGATGTCATATATGTATGCACGGGTATAAAAAGTAAAGAAACAGTCAGTCTGTGCAACCGACTTAGAAATACCCTACACCTGGTTCAAATTTAATGGGGAATCCATAAGTCATTTTAAAACAATAAAAGCTGTTATTAGTTTGATCGTAAGACATAGCTAACCAAATTAACTTTAAAATACTAAAAACATTTTCAAATTACTTTATCTGTTCAAAAATAATTCAAATTCTTACTAATTTATTTATCTATTTAAAAATATTAAAAAACAAAAAAACTTGAATTAAATGAAAATATATTTATTTCAATGCAATTATAAAATTGAAAAAATTTGAATTATTAAATTTTGTGATAAAAAGCTAATGAAAGCATAATATATTTAATAATTAAAATTTCTCAAAATTGCAATTATTTTAAATTGTTAGATTATGTACCTATTAGAAAAGCTTATAAACGCAAAATATGCAATAAATGTATTTCTAAAATATAATAAGAAATTTAGAACTTTTCATATAACTCATTTAAACATAACAATAAATTTTACATAAATGCAGCAAGCACCTTTGAATATAGTCTAACAATGTCTTAATTATATATCACCTTTGGTAATAATTCATTAAAATATATAATATAATAAAACTTAAAAAAAAGGAATTTCATCGTTTATTAAAAAAATATTTTGTTTTTAATTTATAAAATATTATACAAAATATGTTTTATGGTAAAATTCTTAATATTTTAAAAATAAAAATGTGTTAAATAAAAACGGAAATAGGAAATAATCCTCGTGTATCAAATATAAAGTTTCTATCTTCATGAATTTCGAAGATAAGCTTTTTAATTTTGGGATTTCTTAGGAGCCCCTTGAACCACCACTACAATTAAGTATAAATTTCGGGGACACATAGGAAATAGGAAATATATTCTTTGGCTTCGATATAATACTCGTTTGGCCTCAAATAGATCAAAAGCTTCTAGAATCCGAACTCATTGTCCGACCTCGACCAGAACCAATTCAGATGGTACTTTCATTACTAGCAACCTAGAGTTTAAATTTCATCAAAATAGAGGCTTTTTGAGTTATGGTGTTTTTAAGATATATGTTTGTTAGCTTTTGAATTTTTAAAAGATTCCAGAGCCCGAAACCATAGTTCGATTTCGTCCATATGCAGTTCCCGTCCTACTTTCAATACTAGTTAACCCTTGTACACAATTGGAACGTTCTATCTCAATTTTAAGTTACTATTTTTATTAATTTCGATGATAAGCTTTTAAACCTTGGTGGGTCTAAGAGGGGTACTGAACCACCACTCTGATCGGTTCAAAATTAGGGGAACGCGCAGGAAATAGTAAAGAGCACCCATGTGCCAAATTTGAAACGTGTAAATTTGTGTGAAGTTACTATCTTTATTAATTTCGAAAATATGCTTTACGATATTCGGAACTGTGTGGCTGGTCCTCAATCCACTACTCCAATTTGTCCCAAATTTCAAGGACACTAAGAAAAAAAGGAAGGGACACCGCAATACCAAATTTGGAGGTTCTATCTTCATTGGTTTCAGAATTATGCTCGTTTGGCCTAAATTCGATTAAAAAGTTCTAGGTTCTGAACCCATGGTCCAATCTCAATCTTACCCCATACTCGCCATAGTCTAATTATTAGTAAACTACAGCACAAATTTGATGAAGATAGCGTCATTAGTTGTTGAGTTATCGTAATTTTTTATATATGTTCGTTAGTCTTTAGACCGATTAGAAGGTCCAGAATCCCAACCCACGGGCCAATTTCGCCCATTTTCAATCCCCGCCGTACTTTCAGTCCTAGTAACCTACAGTTAAAATTTCATCAAGTTAGCTCCATTATTTTTTTAGTTATCGTGCTTACGGACGGTCGGACGGACTTGGCTATATCGACTCAGAAGGTCACGCTGATCACAAATATATATACTTTTCCATATCTAGCTCGCTTCCTTTAGGTGGTTACAAACACCATACCAAAGTTAATATACCCCTTTACCTTTACCAATGCAATTGGAGCTGTTTTATCGCAAAACGGGCACCCAATATCTTACGCCAGTAGAACATTGAGATTAATTATAGTACGGTTGAAAAAGAATTGTTGTCAATAATTTGGTCAACAAAATATTTCCGCCCGTACCTTTACGGAACAAAATTTACAATAAGAACATATCACAGACCTCTGGTCTGGCTATATTTTTTAAACGAGCCAAATTCCAAACTTCAAAGATGGAAAATTAAGCACAAAGAGTTCTACTTTGATATTGAGTACGTTAAAGGTAAAGACAATAACGTTAAAAGAAATATTTTTACCTACTATCGACAAATTTCCTAAAAATGTTTCAGTAATAAAACTCTCGGACCGAAACAGTGTAACAATTGTTAAAGCTTTAAAACTACAAAATTCATGGTTCGGTAAACCAAAAAAATTCGTGCTTGATAATGAATTTAATAGTCTCAATCTAAAAGATTTTTGTAGAAGTGAAAACATAGAAATTCATTTCACTTCTCCGAGAAGTCATATCGGAAATTCGGACATAGAAAGAGCTCATGGAACTATAACCGAACACATAAGAATTTTGAATATAACTGAATCTGACCTCGACACAGAAAGTAAAATTCTTAAATCAGTAGAAGCTTATAATAAAACTATCCATTCAGGTAAAACCTATTGATTTCATTAATGGTAAACTTAGATAATATAAAAATCAGAATTCAAGAAAAAAAAGAAAAAATTATTAATAAATTAAATAAAAACATTTTCAACTACCAAATAGTAAAGAAATTTTAATAAATAACCCTGCAATAGTAAGATACAAAGAATTACCAAAATACAAAAAAATTAAAATTAAAATAAATAACAATAAAATTAAAGATAATAAAAATAATAATAATCACCCCATACGTATAAGAAGACGTTATAAAAAAGAAATCGTTAGAGTTAATGTTGAAAATAGTGATATTGCTAGTACTTTTAACAAGATCATGTCATGCAACAATTAATGTTTTTAAACTAGACACCGAGGTTGGATTTGCAATACTACAAGAGGAGGATATTAACATAATAGAAAGTTATGATATAATAATTCATATTATTAACCTAAATGACATTGAAATTTTAGTAAATATAATAGAAAATCAAATAATTAACACTGATCAAATTTATAATAATAAAAATTCGAATGAAATATTAAAAAATAAACTAAACAAAATTAAACGTTCTTTTAAAACACTTTTGCTGTTAAGAATAAAAAGCTCAATAATCGACGGTGGTGGCTCACTTTTAAAATATATTTTTGGTACAATGGACCAAAAAGATAAAATTGAAATCGCAAATCGTTTAAATTTAATCGAACAAAGCGGTAAAGAATTAATAAACAATTCTAATAATCAAATCAAAATTAATGCAATAATTCCAGATAATATTAACAATTTAAAAAATAATATAAACGAAAATGACCTAAAAATTGAAAAAATTTCTAATTACGTCACAAATGACCATAGAAATATGGTAAATCAATTACAATAATTTAATATCGTATCAAATATGAATCTCTTAAATGAAGAAATCGAAAAATTGCAAGAAAACGTAATGTTTGCAAAACATCAGACAATGTTAAGATCAATTTTAACACCTGAAGAGATTGACGATTACAACATAGATATTTTCAAAATGCAAGAACTTAAAAGTTCATCAGATTTTAGAAATAATTCCTTAATTTTCATTCTTCAAATTCCTAAACTATAAATAAAGCAAGTAAATTAAAAATAATTCCTACTCCAAATTCAAAATTTGAATAAATTTCTATCAACATAACTAATGTTATTTCATTTAAAAATAAAACATTGTATCACGACGAGGAAAAATATGAAAATAAATTAAAACCAGATTCAAAATGCTTGTCAAATTTAATAAATAAATCATATATAAATTTTTTTAAAAAAATTTAATATCATTGTAAGATTATAGAAATTGATACTGGTGCAGTTTTTGTAAAAAACCCAATTAATAAAAATTAATAAATAATTTAAAATTAAAAAGTGATTGTAATACAGTATAATTCATCTTAAATAAAAATCATATTATATTTTTTGATAATTGTACAATAGAAATTAATAATTCTAAATTTTCTAACAAACAAGTAGAGTATAAGCAAAAATTTTTAATACCAAATTATCTCACCTTAGATAACATAAACATTACAGTTAACTTAGAGACTCTAAAAATAAAACAAATAGAAAATAATTTTTTTTTTCTTTTTTATTCTTTATTTCTATTTCTTTCTACTTATTCATAGCTTAATCTAATTAATAATTATATAAAATTAAAATCAAAATTAATAATAACATAGGTGGAAAATTCATAATTAAAATTAAAATTCTTTAATTCTTTCCTTTTTATACTTTTTTTATGTAAAAAGTAGAACAAAACTAAAATAAGCAAATGGAAAAAAATAAAAAAAACAAAAAAAAAATCTATTGAAATAGAACAAGAGAAAAAACAAATAGTAATATAATCATTCTATTGCAAAGAAGCAAGTGGCGAATGATCAGAAAGATACTCAAAATTAATCATTTAACAATATTTATGTTGGAATAGGGTGCAAAATATTTATTTATTTTATATTAATTTTGTTAATTATTAATATTCCTAATTATTTTTATATTAGTATTCCTAATTATTTATATAATTATTTAATTTTTTTTTTTTTGTTTTTTAAAGCAATATAATTAGTGGAAATTTAAGAGTTTAAGATACCAATATAAAGAATCAATAAGAGTTAA
Organism: Dolichopus griseipennis; assembly: GCA_963082915.1. Taxonomy (NCBI): domain Eukaryota; kingdom Metazoa; phylum Arthropoda; class Insecta; order Diptera; family Dolichopodidae; genus Dolichopus; species Dolichopus griseipennis. The sequence continues at coordinate 49,089,436 of OY720444.1, read as the reverse complement.
GTCAAGATAGGATACATTATTTTGCATGGAACATACATAAAAATATTAATTACTCTAAAATCTTCAACAAATCTTCATCAATCTAATCTGTTCATAGCTTTTCTCTAAAAGCCAAATGTTAGTTAATTTTAAAAAAACTGATATGTTACCAGAGTTCCTTATAGAAGCCGGAAGTTTATTAAAAATGCGAGGAGCCATTATTTTATAAAAATGGACTATTTTAAATCGTGGTACTGAGACTAAGTTGCAATTGTTTATTCTTAAATTATAGTTGGTAATAGTGCGCCTACAAACAAGGTAACCAGACTTAATATAAAACACTTTGAGTGTTTTATAAAAGAATAAATTTCTTATTGGAAGAATTTTTAGTTCATTAAACAAAGGAATCCACGATGTTAATCGCCTTTTTTTACAAATTAATCTAAATACAAGTGTTTGGGATTCCAAAAGTGGTAGAATCTTATTATTATGAGTACCGCCCCAACATACTATACCATATTGAAGCTTCGATTGAAAAAAGGCGTAGTATACTATAGAAACTTTCATAGAACTGTACAAACTGACTCGAAATAATTGTCTAATAACTTTATTAAAATACTCTTTCAAATGTGAAGTATGTTTAGACCAGTTAAAGTTCGAATCAATAATAACACCAAGGTATTTTAATTCACCAACTTTTTCAATGCAGAAGAAATTGGATGAGCAATTGGAATCAGAAACTTCATAGATGGGAATTAACGAATATTTACCACACTTAGGATCATGATAATAAAATTCTAACCCTTCATCAGAAGAACCATATAACTTAAAATTCATAAATTTAGTTTTACTACTAATAGCTAATTTATGTTTATAAAACCAGTTCCTTAATAAATCAATATCAGATCTAACAATTTCTACTAATCCATTTTGATTACTACAGGAATAAGTAAAGACTGTGTCATCTGCAAAAGCAGTAAGAATACCTTTAAATTTTTTTAAAAATAGGGAATTAATATAAATTAAGAAAAGTATGGTGGTTGGGTGGTCTATACACAGGGTAGGTTCTGATCGGTGTCATGTGGCGATATCCAGAGCTGTAACTGTGTGTACCCACCAATTGTGTCTATCTTACCTCCAAGCCGGTAACCACTGGGACCTAGTCATGTTCACCCGGATTGACTTGCTAAACTGATAGATGCGAGTGCTGATGACGAGAAAAATTCCAGCACTATAAAATGGGTACCTCCAATACCAGTGCAGCCCACAAACAGAGGTTGGCGTTAGGCTAATAACCTGATCCATAAAAACTAAAAATATTAGGAAAAGTTCAAAGAAGAAAACCGGAGGATTTACTGGCAACGACCCCGGCAAACGAAATAAGGACTACGATTTAAAAGTGTGTACTTGGAATGTTCGTTCACTATCTGCCCCAGGTGCAACATACGAACTAATAAACCAACTCGGCAAATACAACGCTGACCTAACCGCATTACAAGAACTAAACTCGACAGGAAAGGGCGTAAAAGAATATCAAAGGAAGAACTACGCAATTTATTATAGCTGTCAGTATAAAAACTCGAAAGTTTTGATGTGGCTTTGCAGTGGGACCAAAGTTGAAAGACAAAGTCATAGGTTGGAAACCCATTAACGAGCGCCTATGCTCCATCCGAATCAGAGCGAAATTCTTCAATATTAGCGTTATCTGTGGCCATGCTCCCACCGAAGAATCTGATGACGTAGACAAAGATTCCTACTACGACAGGCTGGAGAAAGCCTATGATGATTGTCCACGTCATGATATTAAAATTGTTATAGGGGATTTTAATGCAAAGATTGGGAAGGAGAAAACATTTGGAAATACAATCGGCAGCCACAGTGCCCACGACCTCACCAATGATAACGGGCTACGCTTAATATCGTTGGCAGCAATGAAGAACATGGTGATAAGTAGTACAAAGTTCTCTCATCGTAATATTCATAAACTCACCTGGCGATCTCCAGATCAGAGAACATCAAACCAAATTGATCATGTGATGATTGACAGCAGGCACGCTTCAGATGTGATGGATGTGCGTACATGGCGAGGTGCTAATGTGTAATGCATGGCGAGGTGCAGCAAAGGGATATGCCGAAGCCATTTCCCATATGATGCAATCCTCACCCATAAGCGAAGATGCGCCAGTCGAAGAGCAGTGGGCACGGTGCTCTTCTATCATCAAACAAGCCGCTGATCAAGTCATTGGTTCGGTACCACCATCTTCCCACAACCAATGGTTTGACGAAGAGTGCCGTGACATCATAGCGAATAAGAACATCGCTTATCGAAACTGGCTTCAGAAGAAAACCAGACTAGCTTATGAGGATTACAAGCGGCTAAGAACTGAACAGAGGAAACTCATATGGAAAAAGAAAAGAGCTTATGAAGACAAGCAGTTCTCAGAATTAGAAGGGATGAGAGACAGAAACGAGGTCCGAAAAATGTACAAAAAAGTCTCACAGACAAAAGGTTTTAAGCCCAGGACAATCGCTTGTAAAGATAAAGAAGGGAACCTTATTACCGGCAGCGATGGTATTCTTTGTAGATGGTCTGAATACTTTAAAGAGCAACTAAACGGCGGCATAACATCAGTGAACACCGCACCATCTACTCATAATTATGCACCACCCAATATCCAAGACGATGAACCACCGCCCACCTTGGAAGAAGTTCACACGGCCATCGGGCGCTTAAAAAACAACAAGTCGCCGGGAATAGATGGCATAGCTGCCGAACTATTTAAAGCAGCAGGAGATGATTTGGTAAGGTGCATACACCAAATCATGACCGTAATCTGGACTACAGAAAGTATGCCCAATGAGTGGAGCACCAGCATAATTATACCCATATTTAAGACAGGTAATCGGTTAGAATGCTCAAACTACCGAGGAATAGGTCTCTTAAATGTGGCGTATATGATCCTGTCGAGTATCATCTGCACGCGAATGAAGCCGCATATGGATTATAACATCGGTCGATACCAGTGTGGCTTCAGACCTGGTAAATCAACAACTGACCAGATCTTCACGCTAAGACAGATTCTAGAAAAGTGCAATGAATTCAATGTCAGTACACATCATCTGTTCATTGATTTCAAGGCTGCGTATGATTCAATTGGGAGAGACGAGCTACTACAAGCAATGGTGGAATTCGGTTTTCCTGCTAAACTCGTCAATCTCTGTAGGATGATCATAGCTTGTACATTATGCGCAGTCAGAGTAGAAAACAACCTATCTGGAATTTTTCGAACGCAGCGAGGCTTTAGACAAGGAGACGCGCTCTCGTGTGATCTATTTAACATCGCACTTGAGAAAGTGGTGCGCGACTCTGGCGTTGAAACCAGAGGCACAATTTATTATAAATCAACCCAGCTGCTCGGATACGCAGATGAATTAGATATAATCGGCAAATCACAAAGGGATACCTGCGAAGCCTTTGTTGCTATTGAGGAGAGTGCAAGAAGATTAGGCCTAGAAGTGAACGAGAAAAAGACGGTATACATGGTGGCAACAAACAACGACGCCCTCCGTCGCCGTGTAGGTCAGAATGTCACGGTTGGTGAATACAACTTTGAGGTGGTGAAAGATTTTGTATACCTCGGTTGCCAAATGAACACAGAAGGCGGCAACACCAGCCTGGAAATTAAGCGTAGAATAGTGCTAGCCAACCGTTGTTACTTTGGGATAAGCAAGCACATGAGGTCAAAAACCCTGAGTAGAAAGACAAAGATCACACTGTACAGAACACTCATCGTACCAGTTCTGACATATGGTGCAGAATCCTGGACCATATCCAACTAAGATGAAAATCTGATAGGGTCTTTTGAAAGGAAGATTCTACGTAAAATTTTTGGTCCGATTAACATCAATGGAGTTTGGAGACAACGACAAAATCGCGAGCTGTATGAGCTATATGACGAAACTGATCTCGTAACCTGGATTAAAATCCAACGATTGCGCTGGTTAGGTCATGTAGTAAGAATGACCGATGATGCTCCAGCAAGAGCGGTTTTTGACTCCAATCCGGAGGGTAGACGCAGAAGAGGGTGACCACATCTTCGATGGAAAGATGGTGTTCAGTCAGACGTAAGAATGCTGAATATTGTTGGAAGTTGGAGAGAAGCTGCGCAAGACAGAAGCCAATGGAGGAAGGCTTTGGACTCGGCTCAAAAATAATATTTTGTTATGCCGATAAAGTAAAGTAAAGTAAGTAAGAAAAGTATAGGTCCAAGAACAGAACCTTGCGGAACCCTATCAATACCTAAGATCCTACTAAAGTTTTTTTTTTTTTTTTTTTTTTTGCGAAGGTTGATGGAAAGCATCGAAAGCCGCCCAGAATCACTGTACGGGGTTCATCTGGGGAGTGTTGGACTTTAACCAACTAAAACCAGCCACCTTTTTTTAAAACCAAACTTGGTATGGACCCGTTAAATACAAATGTATTGTTTGGTTTTTAGGATCGGGATTGGGAAGGAAATTAGGATTAGGATTTAGGAGTTTGAATTATGATGGATAAAGAAATTAATTTAAAGGAAAGTCATGAAGATGGATGTTAATGTTCTTCTTAAACTTTATTGGATCGTACATATAAAAACTACCAACTTTGGGAAACACATTACATGGTAACTGATTTCATAATCGCGATGTGCGCACAACAAACGAATTTACATAAGCCGTGTTTCGCCATCTTACTAATTCAACAGTGTAGGGGCGAGCATCTGTCGCACTCCTTGTTTCACGTTGAAAAACTTTTAGGGGAGGCATTAATTGTTTGATTTCATTGGAACAGGTGTTCGTCCCTACGAGGTATCTATAAAACAGAGTTAGTGACCAAACGGTTCGCCGATGGTTAACTGAAGTCAGCGATGAGGTAACACTGGGATCATTTATAAGACGGATAGCTCTATTTTGCGCTTTATCGAGATAGCGCAGTGCGGTTTGGGGGGCTCCAGCCCAAATATGTGCATAATTAGTCTATTTTTGGTCTAACGTAAGTTTTATAGATTTTTAGAATATCAGGTGCAGTAAAGTAAGTTTTACAGCGAAACAAAAAACCTAAACATTTAGCTGCATCGATAGCTATACCAAAAATGTGGTTTGACCAGGTCAATTTTTGGTTTAACCCGATACCCAGAATGTTAAGGTCTGTTGTGTGCTACAAAGGTATACCCTGAAATGACAATATTGCAATTTTCCGCGAGATTAAACAGCATTGGGTCTTTTTTGTGTTGAAATCAACACGGTTACACTCTCCCCATTTTTGAATTTTTGCTAAATCATTGTTTAGCTCACTAGTCATGAAATTTTTTGCTGTTCTGTTAATCTGTTGATTAATGTTACAGCGACTATGAAATTCATAGAAAGCCACAAGGGTGCTGTCATCTGCGAAACTGTGAATTGGATTGGAGGTTATTGAAAGTAAGTCATTGATAAATATTAAGAAAAGAGTTGGGGATAGAACAGATCCTTGGGGACACCAGCATTTATTTGAAATTGGTTGGATGTATAACCATCCACAAGTACATGAATTGTGCGATTTGAGAGAACATCTCCAATCCATTTTAGGAAAACCCTACCTAAACCTAAAGCCTCGCATTTTGCTATTAAAGCATCATGCCATACTCGTTCAAAAGCTTTATATATCCAAGGCTACAACATCAGATTCACCAGAGTGGTGAAGACTGATATTTACCTTCTCGCAGAGGTAAGTCATGAGATCACCGGTTGAACGACGGGCTCTGAACCCGTATTGTCGATCATGGAGCAAACCTTTGCGATCAAGGTATTTCAGAAGCTTTATGTTTACAATTTTTCCCATTACTTTGGAAAGGACCGAGGTTATAGGAATAGGGCGGTAGTTAGAGGGATCGCTTTTGTTGCCTTTTTTTGGAACTGGAAAAACATTCGTAACTTTCCATTGGACAGGAGGAGTACCTGAAGTAAAGGAAAGGAAAAAAAGGTTGCGGAGAGGTTTTGAAATAGTGCAATAAGTTTTTTTGAGAACCATTGAAGTGATTCCATCCGGACCGGCCGATTTGTTTACGTCAAGATTTTTGAAGTAAATTCTACCAAAGGAACAGCCAAAGCGTGGAATACGAGGTGGGTTTTATGTTGACTTGGGCAGTGTTGAATTGGAAGCAAATTGTTCACCAAGTTTGCTTTTTCTTTAGAATCTGACACAATTCTGTTATTTTTATCAACAAGTGGGGGAAAAGAGGAATCGCTTACGTCCTCCTTTAACCCCTTTGTAAAAGTCCAAAAGGACTTGCTGTTCTTTGGCATGTGGAGCAACCTACGTTTTATTCTTTGGTTGAATTAGAACTTTTGTTTGTTGATAACTCTCTTGCATCTATTTCTGGCCACTATATAGTTGGCCCTGTGAGACTCCGACCGATTGTGTTGGTAACGTTTAAAAGCCTCCTCCTTATTATGAATTGCTTTACTACAAATGCGATTGAACCATGCATTCGGTTTTCGTTGAATGCTTCTCATGGAGTGAAGTATGAACAACCTCATTCCAAGCAAGATGGTTTCACTGATCGCATTTGCAGCAAAGTTAACATTCTTGTTGCGAAAACACATTGACCAATCGAAATCTGTAAAAAAGTTGTTTAAACCTTCCCAGTTGGCACGATTATAATTCCATACCAGTTTTTTGGGAGGAGTCTTTCTATTGATCACTGTGTTAATATGGAAGCTTGTTTTCATCAAACAATGGTCGGAGCCCCCCAGGGAACAACTTACTGAAACCACATACTTTTCAGGATGTGTAGTCAGGAACAGATCCAAGAGGTAACCTTCTTGATCAGCACGGTCAGGGACCCTAGTGGGATTTTGGACAAGTTGAGAAAAGTGGAACATTGATGAAAACAGTTCAACTTGCTTCCCAATTGAGTTTTGGCTCAAAGAAGAATTATTTGAAAAATGAAGCCAATCTCTGTTATGGATATTGAAATCTCCAGCCAGAACTATTTCAGTTTTTGGGTGTGACTCCAAAATTTCATTAATCTGGTTAGAGATCTCAGTAGCAGTTTCATGTTCATTTGAGTTGGGTGACCTGTATAAGAAACAGAAATGTATGACATGTTTTCCAACGAGAATTTTGACCCAAATGTAATGGAAGGTTGGGCTAGAAGCTTTATATTTATGAAGAAAAAAATTTCTAAAATTATCTTTTTGGCCACTAACTTGCGTTTCACAAAGGGCTAGGATAGCTGGCTTAGCAGAGTTTAAATGGCATTCTACGGCATCAAAATTCGTCTGCAACCCACGTATGTTACAAAAATTAATACAAAAGTTGGCAATTTAGATACAGAAAATGAATACAAAATTTTAAAAATCAAAAAATTTTAAAAATAGAAAGATTTTAAGAATAGAACAAGTGACGAAAAAAACCAAGGGTTTTTAAAAAAGCACATTTTCAAAATAATATAGTGTTTCATACTGAGGATTTTATCGGAATATAATGTTGAAGGTTAAATGTTAACGTTTAATTTAAGTAATATATACGTTGGTGACTAAGTTACTACTTGTAGAAACAGTAAATTTTTTAATTTTTAAGTCCTAATAGCTCCTCTATGGGGAAGCTTGCCCAATTTATTAAGGATCTAATCCTCACTCCTCCCCTTCCCCCAACTTTTTTTGGTTCAAGGAATTAAATTGTAAATCATACCAAAATTTGGAATTTTACTTAGAATTTTACTATTTAAGCAAAACTGGTTAAAACTGAGAGACACTTTCTTCAATATAAAGAACCGCTTTCAAATTTAAGAAAATATTTTAACATATTGTTAAAGCATAATGTTTGACCTTCAAATTTTGTATATTAACAAAAAAAAATTTGAACAGGTATTCAAGTTACAGGTGTTTCAAAATAGCAAAATTTCAATTTTCGAGCTCTTATAGCTGCTAAACAGGGGACGTGACAAAAAAATTTTGTTAACCGACTTCTACTTATTTCTAAGGATCTAACTACTCCCAAAATTTCAAGACCCTAGCTTAGTCCGTTTAGAAGATAGTGGGCCAAAAATTTTGCAAAAATTGAGTTTAGCATAATGGTAAATTTTAGTACCGTATGGCAACCATAAACATTTGTCTTTTAAAAATTTATAAAGTTTATAAAACCAGCTATCTTTTGCCGTTTTCAAATTGAAAATATAATTAATTGAACTCTTGTTATAACAATTTGAATATAAGGCTTTTCCCAACTTTGGGGGACTGCAGCTCCGTAACAGGTGGGACTACAGAAAAAAATTCTTCTACGAAATTATTTTTTTTGTAATACCTACTCGTGGTTAAAATTTCTTTCCTCTATTTGAAACGATGTAAAAGTTTTTGTAAACATACGGACAGACAGACAGACGGACGGACAGAGTGAAACTATATAGCCACATTTTTACAAAAAAAAAATAAAAAATAATAAGCGTATTTTAAAAAATAAAATAAAATTTATTTAATTTTGAAAATAAAATAAAAGTTCTCAAATTATATCGAAAAAAAAAGTTAATCTTATAATAAAATAATACAATAAAAATGAAAATAAAAATACTTATCTTGCCACCATTGGGAGTGCGGCTTGTTAATCCAATAATGGAGAGAAATAAATTAAATATAGCAAAACACCATCACAACAGAATAAAAAAATTATAATATTTTAAATTAAAAAAAAAAAAAAATTTAAAAAAAGATAAAAATTAAGTACGTAATTTAATTACTACAAATGATTAATTAACTGAAATTATTGAATAAAAAGAAAATGTTAAAATTGTTATTAAACTCTAAAGACACAGTTTTATACCGATGTGTTCACAACAAAGGTAGAACGAAGAGTCAAGAAAAAGTCAATTAAAAGTGGTTATTAATTTTAACTTTTTGCTTCCTATTGGTTAAATAAGACTGAAACCAAAAATACATAAAACCACGAAAATCAATATTGTGCAATTTACGTAATAAAATTTTGTGATCAACTAAGTCAAATGCTTTAGTGATATCAATAGATAATGCAGAGGGCATTTTACTGTCATTAGGGGCCTCATAAATTTCACCACAGAACTTCAACAATGTACCCTCAGTAGATTTACCTTTCAAAAAACCAAATTGATTATCACTAAAAAATTTAGTTTTAAATAAAAATTTAAGAATTCTCGTTGTTATTTTTTTTTCGAAGATTTTTGAAAAGGTAGATAATAATAAAATAGGTGTATTATTGTTTAAGTTTCGCGCGTTATCTTTTTTATGTAACGGTATAACAGTAGCTATTTTTAACAGTTCAGGAAATTTACCAGCATAAATACAGTTATTAAAAATATGAGCTAAAACATAAACTTCAATTCGTTATTTGATATTGTACCCGAAGTTCTCGACTTAGAAATTTTCAATTTCATAATTGTAGAATGTAACTCAAACGCAGTAATTGGCTCATAAAAAAAACTATCTGTCTGAAAAGGTTCACTTGCAACAACTGAATTAAGTATATCAGAAGAATAATCTTCGAAATGAAATTGCCTGTTAATATTAGTAAAAAAATAATTAAAATGATTAGCTACTTTTCTAGGGTCACAAATCAGGATATTATCAATTTCTAACAAATAAGGTGTGGTCGTAAATGTAAACTTTTTGACGTAAAATATGCCATTTGACATTTATTATGATTTTAAGACCAAATAATTTGCAATCAGTAGACATTCAATTTACAAATAAATTTTTGTGGTCGTAAAAGTAAATTTTTTGGTTTTGCAATAGATATAAAATCAACAGATTTTTTATGTTTTCCACTTTTGAAATGAGTTCCATCGCTAATGTTGTACAAATTAGTAGTTTTAAGGTGGATATGTCCCACAACAAACTTTGTGATTCACTTTCAGTTTCACTCCTGTTAATTTAAATTTAAATTAATTTACAAAAAAAGACATAATATTTTCTTACTTACATTATTAATCATAAAAATAAAACAACGCTGAACGCTCAAAAAACTGTTCCTTACTGCTTGGTAAACTGACTGTAAATAAAAAATTTAGTTTGCATAGTTGACGTTTACTTTACACATATTTCAAATTTACGACCAGGTTCAGTTAGTAACGATTTTTTACATAATTTTTGGTCGTAAATTCAAAATATGCATATTGACAGCAAATTTACATTTCCGACCACAAGAATATTCTTTACTACATTTAGCTTTATTCAAAAGATTATCCACAATTTTCCCTTCTTTTTTCGTGTTACCTTTACGGGATTCAAATCTATATTCATAAAAGTTATCTTTACATCTTATAAGGTCGATATTAATTTCTTTACATAAATTATCATAATATTTATTCAAACGATTTAAATTACCATGCTTTTTCTTTACCATCATTAATATTTATTTCGTCTCTTAATTTTATTAAGAAGAGCTTGCGTCATCCAAGGTTTCAAGCCTTCTTTTTTAGCTACTCTAACTGAACTAGGGGAACAAGTACTTATATGATGTGACGAAGGATCATTAAGTGAATAAACATCAACCCAAAATTCTAAACTTAAACAATCAACAAGAATATTTAATCTGCTTTTTAATCAAATCAGGAGACTAAACCTTAAACCAGTCATAACATGATGTGCAATTCTAATATCGTCAATGAAACTTTGAAACAACAATATTACAATGTTTTTGAGATCTAATAAAAATATAATCAATACATGCCTTAGTAAAAGTAGTTATACGAATAGGTTCATTAATTAACGAGAGAAAACCACAAGAAGCCATTAATAATTTATATTCATCCACATCATTAGAAGTACTTGACAGATCAATATTCAAGTCACCTAGTACTATGTAATTCTTAATTCTAATATTAGTTAAATATTCAGAAAATTCACACAAAAATTTGTTTATACTACATACATGCAATCTATGTACACAGGCACAACAAAATTTCATTCTTCCAATATCAAATACTACATTTATAATATCCGCACTACATAAGTTAACATATGCGACTTTACATTTCAAATCATTGTTCACAATGATCGATTTTAAATCGTTTTTCACAATCAATTTTCTGATATTTTGATGCACAAAACAAAATTTATTTAATGTATCATTATCTTGACTACAATTCAAAAAATTCGAATTAGCATTAAAGCTATTATGATTAAAATTATTAATTAAAGAAGGAATTTCAATATTAAGAAAAGAAGGAAGTTCAACTAAATTTACTACATTATTTGACATTATAGTTATTTATCTACAATTAAATAAATTTTTATTTTAAACCTCTAAGATCATTAAATGATTTTATTTTAAAAACCCTATCTCCTTCTTTCTTTCCTAATAAAATAGCTGAATTTCTCACCCATAAATATTTAAATTTTAATTGTTGTTTATCCTCTCTCGTTTTTTTCGGCAACTCACGCATAGATTCAGTAAGACTATCATTAATGTAAATTCATTATTTTTTCCTTAGTTTTGAGCGAAGAGAATTTAAATGCAATAATGCTATTTTGTTTAGGACATTTGAGAAGAAGAATTATTTATAGCTGAGTTCAGAGAGAACTTTACTGTTTGCTGAATTAAGAGAAAGAACTATAGCAAAAGTCTCTTTAGTTTTTTTAACAAAGCAGCTTTCAATTTCCCCTTCAAGAATTTGCTCACCCAATACATTGGAGATTAAAGCTATTTCTTTAGATCTCACATTATTTTGTTGTACATGAGGAATACCAATAATATCTATGCATTTTTTCTTTTCTCCTTGCTCAAGCACGTTAATTCTATTGCTTAATGAGTTAATTTTTTCTTCCAAAGCCACTTTCTCTGTTCTCAGGGAGTTGATTTCAGCCATAAAATTAGACACCATTACTTTCAAACTAGATAACTCATTAAATAGCATTTGGTTCGACATAGTATTATTGAATGTATCTGCATTGCTATCTTTCCCTGTAATTGATTCTGAAGAACTGTTTAATGCTCCTTGTACTAGTACTGTTGAAGTGTTGTTAGGCACATGCGCATCTTCAATAATATGATTGCTAACATTGATGTCATTCTGCGCAGGCGTAATATCATGTTTCTCAGTAGTAATTGCATTAGAAGATGTAGGAGTACATTTGTTAACATTAGTATTTAGAGTTATTGCAACTGCACTAATGTTTAATGATTTTCTTCTAAGAGAAATGCAATGCATACATGTATACACCTTATTATTTGAGGCAATATAGTCCACTTTACTTTTTAATAAATTCACACATTTTGCATGAAAATAGTTCTTACAATTAGAACAATAAACTTTTAATTGATTCCTTTCAACTTTGGCTTTGCATAAAACAAGGCATTTTATGCTTTTGTACACAATTGAAATTATTAAAAAGAAATATATACACAGTTTTTTATATATACAGTTTTTTAATTCCCTTTTAAACTAATATAATAATATTCAAATAAGATGAGGACAATATATGTGTTACTCCATTCAAACACAATAGATCACTCTCTCTCTGTAATATCCACATGTGCTCACACTATTTCAGTAATCGATATTTTAAACAGAAAAAGTTAATATGTGCTAAACGCTAGTAATTGACAGATGACAACAGGTTGATCGGTAATACTATGAACTACGTTTAATATGTGTGAAAATATATAAAGTATTATTTGTTTATATATTTATGTATTTCATTTGTGCAAAAGTCATTCTTATATAAATAAATTTAATATTAAAATATTTATTATATAATTTAATTTATTTAAGCTTCAAGTCTATAATTAATAATTTTTTAATATAAGTCTTTAATTCATATTCTTTTTATATAAATCGTATAATTTGATATAATATATATGTAATGTTATGATAATAATCTATGTTTTAAATTGTTCTTTGATGTTGTTTTTGGATTTTAAAATAAAAAATATTTTCTTTAAACAATAACTTGTGTTTAATTTATATGATAACAGAAGTTTTTATTCATTTTTAAATAATTAAAGTTAATAAAAGTTAATAATTATTTTATCAATTCAAAAATATTAAAAATTCTTACTAATTAATCTATTTAAAAATATTAAACAACAAATAAACTTCAGATAAATGGATTCGTAAAATGCAATTACAAAATTACATATTAAATCTTTTTTACTTATTTTCAGGATTTTTAGCTGTAGTACATTTACTGTTGTATGATTCAGTACCCTTGAATAATTATTTCAATTTTCAATAATTTTTAAATTTATTCTCTTAATTTACTTATTTTTTCATATTTTATATAATTAAACTCAATGTTATTCGAAAGATATATTAATTTATAATAATATAAATATAAAAGTTTATATAATTTGATGGTTTTTAATGTTAATTCAAACCATTAATGCTTTCTTTAGCTTATATTACAAAATTTAATAATCAAAATTGGCAATAAATTTGTTTCTAAAATACAATGACAAATTTAGAACTTTCATATAATTCATTTAAATATAAAAATTAAATTTTACAACATGAGTATCATATATAATTTCTTAATTATATATTACCTATGGTAATAATTCTTTAAAATATAGATATGATATAATAAAAATTAGAAAAAAAAAAATTTCGTCGTTTATTAAAACCATATTTTGTTTTTAATTTATAAAATAAAATACATAATATGTTTTATAGTAAAATTCTTAGCCTTTTAAAAATATAAAAGTGTTAAATAAGAACGATAATAGGAAATAGTGTATCTAAATTGAAGTATCTATCTTTATTAATTTCGAATATATGTTTTATGGTCTAGGGAGTAGTGGAGGTGGTACGCAAACCGGGATTCCAATTCATCTAAAATTTCACGTACACAAAACAAATAAGAAGAAACACATGTGCTCTAAATATAAGGTTCTATCTTCTTTGATTTCGAAACTATACTCGTTTGACCTCAATTCGATCAAAAGCTTCTAGAATCTGAACTCATTGTCCAAACTCGACCAGAATCAATTCTCATGTTACTTTTATTACTAGCAACCTAGAATTTAAATTTCATCAAAATAGCGTCATTAGTTTTTGAGTTATGGTGTTTTTAAGATATATGCTTCTTAGGCCTTGAACTTTTCAAATTCCAGAACCCGAAACCATGGTACGATTTAGAGGATATGCAGTTCTCGTCATACTTTCTATATTTGTAACCCTTGTACACAATTGGAACGTTCTATCTTAATTTTAAGTTATAATTTTTATTAATTTCAATGATAAGCCTTTAAACCTTGGGAGGTCTAAGAGAGTTACCTGAACCACCACTCCAATTGATAATAAATTAAGGGAACACAAGAAATAGAAAGAACACCCTTGTGCATAATTTGAAGCTTCTACATTTGTTTGAAGTTACTATATTTATTATTTTCGAAGACATGCTTTAAAGTCTTCAATTGGAACGTTCTATCTTAATTTTAAGCTACTTTTTCTTATTAATTTCAAAGATATGCTTTAAGGTCTTCGGAACTGCGTGGCCGATTCCGGACCCACTACTCCGGTTGGTCCCAAATTTCAAGGACGAGAACAGAAAGAGACACCCTGATACCTTAGACTTATTAAAAGGTCCAGAATTCGAACCCATGGGCAGATTTCACCCATATGCAATCCCCGCCGCAATTTTCTTTTCTTTCTTCTCTTAAACTTGCAACTTTTGGTTTTTAAAATTTGGTTAAAAATCACTATAATATTATCATAGATTAATTACATTAATTATCACTCTCTTTCTGTAAGTCGCTTAATGCGTTAATAACGTTGAAGTGACTAACAGTATTTGTGTAAGTCGTTGAGGCGATATTTGCAAAATGGTAATGATGATGTAATGGTGATGATGATGATGGTAATAATGATGATAAGGATAATAATAGTGATAATGATGATGATGATGGTGATGATATAAAGATGTTGTATGTCTAAGGGCTAAAAAACAGGTATCAAAAATCACGATAACATCAAAAAATAATGACGCTATTTTGATGAAATGTAAACTGTAGTTTACTAGTAATGATATTACCGCGGGCATTGCTTATGGGCAAAATCGGACAATGGGTTCGAATTCTAGAAGCTTTTGATCGAATTGAGACCAAACGAGCATTATTTCGAATTATTCGATTTATAGCATATTTGGCATTTATAAGCTTTTCTCATTGGTAACTAGGAATTTATATTATTTTCAATTTTTAAAATTTGAATTACAGTTTTCACTAAAAACCATCATATTATATAAACCTTTATTAAATTTGAAAATTAATTAGCAAATGTTTTTAGCTCTGTCTTACGATAAAAAAAATAAAAGCTCTTATCGTTTTAAAATGATTTATTGACTTCCCATAAAATTTAAACCAAATACGATATATTTTATATGTTGTAACATGCCTTATTTCAACAAAAAGTAAACATTCTATAATAAGTAAAACTTTTTATATTCTATTTAGAAAGCTTTCAAACCAAATGCATACATTACAAAATTATTATAGAATAGAGTAAATGAAATACAAAATAACTGTAGAATAGAATGAATATGTATTTGTTTAATTTTGTGTACACAATAGTACAGTATTTATTATTATTGTACAACCAAATACAATAAAAAAATTTTAATATGTAGTATGTATACATATTTAGTATGTACTATATTAATATGTAATATGTAACTTTTCACTGCTTTGTTTGTTTTTTTAACTTCTTTTTATTATCTTTTTTTTCTTTTTCATTGTATTTGAGTACTCGATATTTTTGGTGTATTTTAAAAGATATAGAAGAATTAAAATTTGATCTTCAAAACGTCAAAGTATTTATGAAAGAAAAGCTTTTAATATTCTTATTTGAAATAAAACGAATAGAATAAATAAAGTTAAGTTGTAGTTTGAGTATACAACATACTTAAAGCGTTTAAAACGAATGTATAGAATTAGAATACAGTATTTGAACGCATTCGATAATTTTTATAAAAGAGTATATTTGTGCGGATCTCTAGTTTGTAACCACCTAAAACAAGCGAGCTACATATGGAATTGCGATCAGCGTGACCTCCTGAGTTGATATAGCCAGTTCCATCAGGCCGTCCGTCTGTCAATCCGTCTAGGCAAGTCCGTAGTCATTTCCTTAATTAAATTTAAACTCTAGGTTACTAGTACTGAAAGTACGACGGGAATTGACGTCAAATCGGCCCATGGGTTCGGATTCTGGACCGTTTAATCCGTCTAAGGGCTAACGAACATATAAAATAAATCAGGATAACTCAAGAGCTAACGACGCTATCTTCATGAAATTTGTGCTGTAGATTAATGGAATTTTGTAATTGCATTTTACGAATCCATTTATTTCAAGTTTATTTGTTTTAAATATTTTTAAATAGATAAATTAGTAAGAATTTTTAATATTTTTGAATTGATAAAATAATTAATTTGAAAAGTTCAACGGCTAACGAACATATATCTAAACAAGTAAAGAAACAGTCAGTCGGTGCAACCGACTTAGAATTACCCTAAACCTATTTCGTTCAAATTTAATGGGAAGTCCATAAGTCATTTTAAAACCTTAAAAGCTGTTATTAGTTTGATCGTAAGACGTAGCTAACCAAATTAACTTTATAATATTATAAATATTTTCTAATTACTTTTCTAATTTATTTACAAATTCTTACTAATTTATCTATTTCAAAATATTAAAAAACAAAAAAACTTGAAACAAATGAAAATATATTTATTTAAATTCAATTACTAAAGTGAAAAAATTTGAATTATTAAATTTTGTGATAAAAAGCTAATCCAAGCATAATATATTTAATAATTAAAATTTTGTCAAAATTGCAATTATTTTAAATTGATAGTTTATGTACCTATTCGAAAAGCTCATAAACGCAAAATATGCAATAAATGTATTTCTAAAATATAATTACAAATTTAGAAATTTCATATATTTCACTTAAATATAACAATAAATTTTACATAAATGCAGCAAGTACCTTTGAATATAGCTTAAGTATTGTACACGATGTTTTAATTATATATCACCTATGGTTTTTAATTTATAAAATATTATACTAAATATGTTTTATGGTAAAATTCTTAGCCTTTTAAAAATATAAAAGTGTTAAATAAAAACGGAAATAGGAAAGAACCCTCGTGTATAAAATTTAAAGTTTCTATCTTCATGAATTTCGAAGATAAGCTTTTTAATTTAGGGGTTTTTGAAGAGGCACCTCGAAAACCAATGCAATTAAGTCTAAATTGCAGGGACTTTTATTGAGGGACTAAATTGAGTAAAAATTATACACTATTTCCGTTCTTATTTAACACTTTTATATTTTTAAAAGGCTAAGAATTTTACCATAAAACATATTATGTATTATATTTTATAAATTAAAAACAAATATTTTTTTAAAAAACGACATTTTTCTAATTTTTATTATATCTTATATTTTACTGAATTGTCACCATAGGAAATATATAATTAAGAAATTGTGTACGATACTTAGGTTGTGTTCAAAGTTATTTTCTGCATCTATGTAAAATTTATTTTTATATTTAAATTAATCAGGTAAAATTATTGTAGGTAAAATTATTAGAAAATGTTTTGAGTATTATAAAGTTAATTTGGTTAGCTATGTCTTACGATCAAACTTATAAAAGCTTTTATAATTTTAAAAAGTTTTTGGTAATTAATGACTTATGGACTTCTCATTAAATTTAAACCAAGTAGGTGTAGGGTATTTCTAAGCCGGTTGAACCGACTGACTGTTTCTTTACTTGTTGTTTAATAAAAATGGGTAAAATATACTTTTAAAAATAAGAATTTATTATAAATAAAAATTTTTTCTTGAAACAATTTGTTGTGAAAACCAAATTGTTTAGTTTAAACTACATATGCTTAACACCATTTTTTTATTCAAGTAACTTATAGTTCTTCAAATTCTAAAAACTTTTAATAAGTTCAATAAAAATTTATATAAAAAACTCTTTTTTATCATGAAACATTTAAATTTACTTTAATATCTTCTTACTATTTGCGTTAGCTTATTTTATTAGCCATAAATTTTTTTTTGTCATGCTAATAAAAATTCATTGTCCAATTCGAATTTTGTTAAAAGGTATTCACAGCTCAACATATCCCCTCGGTTTGTAACACACCCGATCTAGACGAGCTAGATATATTGTCTAAGATAATGATAATATGTGTGTCTGTCCGTTCGTCAATGTGCCAGCACAATAATTCAAAAACTAAAAGAGCTAGAGTTTTGAAATTTACACAAAGTAATTTTTAGACAATTTCTAGGTCCCTTTATGTTTATGGTTAAAATCGAACCAAGGCTTCGGGGAGCACTACTACTTTGCAACAATATGGATTTCTTCAAAATTGAAAACAACAAAAATACTACGTCACTGACTACAAGCACACCACGGACTACCGAATTTTAAAATGTCTATTTTAAGTTTTTGTTCTTTTTGTATGTAAGGTACCTGCGAATCCTACGAAAATAAATTTGTAAATATTTGAAAATATAAACCTCAACGTACATCAAAAAAATCAAAGCAATCTTTGATTTTCAGCTAACAAATAAAAAGAAAAAAGAAATTTTTTTCTCATTAATTCAATATGCTTCTATTTCTAAAATATTCTGTTAAAAAAAAATAGTATTTCGCAATTCGTATCTAGTTTGTACTTACTTTTAAATCGTTCATGTTAACCTCTTTGATTCTTTGATCATGATTCATTTCATTAATAAAATTGAATTTAAAGGTATGAGTATTGCCATCAATATTAAGTATTTATAATAATTTGAAATGTGGAATATTTATTCTACATGTTGGCCAGGCCTGGTCAACATCTTGTGTATTATATAATATGAAAGGCAAGGGTCTTGTTTAAGATATTTTTTCAGAAAATTCTTAGGTCTATTGACATAATTCATAAAACATAAGAAATCTATTAACAAGGAGCTCCGAATAAAAATCTTATATTGGAATTTGCCAGGGTATAAGATGTTCATAGCCCATTATAAGTTTTATTCAAAGTGCATACACCGAATTATTATTGAAAAATTAAAAAAGTAATCTGAAAACTCATTGCTGGGTTACTAAGATTATTCGAAAGTTCTAATTATAAACCATTATGTTTAATGCAACTCCGCCAAAGCCGGTCCCAAGCCCGGTTGAGAAAGGAGGAGGGATGATTAGTTGCAACCTGAATGGCCAACAACATCGGCGTGTCAGGAAGTAGGAAATTCTGGAGTGCAGTCAAACTTGTAACATAGTAAGGGGAACTTTGGCGCACCACACGAAACTCTGAAGCAACTTAACCAGTGGCGAAGATAGAACAATTCCGTCACTTAAAACATGGGAACCTACCGACACCCGCGCAGCCCGTAAACGGAGGTTGATCTCAGGCTAATAACCTGACCGTAAAACAAGATTATTAGAAAAACTAAAGATAAAAGAACAAGAGGAATTTACGGTAAACGAAAAAAAACACGGCAAACGAAAAACGGACAACGATCTTAGAATTTGCACTTAGAATCTACAATCACTATCTGCTCCAGGTGCATCTTATGAGCTGATAAACACCCTCAGCGAATATAGAGCAGATATAACCGCAATCCAAGAATTGAACTGGACAGGATCTGGAATGAAAGAATACCACAGAAAAGAATGGTGTATATACTACAACGGCCAACAGAAAACACAAAGACTCGGATGCGACTTTGTGGTAGGCCCAAAATTAAATAGTAAAGTTATAGGCTGGAACCCTGTCAACGAGCGCCTATGTACCATCCGACTGCTGGCAAAGTTTTTCAATATAAGTATTATCTGTTATCACGCTCCTACCAATGAGGATGATGATACTGCAAAAGAAATATTCTATGACACCTTAGACAAAGCTTACGACAAATGCCCTCAGCATGATGTCAAAATTATCATCGGAGATTTTAACGCTCAAATTGGTAAAGAGAATATATATGGGAAAACGATTGGAAAACACAGCGCTCATAACACAATAAATGAGAATGGGTTACGTCTAGCAAATTGGTGTGCAATGAAAAATTTAGTAGTTAGTAGCAATCAAATTGCCGCACCGCAATATTCATAAGTTCACATGGCGCCATCCTGATCATAGAACATTTACTTAAATTGATCATGTCTTGATTGATAATCGTCACGCTGGAATATAGATGTATGTTATGGATGTATGTACTCGCAGAGGAGCTAATATGGCCTCGGACCATTTTTTAGTTATGGCGAAAGTTCGAGCACGAATCTCCATGCAGAAAAAACAATATACAAGGCCAACACGGAAAATAAACGTTGAAGCGCTGAAATCTCATGATACTGACACAGTATTCGCAAACACCATCTCACGTAAGCTACAAGAATATCCTGTAAAAGAGTTAGCATCAGCTGATGAACAATGGCAGAGCTTTTTAAATATGGCGGTAGTGAACTGAGTGTGCACATGTACCAAATAATGGTGAAAATTTGGGTTGATGAAAGTATGCCCACCGAGTGAAACGCTAGCATTATATGTCCCATTTTTAAAAAAGGAGATCGCCAAGAATGCAGTAATTATCGAGGTATCAGTCTTCTGAATGTGGCTTATAAAATTCTGTCTAGTATCATATGTGACTTCAGTATCATATGTCCAGATCTGAAACCACACTGGCAACTACCAGTGTGGTTTCAGATCTGGAAAGTCAATTGTGGATCAAATCTTCACATTGCGCCAGATTATGGAAAAGTGTCACGAGTTCAACATAACAACTCATCATCTATTCATAGATTTTAAAGCGGCATATGATACGATCGGAAGGAACGAGCTTCTGCAGGCCATGACTGAGCTAAATTTTCCGCCAAAACTCGTCAATTTATGTAGAATGACCTTGGCCTGTAGATTGTGTGCTGTTAAAATAGATAATTGTACCTCCAGCAGCTTCCAAACTCACAAATGCTGTAGACAAGGCGACGCACTTTCCTGTAATTTATTTAATATTGCATTGGAAAAAGTTGTGCGCGATGCTGGTACTGAAACTTGTGGAACAATCTTTTTCAAAACAGCCCAAACTCTTGCGTATGTATCTAATCGGGAAACAAAAAGAGTCAGTATATCAAGCCTTCACAACACTGGAAGAGAGCGCTAAGAAAATAGGATTGCGGATCAACGAATCCAAGACCAAATATATGGTGGCAACAAAAAATAACGCTCTAGTCCACCGAATTGGTCAAAATATAACTTTTGGTGATTACAACTTTGAGGTGGTGAAAAATTTTATATACCTTGGTTGTATGATAACGGATGATGTCGATACCAAGCCAGAAATCAAACGTAGGATTCTTCTAACGAGCAGATGCTATTTTGAGTTAACCAAACAAATGAAATCCAAATATATCAGCTATAAAACGAAGATAACGCTGTCCAACGCCCTCATTGTTCCAGTATTGCTTTTATGGCTCAGAATCATGGACAATGTCGAAAAACGATGAAAATTTGAGAGGAAAATCCTACGAAAGATCTTTGGTCCTGTAAATATAAATGGGTATTGGAGACATATATATAAAGAACTGTACGCACTCTACGACAATATAAACCTAGTCAGCAGAGTAAAAATACAAAGACTGCGTTGG
The DNA here is from genome assembly GCA_963082915.1 of Dolichopus griseipennis. Classification (NCBI taxonomy): domain Eukaryota; kingdom Metazoa; phylum Arthropoda; class Insecta; order Diptera; family Dolichopodidae; genus Dolichopus; species Dolichopus griseipennis. The sequence goes on along the minus strand of OY720444.1, from coordinate 49,067,832 downwards.
CTAGGACATGTTGTAAGAAGGGAGGAAAATTGTCCGGTGAGAATGGTTTTTGAATCCAACCCATATGGTGTACGTAGCAGAAGCAAAACAAAACTAAGATGGAAAGAAGGAGTAGAACAGGACTATCGAAATTTTGGTTTGCCGGGCTTATGGAGAACAGATGCCCAGGATAGAGACCAATGGAGAAATTATCTGAAGTCGGCCGGAGACTCTAGAGTCTCGTAGAGCCATTTATATATATATATATTATATGTTTAATGCAATAATTTATGTATCGACACGCATTACATTTAATTTGCATTACTTTTTCAATTATTAATTGAAAAAATTCTAAAAAATAAATAATTAACGAATTCTTGTATTCGAAATTTGTATTGAAAGCTTTTTACAGAATAGCATAAGACCAAAGTGAATAGTTTTCAAAACATATAGTTTCAAAAGAGGTTCTGTAATAAAAAGAACTAAAGGATTGAGAAAACCGTTTAAGCAGGACAACAAAAACCATTTTCGATATTTGAAGGGATACAACTTAATGGACTGAGCTGCAGAAATAATTTGTTCCACAACATTTTTTGAAATACCTATCCGTTGTCAAAATGTTACTGTTTATTTTGAGCGGTCAAGAAGTTTTAAAAGCGTTCGGACAGACAGCCAAATTAAAGTTTCTAAATAAATATTCCTATATAGATAATTTTTAAAATTTTTTTGAAAATATGCTGAAGAATGTTTGTCTCAGCAAATTTTATTCGTATAAACCTAGAAAAATAAAGAAATTGCTAAGATAATATAATATACTTGTGCTAATTTTAGTTTAAAAAAAAATAACTTAAAATATTTAAATAATTTTTAAAACTTTTATAATATAAAGAATCACCGCTATTCTGCAAGACTCATCACTTCATACGATGCGCTTCTCTAGCGCGGCGCAAAAAAAAAAAATCACGTATTGCTATTCTGGAAGACTTTTTTTTTAGGTTATATCATTTTTGTAACGTTGGTAGTAATATCTGTCAAAACAAGTTTAAAAAAACTAAAATTTTTTGTTATTTATTTTGAGTTTTTGGAGTTATGGAAAGTTTTGAAAATGAATAGGTAGAATTTTAAATTTAGTTTAGTTAATGATTTTATAATTATGAGTCTTTTTTCGTGCGATTCTTCTAAAAATGAAGAAAACAACTTAATGCATAATATTAGAAGAAGTATTAGAAATAATTCAAATCCTTTTGGTTTACCTACAAAAAGGATGTTGAAGAACTTAAATTTTTATTATGTACATTTCATTTTTCAGATTAATATGTTAATTTTAAATATTTTTATATTTTATAATTTTTTCTGTATTTTTCAGAATCATTTTTTATCTTAATCAAATCATTTTTTATTTCAACATACATTACAAGTAACTGAAATTAAAATTTATGAAATTCATTACTTTTTTTTAAAGCATCAAAATTTTCAGGTACCTAAACTTCAATATTTGTTGGTGTATAAAAACATTCATGTTAAAAATATACCTTTAATCTTTCTTATAGGTAAAAAAAAATGCTATTGCATTACATAAATTTCAAGTTTTTTTTATTTTAGATCATTAAAATTTAAAATTTAAAAAAACTAGAGGTGATACCAAATTGCAATCACTTCGTAAGCTACGCCTTTCAGAATAGCCAAATCTTATGGTTTCTCGAACTGACATCACATCAAATTGAAATGATGGTGTCCACTTTCAGCCTATCAGAATAGCCAATCATCACTTTTCCGATATTCATCGTGTTCTACGCATTCCAGAATAGCGGTGATTATTCTTACAATTTTCTTTTAAAAATTTATCTAATTATTACCTTTAGCCAAGTCCATTTCATCCATATCAGCATTTTTTATGTGACCTAATTTTTCACGAAACTTTTTCGCTAATTGTTTACGTTGGTAATCAGCTTCAATTTCTTGTTTAGTTCTGGGTATTCGAAATCGAAAACAGCAACACATTATAATAACTAACAATTATAATTACGTCTTTATTATTATTTTTGTATTTAAATACAAGATAAAAAAATATTTTGATAATAAATATTTATTTAACAAATAAAGGTAGTTTTTCTTAATTTTTAAATAAACTTTTGATTTGTATATAACTTATGTGTATATATATTTAACAAAGTTGTAAACAAACTAAACAAGTGATGAAGGGTTTTAAAAAGGCCCAATTAAAAATGTCTTTCTTAGTTGTGGGTAAAAAAAAATATGTATATATAAAAATAAATTGAAAATGCCATAACTTAATTTTAAATTTTATCAATTCATTAATAATTATTAATAATAATGAAAGCTTTATTTAGAATATAAGCTCAATATATTTAAGAAAATCTTTTAACATGTGTCGGCATGTAATGTAAACATTCAACCTCAAATTTTACACTTATATAATAAATACATCAAATTAAATTAAATACTTATACAGATAAATCTGTAGAATTAAAAAATTGTTTAAATCAGAATAAGGGATTCGAAAACTGCTTAATATTTTATTTATTATTTTGTCATTGCACTGCGATGTAAATTCAGGTTAAAATGCTTCATAAAACAATTTTATAAACCCTACAGGAATTCAATAATAAATGTTTCTTAGTATTTTTAGACGGGATTAATAATTTTTCTAATAATTTTTTTTTTGGAAGATATTTTATTAATAAAAAATAAAAAAGGAAAGAAAAACATATTATGTAAATTTCTATATAGTAAGTAGTTTAAAAATTGCTTTGGTAAATGATAACACAAATGATACAAAATATGTACATTTTATGTACAATTTATAAATAATCTATATATATAAAAGCGAAAGTTTGTTTATTTGTTTGTTTGTTTGTTTGTTTGAATGTTTGTTTGTTTGTTTGTTTGTTTGTTTGTTTGTTTGTTTGTTTGTTTGTAGCGAATAGACTCCTAAACTGCCCAGCCGATTTTAATGAACATTTGTATATAGAGGTTTTTGGGTACGGAAAGAAATCGTGGCCCAAAATTTTGCTCTAACGGACCGCCAAATTGGGGCTGTGGTGCAAGTATTTAAACATCTTTGTTCTAAATTCGAAACGGTTTGACCGATTGACTCCAAATTTTGTATACGTGATGCTCTTTGAGAATTGAGTAGATACTATTAATTGTTTTGGAATTTGTTAACCCATGTCGGGCCGACGGGTGGTTAAAAAAAATTTTGGGCCCAAATTTTGTCCGATTTTACGAATTTCTGCTTTGGGTTAAAAGAAAGCCCCAAAAAAAATTTTGTTGAGTTCCATTAACCCATTGCGGCCCAACAGCTTTTTATAGGTTTTTTCAATACTTTACTCTAAATTCGAAACGGTTTAAGCCATTGACTTCAAATTTTGTATACGTGATGGTCCTTGAGAATTGAGTTGACAATATAAACAGTTTTGGAATTTGTTAACCCATGTTGAGCCGACGGGTGGTAAAAAAAAATTTTGGGTCCAAATTTTGTCCGATTTTACGAAATTCTGCTTTGGCTTTAAAGAAAGCCCCAAAAAAAATTTTATTGTATTGCATTAACCCATTGGGGCCCAACAGCTTTTTATAGGTTTTTTCAATACTTAACTCTAAATTAAAAACGGTTTGACCGACTTTCTTCAAATTTTGTATACGTGCTCCCCTATGAAAATTGAGTTGACACTATTAACAGATTTGGAATTTGTTAACCCATGTCGGCCCGACGGTTGGTCAAAATAGTTTTGGAAGATAATATTGTCAAAATTTGCGAAGTACTGCTTTGGCTAAAAAGAAAGCCTCAAAAAAATGTTGTTGAGTGATTGGGAAGCAAATTTCTCCAATTTTGCGCAATACTGCTTTGCCCAAAGAGAAAGTGTAGTTCCGTTAACCCAGTGGGACACAGTGGCTTTTAATAGATTTTTGTGTTACTTAACTCTAAATTAGAAACGATTTGACCGGTTGACCTCAAATTTTATATGTGTGAAGCAACTTGAAAATGGAGTTGAGACTATTAACAGTCGGTCCTACGATTGGTCAAAAAAATTTGTTTGGAAGTAAATTACGTCAAATTTTTGGAAAGTAGTAGTACTGCTTTGAATTACAGAAAGTTTCAAAAAATCCTAGGATAATCCTAGAAAAATCGTTTTAAAAATATTGCTTTCATACATTTTAAAATTTACATGTGTAAACCGTGTGTAATTTTTGTGTTAACTTTTTGCAGTAACATAAACTTCAATTAAACCTCCATTGAGAGGCGCAGGAACGCGCACCGGGTACTAGCTAGTAATTCATAAAATTAAGATTTGTACAATTTTATACATATATTTTTAGCAAAAGGAAAAAGCGGAATTGAAGTGCTTGACGCTTAAAACAAACTAAATAATTTAACTTCAATTCGGTTTCTATGCCTTTTTTGTAAAAAATTAATTTTATTTTTTTTTATTTTAATAAAAATTTGTTATAGTAAATATATTATTTTATAATAAAATTTAACAAGAGCAAATGGCAATAATAAAATTTAGCAAAAAGAACGAGGAACAGTGTAAAAGTGTAAACTGTGTCAACTTTGGGATATCCGTATGACCGTAATATCATCGGGTTAATTACTCTTGACAAAATTTTGAATGCATAACTTATTAAGCTTTCAGTTATGTACAAAAGAAAATATAAGGTGAAAGGCAGCTCTTCGAAGAAGAAGTTGCAAAAGTACAAAGGTACTCGAACCTACTTAATAAATTTTGTTTCTCCTTAATTTTAATAGTAAAATAGTAATATAACATAGTGATTTTGCCAGAAATTTCTGGTTTAGATATTTTTTTGTTTTACGTGGATTGGTGGGAATCGCCGAAAGACACAAACTGCCTCGTAGCAGGAATGTATGAAGGATTCTTACCGACTAAACCACACCCTTCCCTTATAAAAACTAGTCGAACTACCTAACCATTATTTTTTTACAATCTTTGGTTAGAGTATAGGTTTTGTGTACTTTCCTTTAGGAAATCTGTCCTTAATACTATATTATCTAAAGGTCTTTTTCTTTTAAGCCTTCCTGTTATAATCTCATTATTTATCAACTGGGCAACTTCAAAATTTATATGCTCTTCTAGACGAGCTTTATGTTTTATGGCTTATCCACTATATATAACTATGGGAATTTGTAAATGTCTATGAATGGCACTATTACGTACATACCTTACTATGTTATGTACGACTTCATTCTGAAAGGTTTGTATTTTTTTAATACGCGTTTGCTTGGCACAACACCAAAGTTGAATGCCATATAACAATGTAGGTTTAATTACTTGGTTGTAAATTAACACTTTATTAAATATTGTTAATTTAGATTTACTGGCTAAATTTTCCCTATATTTTTTTTCAAGTTCTCGTTTTTTCTTTTTAACATGTTCATTCCACCTTAGCTTGACATCCAGTGTCATTCTTAGGTATTTTGCTGAACTTTCGATTGAAACAAATACACCGTTTGAATTTATTTTAGATGGGTTTCTTATATTTCTATTACTAAAATTATTATGAACCGATTTACTTTCATTTAATTTTATTTTCCATTTGTTAGTCCAAAAACATATTTTTCCACTTGCTTTCTGTAATTTTCCTGTAGCTTCGTCAATATTCGACCCTAATGCCAATATAGCAGTATCGTCAGCAAATGTTGGAACAGTTACATTTTCTACTTCTGGTAGATCACTTGTATTAAGCAAGTACGAAATAGGACCTAGAATACAGCCTATAGGTACACCTGCTTTTATTTCTTTTAATGTAGAATACTCTTCATCTTGTTTAATTCGGAATAATCTATCAGACAAGTACGATTCGAGTATCTCCACATATTGTAAAGGTATCAATCTTCTTAGTTAAAATATTAATCCTTCATGCCTAACTTTTTCAAACGCTTGTACTACGTCTAGAAATATCACTTTTTCTATAATATTTGTTATTCTATGAATTATGCCTTTTCTTCTTGTTTAAATGGATTAATATTGTTCTCTTCCATTATAACATTCTCCACTAAACATGAATTTATATCGTTTGGTTTGAATATGTTTTCTAAATGATCTGCAAATAATTCGGCTTTACCTTTGTTATCCTTTGCCCAAGTGCCATCTGGTTTCATGAGCGGCGGGCGTGCTTTATCGGCTTTTTTAAACTCTTCGTTGATTTCCACAACGAGTAATTTGATTCTTTTGCTGCCGATAAACTTTTTATATAATTTTCATATGATACTGATTTTATAATCCGGTTTATTTTCTTTTGAGAGATTATAAAAATCTGTTAAAATCTTCTTATCATCAGGGTAACGTGATTATTGCCATCTACGTCTAGCCCTTTTGTTTCGTTTTATTAAATCAGTTATATCTCTAGGATAATTATTTGCTGCTGACCTATACTTATTTATTTTTGTGTTATTCTAAGCAGCTTTTTGAATTATATTAATAAAGCCTTCTAGTTCCATATCTAATTTTTCTTTTGATTGTAAATTTATGTTTAAATTCATATTATTTGTGATTCCATACTTAAAGCTTAGCCAGTCTGTAAAATTATTTGTCAGTGTGGGCTTATTTAGTTTTCTAGTTATTTTATCATTCAACTGTAGTGCGACAGCAGAGTGATCAGAATCCAAGTCATGATTATCTTCTAAATTTATGAAATAGCTTGAAATTCTTTTGGTCATAAAGAAGTCAATTAGATCTGGAGCTTTGTTGATGTCTGTGGGCCAGTAAATTGGTTTGCCAGTCGAATGATGACAACAACCTAACTCTTGAATAGCTTTTCTTAGCTTTCTCCTTCTAGTTGAGGTTGTTCTAGAACCCCAATCTGTATGTTTGGCATTGTAATCACCTCCTAGCAGAAATTTATGTCCGTATTCATTAACGTATCTCTTCTATTTTATTTAATCTTATGCAGATTTCGTCAACTTTCAGCAATAAATTTTGCATCATGTGCATCATTTCATTGTCCTTGCGTTTAGGTTTCATAACCTTAGTTTTTTTTCCGTAGTTTCTGTAGTTTTTTCTAAGTTTTGAATCTTGTGCATCACTTCATTGTCATTACGTTTAGCTTTCATAACCTTAATTTGTTTTTCTGTTATAATGTTGTCTTTAATTTTAATTTTTATTGCTTGGGAGTATAAAACTCCATTCGCAACTTTACTGGATATAAATATTATAGTTTTTTTCGGTATTTTTGTTTCATTTGATCAGCAAACTTAAACATTGTGCATAGTCAATCTTCTTTCTTTTTTACTACACTCTGTTGACATATGATTTCCAGCACATTTTACACATTTAGCCTTCCGTTGGCAAAATTTTTGTGTATGTCCAAAGATCTGGCATCTTTTAAACTGAGGATTGGACTTACTACTTCTGAGAGCCTCCATTTTTTTCCGTAGTTTCTGTAGTTTTTTCTAAGTCCATTTTCATATTCTATTTTATTTATTTTATTTACTTTCTCTGAATGAAAAAAAGTTAGCATAAATAGTGGAAGCTTGGTTACATTATTTATATTTTTATCTTTAGTTTTTTAATTTTGCTTGTCACATCTAGACATTTAAAAACTCTATAAGTAAGCTCGTTTTTAATATCTTCTGACTCACATGATGGGTGAAAATTTCTTGCCATAACTTTAATTGGTCTAGTCAGTTTATTTTCATTTGTATGCCATTCCAACTTGGCTTTATATACAGATTTTGTCAAGACTCTTTATCCATTTTCGTTGTCCACATTAATTTTTAACTGGTCATTATTCATCATGTTGACTTTTACATTTATATTTTCTTCTTTGATTATTTTTATAATATGGTATAGTTTTTTATATTGCTCAAAAAGGTTTAGGTATAGAATAAAAAAATATTAAATTTAATAAGAAATAACACCGCGGAGACAGATCAGCGCGGCGCGACACGATGTGTTCAAAATCTGGAAGCAATTTCTTTTTATATCCTACACTGAAAATAGGTAGATATATTAACTTTGGTACGGTGTTGTTAACAAACAAAAGAAGCTAGATATATAAAAGTATATACATTTTTCACCTCCTGAGTCGATTTCGCGAAGTCAGTCTGTCCGAAAATGCGATAACTCAAAAAATAATGGTGCTATCTTGACTAAATTTAAACTGTAACTTACTAGTAACAAAAATACGACTTGGATTGAAAATGCACAAGAACAGGCCACGTGTTCGGATTCTGAAATCATTTTGCCAGTTCAAGGGCAAACGAACATATTCAGAAACGATTACTAAAAACAAAATAATGCTATCTATAAAATTTATTCTGCATTGACAAAAATTTCGGGATGGGCAAAATCGGACCATGGGTTTGGGTTCTAGAAGCCTTTGATCTAAATAAGGCCAAATAAACATAATTCAGAAATCTATTAAAACAGAACCTTCAAATTTGATATAAGAGTGTTTCTTCTTATTTCCGTTACATCCTAAAACTTGGGATCAATTGCAGTGGTCTTTTAGGTACCTCCAACAAGCTTCCCAAGATCTTAAAGCATATCTTTCCACATAAAGACTAAAACTTGAAATTTGATACAAGCGTCATTATTTTGACGAAATTTGGCATAAATTGGGGTGGGGATTCGGGTACTTTCCACACACTTTTCGGGTACTTTGCACACACTCTCTAAACCTCACAAGCATTTGCTACAAGAGTGTTTTGTTCTGTTCCCATTGTGTTGTTCATATTTGGTATTAATTGGAGTTACTTTCCGCACACCTCTCAAGATCTTTTCTTTTCAGAAGAAGTATATTTTCGAATTTGGGGATTGAAATGAGTATTTAAGGCAAGCTCTTCTTCTTCATTTAACAAAGTTTTATTTTTTAATTAATCGCAAGGTTCCAGCATTCACTTCTAAATTGGGTTTAGCAATAAAATTATTAAAAGACATTAGTTTTAATTTTTTCCTCAATTTTTCTTATTTTCAAATATTAACTTTTTATTTTTTCGTTTGGATATAAATGAGGCTTATTAATATTAGTTATTTACTTGAATTTTATGTAAGGTCTTTTCAAAATTTGTTTCTAGTACTAATTTTTTTTTAAATTAGGCAATTATTGCCAAAGTTATATTCTAATAAAATAGTAGGGGACTTTATTTAGCCCTGTTAAATGTTTTGAATTAGATTTTTAATAAGTTTTAACAGGAATTTCAACTATTTAGCCTGGTGAAGGTTGGTTTTTAAACTCGCAATACTCTTCGAATACTAACAAAAGCAAAGTGCTATTTTTTTAAATTTTTAATAGGTGTTCTTCTGAAAAATCTTTAAATGGTCAAGTATTTAATGTTTTATTATTATTATGTTTTTTTTTTCTGTGCAAACCACTTTTTATCGAAGGGCTCTGCACATATAATATAGCTTTTAACTGTTTCAATTAATGATCCACACATAAAACAAAATCTTTTCTCTCGGGAACTTTAAAAAAACTAACCTACATAGTTTCTCCTATTTTTGGCTCAAACAGCAGCTTTACTACCACATATATTTTAGTTTTAGCTTATCGATAATTCGAAAATTAAAATAGTTTAGGTTCTCAGTAAAAAATGCGTGCTTTTTTTATAAAATTAAATAATATTCATAATTCTGATAATACAGGATCTTAAAAATGAAATTACTTATTTAAAGATGCAGAAACCACAAGATGCAGAAACCACAGTTCTACAAGCTTCACAAGTTCAACACTTATCAAAGTCAGAAAACAGTAAAAAAATAGTATACTCTACAGATGAGGAAGAATTAGCGAAAGAGACTGAATGGATAAGGGTGAAGCAGAAACAAAAAAGGAAGTTAAATGACTCACTTACCCCTCCAAACGCAAAAAAGATGGACTATAAAACCACTCCAAGTAAAGAAACTACTCCAAAAAAGGTTATTTCGCCAAAAAAAATAACCGATCCGGAAAAAGTTAAGAAAAAACAATCTCCACCGCCAATAATTGTGGATGAATTTAATAACTATAACGAATTCTGCGAGAGAGTAAAAAAAGTAATAACAGAAAAACAGTTTGAGATGAAACTCCTTGGAAAGAATTGTATAAAAATCAATTTGTTAGATGAAGATGCTTACAGAACATTAACAAAAGCGCTATCAGAGTACAAATATAGTTGGCACTCATACGAAAGCAAACAGCAAAGGCCAATACGAGTTATGGTCAAGAACCTGCCTCACTCGTGTAAAACAGAAGAAATAATTAAAGATCTTGAAAATAGAGAATATAAAATAATAGGAGCTGCAAATAAACGTAGCTGGAAGAATAAAGAACCATTAAACATGTTTATGTTAACCTTCAAAGCAGAAGAAGATATTAGCAGAATATACGAGATTAAAAGTATTCTAAAATGTATTGTGAATATCGAGCCTCTAAGAAAAAATAAGCTTGTAGTACAATGTAAATCATGCCAGGCATATGGTCACACACAAAAATATTGTGGAAAAACCCCAAGATGTGTAAAATGTGCAGGTAGGCACCATACCAGGGAATGTTTGAAACCTAAAACTGAACCACCAAAATGTGTTCATTGCGGAAATCAACATCCAGCTAATTATAGAGGCTGCATAATCGCAAAAGAAATGCAAAAAATCAAATTTAAGAATATGAGCCCAAATTCACAACAAAGGAATACTCCACAATACGCTAAAAAACAAATCAGAAACCATCTGCAAACGTCGCAAGTGAAGCAAGATTTCCAGACAAATAGAAGCAGTAAAACTTATGCCCAAGTTGTTGCGGGTAAAAAACTTAATAATAATAGCGAACAAGAAAATGATTTAAAACAATCCATTCTGCTTATACTAAAAAAAGTAACCAAAATAGAAAGTTCTATGGTCGATACGGATTGTAGAATAGGAGCACTAGAGGGCAGTACCAAAAACCTGCTTCGAAATCGAAAAGATGAATGAACTAAAAATTTTTTCATGGAATGCCAATGGACTGCTACAACACCAACAAGAGCTACAAGCAGTCCTTGACATAAATAATATAGATGTTTGTCTTATAGCAGAAACACACTTTAACAAACAAACGCATATTAATTTTCATGGTTATAAAGTTTATCATAGCATACATCCAGGTAACTCTGCTAGAGGAGGAAGTGCAGTAATTATAAAACAAAGTATACAACATTTTGAAGAAGCCAAATTTGAAACAGAAGAAATACAAGCTATGGCCGTAAACGTAAAATGCAAAAACTACTTTATTGTAGTAGCAAGTATATATTGTCCACCTAAGTACTCTCTGAAGAAACATCATTATTTGGATCTTTTTAAGAAACTAGGAAAAAAGTTTGTTATAGGAGGTGATTTTAATGCCAAAAATACACACTGGGGATCACGGCTAACAACAACCAAAGGCAGAGAATTATTCCAAGCAACAAGCGAATTTGGGTGTGAAACCATATCAACAGGAAAACCTACATATTGGCCTACAGATCCAAATAAAATACCTGATTTAATAGATTTTTTCATTATTAAAAACATTTCGAATAATTTCATACAGATAGAAGATAGGCAGGAAATGGACTCTGACCACTCACCAATTCTGCTAACTGTAAGTGAAAACGCTATTGAAAAGCAGAGCATTCCGATTCTCGCCAATAAATACACTGACTGGGAAAGCTTTAAAGTGTGTCTGGAAGAAAAAATACAACTAGCTGTACCGTTGCAATACAAAGAACAATTGGATGCGGAGGTGGAAAACTACATTAACGATATACAACTTACAGTGTGGGAAAATACTCCAGTAATTAAACAAAGAGTAAAAGAAAATAAATATCCAGCCGAAATCTTAGAACTAATTGCAATAAAACGCAGAGCAAGGAAAAAATGGCACCAAACTAGAGCTCCACAAGATAAAACTAGGCTGAATAATCTCACCCAACAACTAAGAAGAAGAATTAAGGAAGTGAAAAACAAATCGATAAATTTATATTTGGAAAAGCTAACAAATGATAAAAGTACTGATTACTCTCTTTGGAAGGCAGCTAAAAATCTGAAAAAACCTATTGCAGCTATTCCTCCAATTAGAAAACTGGACGGAAAGTGGGCGAGAGATAATAAAGAAAAAGCCAAATTATTTGCGGAACACCTAGAAAAGATATTTCAAGTAAACACTGGTGAAGAAGAGGAAGATCTAGATGCAGAACAAATTCAAGAGCAAGAGGAAATCGCATTAACAAATCCAGCTGAAGTGAAAAAAGAAATTAAAAACAACATTAAATCTAAAAAAGCTCCGGGATATGATTTAATAACCGGACAAATTCTGAAGCAGCTACCAGAGAAGGCAATAGTTAAAATAACAAATCTTATAAATGCTGCATTCAGGCTGAAATATGTGCCGAAATTGTGGAAAGTGGCCGAGGTCATTATGATACCCAAAGCAGGAAAACCACCAAATGAGATAACGTCTTATAGACCAATCTCATTGCTACCTATAATGTCAAAACTATTTGAAAAAATTTATTTGAGAAGACTAAAACCGATTATTGAAAGGAAGAATCTAATTCCGGACCACCAATTCGGCTTTAGAGAAAAACATGCAACAATAGACCAGGTACACAGAATAACAAACACTATTGAAAAAGCTTTAGAGGAGAAGAAAGTCTGTTCAGCAATCTTTTTGGATGTGACTCAGGCATTCGATAAGGTGTGGCACAAGGGATTGAATTGTAAACTGAGAACAATCCTTCCAAAAGAGCATTCGGAAATGATAGAAAGCTATCTATCAGACAGATACTTCTACATAAAACAAGAAGGAGAATATTCCGATCTTAAAGAAATCGGTGCTGGAGTTCCTCAAGGAAGTGTACTCGGTCCAATACTGTATCTGTTGTATACTTGTGATTTTCCTGCACTTGAAAATAATATAATTGCGACGTTTGCTGATGATACAGCGGTTTTGGCTGTCGGAGAAAATAATGAAGAATCTACAGAAAAACTGCAGAGAGCTATGACAAGAATCCAAAATTATACTAAAAGGTGGAGGCTAAAATTAAATGAAGGTAAGTCAATTCATGTGGATTTCACAAATAAAAAAATTGACCATAAACCAGTATATATAAATGGTCAAGAAATACCTTATTCAAATACTGCCAAATATCTTGGTATGACATTAGATGCGAAGCTTCGCTGGAAAGCCCACATCAAAAACAAGAAGGAAGAGTTACAAATCCGTTATAGAAAAATGTACTGGCTCATAGGTAAGCATTCTACCTTGACAATACAAAACAAACTTCTGCTCTATAAACAAATATTAAAACCAGTATGGTCATATGGCATCCAGCTATGGGGATGCAGCAAAAAGAGTAATAGAGATGTTATTCAGAGGTTCCAGAATAAAGTTCTAAGAAATATTGTGAACGCGCCCTGGTTCATCAGAAACTATGACCTACATAGAGATATGCAAATAGAATTTGTAGATAAAGAAATCCAAAATTTTGCAAGAAGTCACGAAAAAAGACTCCAAAACCATGTAAATGTCGAGGTAGTCCAGCTTCTGGATAATACAAATATAGCCAGACGACTCAAAAGAGTAAAGCCTTTTGAGTTAGTGTAGCTATAATAAGAGAAAGAAACAGTTAGATAGACATCGCTGGATGGAATCTACATTTAAAACTAAAATAAAGCCAGAAGAAAAATTGCTCATTAGCCCTATCGGACTAGATCGCAATAGAGGAAAGGTGTGGTTTAGTGGGTAAGAATCCCACACGCAATGTCAAGCTACGGGGCTCATTGTGTCTTTTGAAGATTCCATTCCAACCTACGTAAAAATAAAAAAAATAAAAAAAAAAAAAAAAAAAAAATAAAAAAATTCTGATAATATTCCTAAATCTGTGTCTGATTTACCTGTATCTGCACGATTTATCTGTATAAGTGTATAATTTGTTGTTAAGCCATGGAAATGTATGCATAACCTAAGCTACTAATTTTTACCCATGACGGGAGGATGCTCAACATTTTTTTCTGAACTAACGTATGCAGATACACCAGGAAATTTATCCTGAACTTTTGCCCATGAAGAAAGGCTCAAAATTGTTTTCTGAACTAACTTAAGCAGATACACCAGGATATAATCCTTTTTTATGCTCAAAGAATTATATAGTGACTTGCAAGAAAATTTGGATTTTTTCTTTGAATTTTATTATATAATTATAAACAGTAAAATATAAGAGACACTTCTTAAATGTTAAGGGCGTTCTTTAAAATTAAGAAAAAATTTTATCACATGTAAAAATATAATATTCTGTTTTTAGTTTTTCTATATTACTTACTTGAAAAATATGGATAGGTATTCAAATGACAGGTATTTAAAAAAAGCTAAATTTCCGTTTTAGATCTCTTACAGTTAAGGAGTATAGTGCACGTCACAAATGATTTCTATTAATTTCTAAGTATCTAATTTCTCCTATTTCAAGTTTCTAACTTAAGCCGTTTTGAATATATATGAGGTTGCAAATTTTGCATACATTGAGTTTCGCAAAAAAATTAAAATACCGACAACACCATACATTTATTTTATTTATATTTATAAAGCTTTTGCCTTTTATCTTCCAGATTAAAAATATACCTAATAGAACTCTGTTGTAACAATTTAAATATAGGGCTTTTCTGGATTTTGGGAGGCCTTTGTTCCAAAACGAATTGGGCTAAAGATAAAAGTTGTTTCGTAATTAAAATATTATTTCTTTTTCAAACATTGTAGAAGTTTGGTCAATACACGGCCAAATGCACAAAGTAGAACTATATGCCTATACATTACCAATTTTTTTGAAAATGTGCTAAAAATTGATTGATGTGCAAAAAAATTTTAACTTATACAAATTTTAATATAAAATTTTTAGTTTTAAATTTTAAAATGATATTTAAACTCTTAACACTACTTTATCAATAAAATAGCGGTTAGATAATGAAAAAAACTATGACTTATAAAAAACTATAATTATAAAATATACTTTACAGATTTATTATTTCTCGAGTTTAACGGATATTTCATTATCATAGATGTATTAGAAATTGTAAATGGAAGACTTCTTTCTTTTTCTTATGTTTTTCCTATCACCAAAATTTCAGTCCACAATTGAGCATATGATGTTGAAGTTCTGATATCGACTTGACATAATTTGGCCACCATATATGTAATTATTAACAGTCAAATTATGACAAATTCTATGCTTATTTAGCAGTTTAATTTTAAGTTACGTAATTGAAAATGTGATATTAGAATAAAGAACGAAATATATATTAAATATTTAAATTTATCTATATGAATGTAAATAAATATTATAATCACACGCGCATACTATTTTTAAATTATTTACTGCTTTTTTATATATTTTTTGTTTTTGACTACTCCATTCTTACCTTAACGTGTTAGGGTAAATTTCTACAGATTTTGCCTACATGTTTTTTTTAAATATGTAAAAATTGATAGGAAATTCGGGTGTTTTGGGGTGTCAAAATCTCATTGTCAGCAGCTTTGGGTCTAGGTGAAGTTTTTAAAATTTTATTTTGGGTGTCAATAGATCCTTTTTTTCATTGTAGTTTTAGTAATTGTTTTTTTCCTATGGAATTGGGCTGCTGGTCGTCGTTTGAGTAGCCTTTCAAAATCACCCTTAAAGCATGACTATCTCTTATTTCTTCACTTTGTAATTCTGATTTAGGTGTGAGTGCTATAGTTTTTGTTGAGCTGAGTGCTCTTATTGTTGCCTAGGCTGATTAATGAAGTGATATTAGATATTTCCGTTTTTGTACATCGTTCACTATTTCTTCAACTGCTTTAGAGGGAGGTTGATTGAATATTGCAGATCAGTTCCAAGAGGTTATTCAAGCCTCTAGAATGTAGAATACAGCGATTGGCCCTGAATTAGTGTATTAGTGTACATAATGTTTTTTGCAGACCTTTTAGAGTAGAATTTGTCTATTAGAACGTCAAGACCTATTGCTCCAATAGTCTTATATGTTCTTCTGAAAAATTATGCTTTGCTTGTTTGTTATGTTAAATGTATATATTGGTTGAGCTTCTAATTTTGGTCATCTTAGACACTTCTCCTTTATTTTATTGTAGATTCTTCTTAGGAGATGACGTGTCTCTTGTGTTATACCCTTTTAAATAATATTAGCTGCAATTGCATTGTTTAGTTTTTGTTGCTTATTGGACCATTTGCATCGTTGAGAGAATGGTCATTCTTCAAATTCACCATAGAACAATTTATGGATTGTTTGGAACTACAGCTTAGTATATGTTTTGTCATAGATTCGTATAGATTATGTAGATTATACGATTATATTGGTATATATGAATAATTTGGAATTGAGGGTAGTAAAAATTTTTATTTTTTCGGCTTTTAATCCAACTTTACGAAGAATATTGCAGTTGTTGTTGTAACGTTCTCCGATTTCTTTTATTGAATGAACTTTGAATTAAAAATACAAATAATATTTTGTAACTTTTTTGCAACCTTTTTTAATTTCTTCAGGTCACCTTTTTAAAGTCTTGAATTTAAGGCAGTTGGAAACAGTTTATTGTTGTGTTTAGTTTAAATATTTAGTGTATCTTTATGTAATTTAAATTAAAAATGAAATATTTATTGCACTTTAATTGAAAAATTTAAAATATCTATAAATTAAATTTAATAGTGCAGAAACCTATTATAATAAGAAGTCCTTAAATAGATCATGAATTTCTAATGTCTAATTAGGAGATATCGGGATTCCTTCCTTGCAATTATAATAAAAGTATCTTAATATAAATATTTACCATATTTACACTATATAAGATCAAAAACAAGAAAATAAACTATTAAGCTCTCAAATTTTTTTCAATAAATTATAGCCATTTAACAATAATAAATTAAACATTTAAATATAATAATAAAAAACAGAAAATAATAGGAAAATTATAAAATTAAACAATAATAACTCATTTATTAAAAAACATTGGCAAGAACAAAAATTATATATATTATATTATTTTTATGATGAAATATGAAATAAAATTTAATAGAATTTATAAGAAAAAAATTTAAACTTATAATGTAGTAAAAAATAAAAAACATAAGAACATGATAAATAATTACAAATAAATAATGCATAATTAATTAATTACAAGGTTATTACAAAAAATAAAAACGTGAATACGTAATTACAAATAAAGAGAAAATTATATATTTTTCAAACCAGCAAATAATATTAATTTATTAATTTTTTGTCTTCAATATTTCGATTTATTTACTCGTCTTTTTACTTTTTCTATACGATTAAAATTTAAGGAGTTTTCTACCTATGTTTTTTTAGAACATCACACTTTATCCTTAAATATTGTATTTGAAACGTTTTTTTTTATAAATTAATCTTATTTTTAATTACGAAAATTTATGTTTTCGAATATTCTATAAATATTAAAGATTTTCTTTCCGTGGGTTATATTTCTACGAGAAACTAATGTTAAAAAATTTTTTTTAGAAAAATGAGACTAAATTTTTTTTTTTTAAAGTTTCCTATTTATAATTCCTAATACATCTATTGTTATAGTTGAACTAACTTGAACTTAATAGTGTTGCAAAACAAAATGACATAATATGCCATACACGAAAACCACCAATAGTTATATCTTCCAGCCATGCTGTTTCGGGATCGGTTTCATATGTATTCGAATAATCTTCTTCATTTAAAAGTGTTTCAATTGTAGTTGTAGCAGCACTTGTTGTCATTGTTAAATTTTTTAATTTTAGATTGATTAACTTCTTATTCAATTTTTTTTTTTACTTCTTTGATTAAAAAAATAAAATGTTCTTAAAATAAAAATAATATACTTAAAAATTCATACACTCAGTTAATATTCTGAGTTTTTTCTCGCGAATAATTTTTTTATATTCGATATGTTGAAAATATGATAATGAACTAACTGACCTAATGTTAAATCCGATATTTGTATATAAAAAAAAAACACAAATAATAATGTAATTTTCTTGCCATTTTTATCCTGAAATTCTTTTCGAAAGTGCCAAACAAAACGGAATATAAAATCACGATAGTTTTTAAAGAAGGGTATTAACATGTGGGTCGATTATAAGAAGGTGTGACGTTATATATAAATTAAGCATTTTTTCTTTTTCCAATTCATTTTTAACGTATTTAGACATAAAATGGTTTTTAATTAGCTTAAAGTTTTTTAAAAGGGGCAATCTCATTTTGCTTTTTAAATTCTTTTCAATATTTATTCAATCAGTTGAATCAAAAATAAATGTTTGTAAACCCAAAATTTTAAAGCAAAATATTATTTTTTAAAATTAAAAATTAATAACAATATTTCGTTTAAAATGTAAAAAGCACATCTATTAATTCAGATGACGGTAAAACATTTGATAACAAAAATCCGGTGCCTTCAATTTATTCTACGAGAAGTAAAGCTACGCAGAAAATATATATATATATATACGATTTTATAATAAAGCATTTGGATAGTCTGACCTTGTAATAAATGAGTTTAATTTAAATTTATTGTTTTACACTGGCTACTAAACTATATTGTAAAATATTAAAAATTAAATTTTTTTACAATACAGAATGACATTTACACATTTTAAAAGTATAAAGAGGAGGAATTCCTTTTAATAAATAAATTAGTTAACGATTGATCTTTGACAAGAATAGGATAAATATTAAAAATAGTATAAATTGTACATTTTTTCAATGTGAAATTTACGGTTATCATAATGAATTAAATTACCTACAACTATTAGACATTGCATTTCGCTCATTTCGCTCAGAATTAACCAAAAAAAATTTATAATACTGAACATAAAATTCAATTCCTATACAAGAAATGTTCTTATTTATATTTAGTTTTAAAAAAATTGACAAAAAGGCTTATATTATCGAAAAAACTTAATATTAATATACATGTGTACAAATGTAATATTTTATAAATAAAAGGCGAAGCAAATATAATTAAAAAAATTGTGAGAAAACGACGCACCCAACTGTGAAAAAAAAACATAATCATACGTACTTAAAGGATAACAATGTAAATTTCTATTATTAAAAAAGACAAATTTATTTTCATTATAATTTTACTTGAATGTCTTATTAAATATTGAAGTTAATATAAATATACTTTAAATAAGCAATATATATATGCATACAATAAACGCGTTAAGATTTAAAAAAGCCGAAAGTTTCTTTTAAAATTGAATTTCACAAATTTGATGTATCTGAAATTTTAAATTGAAAATTGAAAGTTTAAAAACCAATTCTAAAAAAATAACTAATTAAGGGGGAAAAAGGAAGGCGATTTTAAAGCTTTTGTTGTAACCGTATAGGACCAAATAATTATATCTTAAAGATAGATAGTATTTCCAGCTTTCAAAAAATTTACATCCTTAATGGCGCATATTATCCTTTAAAAATGAAAAGGGCGTTTAAAAGTGTCCTTAGTGTTTTGTTCTTATTTATTAGAATACAGCGATAAGCACTCCTACTAATTCACGTCCTCTAATGAAACGATTTAAAGTAACACAAAGCAATCAATCCAAAAGTAACAAAGTGTTTTGGTGGTTATAGCGGCGTACACTAATTATATTGATTTGAAGGTTGTATTTTAGATTGCATGGTTGAACTCAATTCTAGGGCAATATTTTTTTAAATCATAAAACATATTTATTTTCGCTTAAGATTCTCTGGTATTCTTATTTTGACGTTTTATACCCTACACCTATGAATAAGGTAACTTTGATATGGTGCTATGAAATATTAACTTTGGTACGGTGTTTGTAACCACTTAAAGGAACCGAGCTAGATATGGAAAAGTACAGTAATCCCTTCGACAGCGCGGGGGTTCCGTTCCACAAAAACAGCACGCAATCTAAAGCCGCGCAATGTGAATCCTATTTTGTACGAAAATGGTGGTTCCAAATATTAGAAAAAATTTAAAAAAGTAAATTAATAGTTTTTATCCAGAAAATTAATATACAGGGTGTCCCGGGAATAACGTGCCATAGAACAGCAGATGATAGAGGAGTTCAAAACGACCAAAAAATTGTATGGGAAGGGGGGGTCTATCTCCAACCCATACGGAGTTAAAAGG
Source organism: Dolichopus griseipennis (assembly GCA_963082915.1). Classification (NCBI taxonomy): domain Eukaryota; kingdom Metazoa; phylum Arthropoda; class Insecta; order Diptera; family Dolichopodidae; genus Dolichopus; species Dolichopus griseipennis. The sequence goes on along the minus strand of OY720444.1, from coordinate 49,047,747 downwards.
CCTTAAAGATCCGATTTTTAAAAAAAATTATATTTTTTCACTAAATTTTTTGATGTTTTGTTTTTACCCATAAAATCAAAAATCTAGTAGTTAAAAAAAAAATTTAACGTGCACATTAAAGCCTGTTGAATTCTTTTTCTAATTCATAAAAAGTAATGCATATTGCTCTTCGAAATTGGAAGTTATAATGATTTAAAGGTTAAAATTATGAGCATTTTTTTAGGCATAAATTGCTTTGAACCCTATTGCTCAAAAAATTGAGCAATTACCATATCATTTTTTTTTTCTAAAAAAAATATTTGTTTCTCTACGAACATTTTGAAACTCAAATTTTATTCTTATCTCAAAAATCATAAAAGTTATAACCAAATAAAGTTTCAATAAAATACTTTTTTCCTTTAAATAAATTTCTTCAAAAGATTTTATTGTTGAAGAAATTAAAGTTTAAAATTTTTTTAAAGTTGGAGATAGACCCCCCTTCCCATACAATTGTTTGGTCGTTTTGAACTCCCCTATCATCTGCTGTTTTATGGCACGTTATTCCCGGGACACCCTGTATATAAACCTAAAAACAAGTATTACTTCTCAACGACTCTGAAAACAGAAAACATTTCATAAATTAAAAAGCAAATTAACTTAAATAACATTTCAAAAAACGGCATAAGTTTAAAAAAATAATATCAATACTATCGCTATTGAATTCCAGCCATTTTGGTCCACGGGTTCGAGTACCTGCCATACAACTTCTTTTTTTATAAGAGCATTACTCTGTACTTATTAAAGCTGGGTGTCTGAAATTTTGTCAAAACTAATTTAGTTTTATGTCCAAAGTTTGTGCAACTGTCCGTCCATCCGTCTGTGTGTCAGCAAGCTAACTCAAAAACTAACAGAGCTAGAGTTTTGAAATTTTCATAAAATATTTTTCAAACAAATTCTAGGTTTCTTATTTTTTTTTGGTTCAGACCCGACTAAAACATCAGGTAGCTCTCAAACAACTAACTTTTCTATCTCCAAATTTTTTATATAAAATTTGAAATTTAGCAGTTATTCTTGTATACAACATCAAATTATATGCATTATATTTTGTTTATTTGTCTATTTTTTGTTTGTTGTTTTTTATACCCTAAACCTATAGTAAAAGGAGTATATTAACTTTAGTTTTTGTAACCATCTAAAGGAAGCGAGCTAGATATGGAACTTTTTGATCGAATTAAGGCCAAATGAGCATAATTACGAAACCAATGAAGATAGAACCCCCAAATTTGGTATCAGGGTGTCCCTTCCTATTTCCTTAGTGTCCTTGAAATTTAGGCCCCATTGGAGTAGTGCGTCGGGGACTAGCCACACATTTCTGAAGACCTTAAAGCATATCTTTAAAATTAATAAAGATAGCAACTTGAAAAAATGTAGAAGCTTCAAAATTGGCACAAGGGTGTTCTTTACTATTTCTTGTGTGTGTCCCTAATTTGGGATCTATTAGAGTGGTAGTTCAGTACCCCTCTTAGACCTCCCAAGATTTAAAAGCTTATAATCGAAATTACTAAAAATAGTAACTTAAAAATAATATAGAATGTTCCACTTGTATACAAGGGTTAACAGTATTTAAAGTACATAAAAGGATTCCGGACCTTTTAATCGGATTAAGGGCTAAACAACATATATAAAAAATCACGGTAACTCAACAACTAATGACTATCTTCATAAAATTTGTGTTGTAGGGTACTGGTAATGAAATTACGGCGGTGATTGCGTACGGTGAGGCATGGACAATGGGTTCGGAACTTAGAACTTTTTGATCAAATTTAGGCCAAACGAGCATAATTCCGAAACCAATGAAGATAGAACCTCCAAATTTTGTAACAGGGTGTCTCTTTTTATTTCCTTAGTGTCCTTGAAATTTGGGACCAATTGGAGTAGTTGGTGGAGACCAGCCACACAGTTCCGAAGACCTTAAGTTTATTTTCGAAATTAATAAAGATAGTAACTTGTATAACAAAATATTTTTTTAATAAATGATTAAAATCCTTTTTTTTTAATTTTTATCATATCATATATTTTATTGAATTATTACCATAGGTGATATATAATTAAGACATTGTGTACAATCCTTTTGCTATATTCAAAGGTACATTTATTGCATATTTTGCGTTTATAAGCTTTTCGATAGGTACATATACTAGCAATTTAAAATAATTGCAATTTTTAAAAATTTTAACTATTAAATATATAAAATTTTTATCACAAAATTTAAAAATTCAAATTTTTTCACTTTTGTAATTAAATTTAAATAAATATATTTTCATAATTCAAGTTTTTTTGTTTTTTAATATTTTTAAATCGATAAATTAGTAAGAATTTGTAATATTTTTCTATAGATAGTCTAATTAGAAAATGTTTTTATATTATAAACTTAATTTGGTTAGCTATGTTTTACGACCAAACTAATAACAGCTTTTATTGTTTTAAAATGACTAATGGACTTCCCATTAAATTTGAGCCAAATAGGTGTAGGGTATTTCTAGTTCGTTGCACTGTCGACTGACTGTTTCTTTACTTTTTTTTTAATATTTTGAAATATATTATATACATAAATTTTTTATGAGTCATTTTAACGCATTTTTCGTTGAATTTAAATTTGAAAAAAGAAGAAAAATTACTCTATACCCTTAATAAAATGTGTTTATTAAAGTGGCCGTAGATTCTTCTTCTCCTAATTTCTTTCGTTAAATTGTCTATATTCTTTTATTTTTCTCCTATTATAATAAAATGTCTCTTATAAAAAAATGTTAACTGCTGCTGCTAATTCTTGTGCCCTAATGAAATGATCTAAAGTAACAGTTAGCAAAAAATATATAAGCAACCAAGTGGTAGGACGGTAAGGTTAGCGTCTACTAATTATATTAAGGTAGTTTTTAGGTTTTTTTTAGGTTATAAAGTTAAATTCAATTACCATATCATTTTTTTTTTCTAAAAAAAATATTTGTTTCTCTACGAACATTTTGAAACTCAAATTTTATTCTTATCTCAAAAATCATAAAAGTTATAACCAAATAAAGTTTCAATAAAATACTTTTTTCCTTTAAATAAATTTCTTCAAAAGATTTTATTGTTGAAGAAATTAAAGTTTAAAATTTTTTTAAAGTTGGAGATAGACCCCCCTTCCCATACAATTGTTTGGTCGTTTTGAACTCCCCTATCATCTGCTGTTTTATGGCACGTTATTCCCGGGACACCCTGTATATAAACCTAAAAACAAGTATTACTTCTCAACGACTCTGAAAACAGAAAACATTTCATAAATTAAAAAGCAAATTAACTTAAATAACATTTCAAAAAACGGCATAAGTTTAAAAAAATAATATCAATACTATCGCTATTGAATTCCAGCCATTTTGGTCCACGGGTTCGAGTACCTGCCATACAACTTCTTTTTTTATAAGAGCATTACTCTGTACTTATTAAAGCTGGGTGTCTGAAATTTTGTCAAAACTAATTTAGTTTTATGTCCAAAGTTTGTGCAACTGTCCGTCCATCCGTCTGTGTGTCAGCAAGCTAACTCAAAAACTAACAGAGCTAGAGTTTTGAAATTTTCATAAAATATTTTTCAAACAAATTCTAGGTTTCTTATTTTTTTTTGGTTCAGACCCGACTAAAACATCAGGTAGCTCTCAAACAACTAACTTTTCTATCTCCAAATTTTTTATATAAAATTTGAAATTTAGCAGTTATTCTTGTATACAACATCAAATTATATGCATTATATTTTGTTTATTTGTCTATTTTTTGTTTGTTGTTTTTTATACCCTAAACCTATAGTAAAAGGAGTATATTAACTTTAGTTTTTGTAACCATCTAAAGGAAGCGAGCTAGATATGGAACTTTTTGATCGAATTAAGGCCAAATGAGCATAATTACGAAACCAATGAAGATAGAACCCCCAAATTTGGTATCAGGGTGTCCCTTCCTATTTCCTTAGTGTCCTTGAAATTTAGGCCCCATTGGAGTAGTGCGTCGGGGACTAGCCACACATTTCTGAAGACCTTAAAGCATATCTTTAAAATTAATAAAGATAGCAACTTGAAAAAATGTAGAAGCTTCAAAATTGGCACAAGGGTGTTCTTTACTATTTCTTGTGTGTGTCCCTAATTTGGGATCTATTAGAGTGGTAGTTCAGTACCCCTCTTAGACCTCCCAAGATTTAAAAGCTTATAATCGAAATTACTAAAAATAGTAACTTAAAAATAATATAGAATGTTCCACTTGTATACAAGGGTTAACAGTATTTAAAGTACATAAAAGGATTCCGGACCTTTTAATCGGATTAAGGGCTAAACAACATATATAAAAAATCACGGTAACTCAACAACTAATGACTATCTTCATAAAATTTGTGTTGTAGGGTACTGGTAATGAAATTACGGCGGTGATTGCGTACGGTGAGGCATGGACAATGGGTTCGGAACTTAGAACTTTTTGATCAAATTTAGGCCAAACGAGCATAATTCCGAAACCAATGAAGATAGAACCTCCAAATTTTGTAACAGGGTGTCTCTTTTTATTTCCTTAGTGTCCTTGAAATTTGGGACCAATTGGAGTAGTTGGTGGAGACCAGCCACACAGTTCCGAAGACCTTAAGTTTATTTTCGAAATTAATAAAGATAGTAACTTGTATAACAAAATATTTTTTTAATAAATGATTAAAATCCTTTTTTTTTAATTTTTATCATATCATATATTTTATTGAATTATTACCATAGGTGATATATAATTAAGACATTGTGTACAATCCTTTTGCTATATTCAAAGGTACATTTATTGCATATTTTGCGTTTATAAGCTTTTCGATAGGTACATATACTAGCAATTTAAAATAATTGCAATTTTTAAAAATTTTAACTATTAAATATATAAAATTTTTATCACAAAATTTAAAAATTCAAATTTTTTCACTTTTGTAATTAAATTTAAATAAATATATTTTCATAATTCAAGTTTTTTTGTTTTTTAATATTTTTAAATCGATAAATTAGTAAGAATTTGTAATATTTTTCTATAGATAGTCTAATTAGAAAATGTTTTTATATTATAAACTTAATTTGGTTAGCTATGTTTTACGACCAAACTAATAACAGCTTTTATTGTTTTAAAATGACTAATGGACTTCCCATTAAATTTGAGCCAAATAGGTGTAGGGTATTTCTAGTTCGTTGCACTGTCGACTGACTGTTTCTTTACTTTTTTTTTAATATTTTGAAATATATTATATACATAAATTTTTTATGAGTCATTTTAACGCATTTTTCGTTGAATTTAAATTTGAAAAAAGAAGAAAAATTACTCTATACCCTTAATAAAATGTGTTTATTAAAGTGGCCGTAGATTCTTCTTCTCCTAATTTCGTTCGTTAAATTGTCTATATTCTTTTATTTTTCTCCTATTATAATAAAATGTCTCTTATAAAAAAATGTTAACTGCTGCTGCTAATTCTTGTGCCCTAATGAAATGATCTAAAGTAACAGTTAGCAAAAAATATATAAGCAACCAAGTGGTAGGACGGTAAGGTTAGCGTCTACTAATTATATTAAGGTAGTTTTTAGGTTTTTTTTAGGTTATAAAGTTAAATTCAAATCCACGTCAAATTTGAAATAGTTTTTTTTTGGAAATACAGTTAAATTCATAAAACATATTTTTTTCGCCTTAAATGCTCATATATTCTTATTTTGATTTTGCTTTTGTTTCATTTCAGTTTATGTACATAAACAATTTGATTATAATATTTAACAAATTTGTAATTCACATAAGATCATTATATTTAATCGGCTTATTTTTTCCCATACAAATATAAGCATCTCTTTTCAAGGTAAACTATAAGACCAATTTTAATGAAACAACAACCAAAAGAAAGGTTTTTTTTGTTTTCATATTACAATGACATTTTGTTTTAGAATATAGCGTTTTTTCAGGTGAAAACCCGTCTTTAATTTAACGTAAATTTGAATTCAACGGTCACGCGGTTAAAATTTGATGACTCTAATGTTGATGTCTCTAATATTATGCGCCGACTTTCTGTGTAAATGTAATTCATTTTCGGTTGTAACTCGCAGATCAATCAAACTATTATATGCGCCGACTTATGTCTTCTTTTTTTTGTTTAGTTCAAATGTTCAATGAACAAGGAGATTGAAATTTTTTTAAAATTTTTGTTTTGTTTTTTTTTCTTTATCTCTCTAAAATTCCAGTGAAAAAAAATGAGTTCTGTTCGAAATGAAAGCAATACATTTGGTTTATACAGTAGTTTTGATTTATAATGAACTCTGTTCAATTTTAATTATAATAAACGTTACACTTTTTGCCAAAGAATTAAATTTTACCTAAAAATGTAAGTTCTTTATTGCATTCATATTTCTTTTATTTAAACTTATTATATTTAATAATGTTGCGTGGTGATTAATTTAGTAATTTTATACCCGTATGACTATATAGTCAAAGGGTATAATGAATTTATCATTACGTTTGTGACGCAGAGAAGGAAGGGGGGTAGATATAGACTCAAGTGTATGGATCGGATCAGAATCGAAAAATAAATCGATTTAGCTATGTATGTCCGTCTGTCTGTCCGTCCGTCTGTCCGTTTGTCCGTCCGTCTGTCCGTCCGTCCGTCCGTCCGCACGATAACTCAAAAACTAAAGGAGCTAGGATCTTAAAATTTTCACAAATTCGTTTTTTTGCAATAGCCGTCATCGCTGTTTAAATCTAGCAATTTTGGTCCATGGGTTCGGGTAGCTGCCATACATTTTTTTATTTTATATGAACATTACTCTGTACCTATTACAACTGCGTGTCTGAAATTTTGCTAAAAATAGTTTAGTGTAATGGCCAAAGTTTCTGTAAAATTTGGTTGGTCTACTGCAGAGGGTTCGAGTAGCTGCCATACAACTCCTTCTTTTATATGAGCATTACACCTAATAAAGCTGTATGTTTGACATTTTGCCAAAAGTAATTAACCAGATGATATAATGTATATGTTTCGGTCATACGGGTATCCCAGAGTTGACACAGTCTACAACGACAAATCTTTCTTAAAAATAATTTGTAATTTAAATGATTTGTTCCTCAGGACCTAACAAAAACCAACGCTTAAGGTGTAGAATTGCTAACAAAAAGTTTTAAATTAGTAGTTAAGTACATGATATTACATGAGAATATATAAATATTCTTGTCAAAAAGTTCACAAATAAATAGGTACATGAGTTTACATGATAAATTACACAAAACACAAAATTACACAAAATACGCGTAACGAGATTCAATGTAACTGGGATGTTTAAAATTTACAAATTGACCTAATGTATAAAAATATTGTTATTGGTTTTTCTTATATTTCTAAGATTATGTTTTAAAAAATATCTTATATTGAAAAAAATTAAAAATATTTGGTATATAGGTATAAAATATTATATGAAATTAAAAAAAATGTTTGTACTAAATTAACACATTCAAATAAATATTTTTCTGTGTACGCGCGTATCGATTTACGGATATGTAGATAGAGATATTGACGTACTGCCGTGTAAAAATTGTACGTTGTATGTTTTAATTTAGGTTAATTTATAATAAAAAACTCCTTTTAGTTTTACTTGACATAACGCACGAATTTTATATAATGCATGCGTTTCTTTTACCAAAATTGTTGATGAAGAGTAGGTAGAAGTTGTTTGTAAATGGAAAGCTAATTTTTGTTTCAGGAGTATATAATTGTCAGATTAATTATCCTACATAATATTTGACATTTTAAAACCATCTGTCATTTGGGAAGTGAATAATATTTTATATATTTAGATAATGAAAAACAAGTGAAAAAATTAAGGCTTATTACTGAAATATATAAAGACTATTTTTTAAAATGGAAGAGTTAAGTGGTTATTGGTAATCATATAAAAAATATGATTTAACATAACCTATTCAAGAGAAAATTCATCTATTATGAAAAATGTATTTAAAGTTTTTTTATTTATCTGCCGAAAATTATTTAATTATCTACTTCTCTCATCTACTCTTTTTCGAGAGCTGGTATGGTGTAGCTGGCACTTTTTAAAAAAGAGTAGTTTACTCCTCATATAGGAACGCAAGTAATAAAATTTGTTTGTTTGAAGAAACTTATGAGTCATGACTTATGACCATACCTAGAAAAAAATAAATAAATAAACTATTCAAATAGGAATAATATAAAGTAAACTAAAGAATTCAGAGCCATTTTTTGCATACATACATTTGTAGTAAAAATTTCAGATTTTATTATTGAAATGTAGTGCCTACTTGCCTATGTAGCTATTAAATTTAAAAAGGGAATAAGAGGAGGAAAATTTATCAATTTTTTAATTGATTAGTTATTTTTTTATACCCTACACCTATAGAATAATGGTTATTAGTTATTTTTTTATACCCTACACCTATAGAATATACACCAAAAAAAAATGGAGCTATCTTGATGAAATTTTAACTGTAGGTTACTAGGACTGAAAGTACGGCGGGGATTGCATATGGGCGAAATCGGCCATGGGTTCGGATTCAGGACCTTTTAATCAATTTCAGGGCTAACGAACAAATATAAAAAATCACGATAACTCAACAACTAATGACGCTATCTTCATCAAATTTGTGCTGTAGGTTACTAGTAATGAAACTACGGCGATGATTATGTACGGTGAGGATTGGACAATGGGTTCGGAACTTAGAACTTTTTGATCGAATTTAGGCCAAACGAGCATAATTCCGAAACCAATGAAGATAGAACCTCCAAATTTGGTATCAGGGTGTCCCTTCCTATTTCGTAAGTGTCTTTGAAATTTGGGCCCCATTGGAGTAGTGGGTCGGGGACCAGCCACTCAGTTGGACCTTAAAGCATATTTTCGAAATTAATAAAGATAGTAACTTGAAACAAATGTAGAAGCTTCAAATTTGGCCCAGAGTGTTCTTTACTATTTCTTGCGTGCCCCCCTAATTGATCAATTGGACTCCCCAATTAAAACCTTCTCTTAGACCCCCCAATGTGAAAAATCTTATCATCGAAATTAATAAAACTAGTAACTTAAAATTAAGATAGAACGCTCCAATTGTGTACAAGGGTTAATTAGTATTGAAAGTATGACGGGACTGCATATGGACGAAATCGTACCATAATTTCGGGCTCTAAAACCCTTGAAAAGTTCAAGAACTAACAAACATATATCTTAAAAACACCATAACTCAAAAAATAATGCCGGTATTTTGATGAAATTTAACACTAGGTTACTAGTAATGAAAGTACCATGGGAATTGGTTGTGGTCGAGTTTAATTTCGAAGCCAAAGAATATATTTCCTATGTCCTATGTGTCTCCGAAATCTAGACTTAATTGTAGTGGTTCAGCTATGTTCAAAGGTACTTGCTGCAATTATGTAAAATTTATTTTTATATTTAAATGAATTATATGAAAAGGTCTAAATTTGTAATTGTATTTTAGAAATACATTTATTGCATATTTTGCGTTTATAAGCTTTTCTATTAGGTATATAAACGAACCATTTAAAATAATTGCAATTTTTAAAAATTTGGATTAGTAAATATATTATGCTTTGATTATCTTTTTATCACAAAATTTAATAATTAGAATTTTTTTATTTTGTAATAGAATTTATTCCAAATATATTTTCATTTATCTCAAGTTTGTTTGTTTTTTAATATTTTTAAATAGAAAAATTAGTAAGAATTTGTAACATTTTTTAATAGATAGTGTAATTAGAAAATGTTTTTAGTATTATAAAGTTAATTTGGTTAGCTATGACTAACGATCAAATTAATTACAGCTTTTATGGTGATAAAAATACTTATGGATATGTCCTTAAATTTGAACCAAATAGGTGTAGGGTATTTCTAAGTCGGTTGCACCGACTGACTGTTGCTTTACTTTTTATACCCTACACCTATAGAATAGGTAAAGGGGTATATTAACTTTATTATGGTGTTTGTAACCACCTAAAGGAAGCGAGCTAGATATGGAAAAGTATATATATTTGTGATCAGCGTGACCGCCTTAGTCGATATAGCCATGTCCGTCCGTCCGTCCGTCCGTAGGCACGATAACTCAAAAAATAATGGAGCTATATTGATGAAATTTTAACTGTAGGTTACTAGGACTGAAAGTACGGCGGGGATTGCATATGGGCGAAATCGGCCCATGGATTCGGATTCTGGACCTTTTAATCGGTTTCAGGGCTAACGAACAAATATAAAAAATCACGATAACTCAACAACTAATGACGCTATCTTCATCAAATTTGTGCTGTAGGTTACTAGTAATGAAAATACTTCGGGAATTGCGTAAGGTCGGGATTGGACCATGGGTTCGGAACCTAGAACTTTTTGATCGAATTTAGGCCAAACGAGCATAATTCCGAAACCAATGAAGATAGAACCTCCAAATTTAGTATCAGGGTGTCCCTTCCTATTTCCTAAGTGTCTTGTGAATTTGGGTCCCATTGGAGTAGTGGGTCGGGGACCAGCCACACATTTCCGAAGACCTTAAAGCATATCTTTAAAATTAATAACGATAACAACTTGAAAAAATGTAGAAGCTTCCAATTTGCCACAAGGGTGTTCTTTACTATCTCTTGCGTGTTCCCCTAATTTGGGATCAATTGGAGTGGTGGTTCTGTACCCCTCTCAGACCTCCCAAGTTTTAAAGGCTTATAATAAAAAAATAGTTACTTAAAATTAGGATAGACCGTTCAAATTGTGTACAAGGGTTAATTAGTACTATAAGTACAGCGCGGACTATATAAGGGCGAAATCAGCCCAACGGTTCGGATTCCGGACCTTTTAATCGATGTCAGGGCTAAGGAACATATATAAAAAATCACCGATAACTCAACAACTAATGAGGCTATCTTCATGAAATTTGTGCTGTAGGTTATTGGCAGCGAAACTACGACGGTGAGGATTGGACAATGGGTTCGGAACTTACAACTTTTTGATCGAATTTAGGCCAAACGAGCATAATTCCGAAACCAATGAAGATAGAACCTCCAAATTTGGTATCAGGGTGTACCTTCCTATTTCGTAAGTGTCTTTGAAATTTGGGCCCCATTGGAGTAGTGGATCGGGGACCAGCCACTCAGTTCTTAGGCCCTTAAAGCATATTTTCGAAATTAATAAAGATAGTTACTTGAAACAAATGTAGAAGCTTCCAATTTGCCACAAGGGTGTTCTTTACTATTTCTTGCGTGCCCCCCTAATTTGGGATCAATTGGAGTGGTGGTTCAGAACCTCTCTTAGACCCCCCAATGTGTAAAAGCTTATCAATGAAATTAATAAAACTAGTAACTTAAAATTAAGATATAACGTTCCAATTATGTACAAGGGTTAACTAGTATTGAAAGTATGACGGGGACTGCAATTTGGTCGAAATCGTACCATGGTTTCGGGTCCTGGAACCCTTGAAAAGTTCAAGGGCTATCAAACATATATCTTAAAAACACTAGAACTCAAAAAATAATGCCGCTATTTTGATGAAATTTAAACTCTAGGTTACTAATAATGAAAGTACCATGGGAATTGGTTGTGGTCGAGTTTAATTTCGAAGCCAAAGAATATATTTCCTATGTCCTATGTGTCTCCGAAATCTAGACTAAATTGTAGTGGTTCAGCTATGTTCAAAGGTACTTGCTGCATTTATGTAAAATTTATTTTTATATTTAAATGAATTATATGAAAAGGTGTAAATTTTTAATTGTATTTTAGAAATACATTTATTGCATATTTTGCGTTTATAAGTTTTTCTATTAGGTATATAAACTAACCATTTAAAATAATTGCAATTTTTAAAAATTTGGATTATTAAATATATTATGCTTTGATTATCTTTTTATCACAAAATTTAATAATTAGAATTTTTTCATTTTGTAATTGAATTGGAATAAATATATTTTCATTTATTTCAAGTTTGTTTGTTTTTTAATATTTTTAAATAGATAAATTAGTAAGAATTTGTAGTATTTTTTAATAGATAGGGTAATTAGAAAATGTTTTTAGTATTATACAGTTAATTTGGTTAGCTATGTCTTACGATCAAATTAATAACAGCTTCTATGGTGTTAAAATGACTTATGGATATGTCCTTAAATTTGAACCAAATAGGTGTAGGGTATTTCTAAGTCGGTTGCACCGACTCACTGTTTCTTTACTTTTTTTAATACATTTGTAGATATGTTATAAATCTTAAAATTGTGATTTTACAGTTTTCTATATGTAGGACAGCATTAACAACGAACTTTGGCTACTTGACTTCAAATATGTATATGTCTTTGTTTAGAAAAATCATCAAATTTTCAGAACATTATAATATTAAAACACTATTTATATTTAGAATGTAAATCGCTTTTTATACCCTACACCTATAGAACAGGTAAAGGGATATATTAACTTTGGTATGGTGTTTGTAACCACCTAAACGAAGCGAGCTAGATATGGAAAAGTACATATATTTGTGATCATCGTGACCGCCTTAGTCGATATAGCCATGTCCGTCCTTCCGTCTGTCCGTCCGTCCGTCCGTCCGTCCGTAGGCACGATAACTCAAAAAATAATGGAGCTATCTTGATGAAATTTTAACTGTTGGTTACTAGGACTGAAAGTACGGCGGGGATTGCATATGGGCGAAATCGGCCCATTGGTTTAGATTCTGGACCTTTTAATCGATCGAAGGGCTAACGAACATATATAAAAAACCACGATAACTCAACAACTAATAACGCTATCTTCATCAAATTTGTGCTGTAGGTTACTAGTAATAAAACTACTTCGGGGATTGCGTAAGGTCGGGATTGGACCATGGGTTCGGAACCTAGAACTTTTTGATCGAATTTAGGCCAAACGAGCATAATTCCGAAACCAATGAAGATAGAACCTCCAAATTTGGTATCAGGGTGTCCCTTCCTATTTCCTAAGTGTCTTGGGAATTGGGGTCCCATTGGAGTACTGGGTCGGGGACCAGCCACACATTTTCGAAGACCTTAAAGCATATCTTTAAAATTAATAAATATAACAACTTGAAAAAATGTAGAAGCTTCCAATTTGCTACAAGGGTGTTCTTTACTATCTTTTGCGTGGTCCCCTAATTTGGGATCAATTGGAGAGGTGGTTCAGTACCCCTCTCAGACCTCCCAAGTTTTAAAGGCTTATAATCGAAATTACTAAAAATAGTTACTTAAAATTAAGATAAACCGTTCAAATTGTGTACAAGGGTTAACTAGTACTATAAGTACAGCGCAGGCTGTATAAGGGTGAAATCAGCCCATGGGTTCGGATTCTGGACCTTTTAGTCGGTGTCAGGGATAACGAACATATATTAAAAATCACGATAACTCAACAACTAATGACCCTATCTTCATGAAATTTGTGCTGTAGGTTATTGGTAATGAAACAACAGCGGTGATTACGTACGGTGAGGATTGGACAATGGGTTCGGAACTGAGAACTTTTTGATCGGATTTAGGCCAAACTAGCGTAATTCCGAAACCAATGAAGATATAACCTCCAAATTTGGTATCAGGGTGTCCCTTCCTATTTCGTATGTGTCTTTGAAATTTGGGCCCCATTGGACTAGTGGGTCGGGGACCAGCCACTCAGTTCCGAGGTCCTTAAAGCATATTTTCGAAATTAATATAAATAGTAACTTGAAACAAATGTAGAAGCATCAAATTTGGCCAAGGGTGTTCTTTACTATTTCTTCCGTGCCCCCCTAATTTGGGATCAATTGGAGTGGTGGTTCAGGACCTCTCTTAGACCCCCCAATGTGTAAAAGTTTATCATCGAAATTAATAAAACTAGTAACTTAAAACTAAGATAGAACGTTCCAATTGTATACAAGGGTTAATTAGTATTGAAAGTTTGACGGGGACTGCATATGGGCGAAATCGTACCATTGTTTCGGGTTCTGGAATCCTTGACAAGTTCAAGGACTAACAAACATTTATCTTAAAAACACCATAACTCAAAAAATAATGCCGGTATTTTGATGAAATTTAAACTCTAGGTTACTAATAATGAAAGTACCATGGGAATTGGTTGTGGTCGAGTTTAATTTCAAAGCCAAAGAATATATTTCCTATGTCCTATGTGTCTCCGAAATCTAGACTTAATTGTAGTGGTTCAGCTATGTTCAAAGGTACTTGCTGCATTTATGTAAAATTTATTTTTATATTTAAATGAATTATATGAAAAGGTGTAAATTTTTAATTGTATTTTAGAAATACATTTATTGCATATTTTGCTTTTATAAGCTTTTCTATTAGGTATATAAACTAACCATTTAAAATAATTGCAATTTTTAAAAATTTCGATTATTAAAAATATTATGCTTTGATTATCTTTTTATCACAAAATTTAATAATTAGAATTTTTTCATTTTGTAATTGAATTGGAATAAATATATTTTCATTTATTTCAAGTTTGTTTGTTTTTTAATATTTTTAAATATATAAATTAGTAAGAATTTGTAATATTTTTTAATAGATAGTGTAATTAAAAAATCTTTTTGTATTATAAAGTTAATTTGGTTAGCTATGACTTACGATCAAATTAATAACAGCTTTTATGGTGTTAAAATGACTTATGGATATGTCCTTAAATTTGAACCAAATAGGTGTATGGTATTTCTAAGTCGGTTGCACCGACTGACTGTTTCTTTACTTGTTTTGTGTAATAACTGTACAAAATTATACTCTCTTTATAGCGCGTTAAGCTACAGGAATAAAATTCAAAAATACTTAAAAACGTTTTTATAATTGAAAAAATTATTAATTCTTTTTTTAAGCAAATTTTAAACGCAAGAATTGTTGACAACATTGTTGCCATAATATTTAAAGCATTTTTAATTTAATTCAAACTAGTATCGTCCAGTGCTCGAAATTCATTATTTTTGCGTATGAATTTACATAAAAATATTGTTTTGTGTAATTCATATTAGGCTAATATTACATGAAAAATAATTTTGAATTCGTACGCTTGAAATTTGCTTCAAAAAAAAAAACAATTTTTGTTAATTTTTATTCCTATAGCTTCAGCCGCTTTAAGAAAACAAATAATTTCGTACAGTTAGTACACCAAATGAAGTAAGGCATTTAAATTCTGGAACTTTGGTAACTCGTATTTGATTAATAAAAACTTTATATGGTAGCTACATGTTTTGTATGTGTGTGAACATATAAATAAATTTTTACCACCACCCCTGAGGTAAAGATTTACTGGTATTGTTTGGCAAAAATCATCTATCATTAAAATAGGTTTACCTACATAAACTTTATTTCTCTTTTCATTCATAGTAATATCCCATTAACATTATTTTTTAAATCATTGTAATAACTCATTATCAGCTTCATATTTCAACACTGCATCATCACATTTTTTTTTCTGTTACTCCTCTTGGGAGCACAGCATCCACTTGCCTCCTCCATTGGACCCGATCGTTGGCCAATAACTTTATCTGCTCCCAAGTTTGCCCGTTTTTTGCTACGTAGTCTGTTGTTGACATCTTCTTCTGTACATCCATTTGTTTTAGTGTGCTACCAAGGTAGGAGAAGCTATTAACATATTCTACCGATTGTCCTTCTACAGTGATAGTTTCTGTACTGATGTTATTTATTCTCATGGCCTTTGTTTTTCCTCGGTTGATTTTTAGCCCGAATGGCGTGCTGCTTGCTGTTCTGCTTTATGTTGGATGCCGCAGAATCTATGTCCCAGTAGGCATAAGTCGTCCGCACAGTCTAATCTAGGGCTTCAAGTTTCCGTGAGAGGTCCAATCTTATTCCCATGAACTCATCTATTACAAGGCAGAATAGTAGTGGTGAAGGTAGACAGTCTAGTCTTACTCCTATGTTTGTGGTGAAAGTGCTGCTAATTTTGCCACTGTGTAGAACGGCTTATTCTGCATCTTCATACATTGATTGTCTGGAAGCTTTCTTTACTTGTTTCGCAAAATTCCTGTATTCTATATTTCTTATTCTTGTAGGTCTGCTGCAAGTACGCTCTTTAAGATCTCTTCAACTTGGAATCCAAATGGTATCATCAATAAAAAACATGAACTATAAGTTTTCTTAAGATCTAACAATATTGATATATGTCTGCTATCAGAGACTCATTTTATAATAAACACAAAATTTGAAATTTTAGGTTATGAATGCTATAAGGCAGTTCATCTTAGTAATTATCCGAGAGGAGGTAGTGCAATTCGTATAAAGTACACTATAACACATAATTAAAAATTCAAAATTGAATCTGAAGAAATCCAACCTTCTATGATAAAAATTTCATCTACTAAACAAGATCTTAATATTGGTGCAATATATTGTCCACCAAAAAGCAATATAAAGAAAAATATCTTTAAAGAACTCCTAAATATCCACGGACAAAAATTTCTGCTAGGAGCTGATTACAATGCCAAACATGCAGATTGGGGTTCTAGAACAACCTCAACTAGAGGTACAGACCTAAGAAAAGCTATTCAAGAGTTAGGTTGTTGCCATCATTCGACTGGCCCACAAGTATGTTGCCAACATACTGGCCCACAAACACCAACAAAGCTCCAGATCTAATTGACTTCTGTATAACCAAAAGAATTTCAAGCAACGTCAAAAATTTAGAAGATAATCATGACTTGGATTCTGATCACTCTGCTGTCATACTAGATTTGAATGAAACAAGTAAAGCAACAGTCAGTCGGTGCAACCGACTTAGAAATACCCTACACCTATTTGGTTCAAATTTAAGGACATATCCAATAAGTCATTTTAACACCATAAAAGCTGTTATTAATTTGATCGTAAGTCATAGCTAACCAAATTAACTTTATAATACTAAAAACATTTTCTAATTACACTATCTATTAACAAGTAAAGCAACAGTCAGTCGGTGCAACCGACTTAGAAATACCCTACATCTATTTGGTTCAAATTTAAGGACATATCCATAAGTCATTTTAACATCATAAAAGCTGTTATTAATTTGATCGTAAGTCATAGCTAACCAAATTAACTTTATAATACTAAAAACATTTTCTAATTACACTATCTATTAAAAAATATTACAAATTCTTACTAATTTTTCTATTTAAAAATATTAAAAAACAAACAAACTTGAAATAAATGGAAATATATTTGGAATAAATTCAATTACAAAATAAAAAAATTCTAATTATTAAATTTTGTGATAAAAAGATAATCAAAGCATAATATATTTAATAATCCAAATTTTTAAAAATTGCAATTATTTTAAATGGTTAGTTTATATACATAATAGAAAAGCTTATAAACGCAAAATATGCAATAAATGTATTTCTAAAATACAATTACAAATTTAGACCTTTTCATATAATTCATTTAAATATTAAAATAAATTTTACACAATTCCAGCAAGTACCTTTGAACATAGCTGAACCACTACAATTAAGTCTAGATTTCGGAGACACATATGACATAGGAAATATATTCTTTGGCTTCGAAATTAAACTCGACCACAACCAATTCCCATGGTACTTTCATTACTAGTAACCTAGTGTTAAATTTCATCAAAATACCGGCATTATTTTTTGAGTTATGGTGTTTTTATTAAGATATATGTTTGGTATTCCTTGAACTTTTCAAGGGTTCCAGAACCCGAAACCATGGTACGATTTCGCCCATATGCAGTCCCGTCATACTTTCAATACTAGTTAACCCTTGTACACAATTGGAACATTCTAGCTTAATTTTAAGTTACTAGTTTTATTAATTTCGATGATAAGCTTTTACACATTGGGTGGGTCTAAGAGAGGTTCTGAACCACCACTCCAATTGATCCCAAATTAGGGGAACACGCAAAAAATAGTAAAGAACACCCTAGGCCAAATTTCGAGGTTCTATCTTCATTGGTTTCGAAATTATGCTCGTTTGGCCTAAATTCGATCAAAAAGTTCTAAGTTCCGAACCCATTGTCCAATCCTCACCGTACGTAATCACCGCCGTAGTTTCATTACCAATACCCTACAGCACAAATTTCATGAAGATAGCCTCATTAGTTGTTGAGTTATCGTGTATTTTTATATATGTTCGTTAGCCCTGACACCGACTAAAAGGTCCGGAATCCGAACCGTTGGGCTGATTTCGCTCTTATATAGTTCGCGCTGTACTTATAGTACTAGTTAACCCTTGTACACAATTTGAACGGTCTATCTTAATTTTAAGTAACTATTTTTAGTAATTTCGATTATAAGTCTTTAAAACTTGGGAGGCTGAGAGGGGTACAGAACCATCACTCCAATTGATCCCAAATTAGGGGAACACGCAAGAGATAGTAAAGAACACCCTTGTGGCAAAATGGAAGCTTCTACATTTTTTCAAGTTGTTATCTTTATTAATTTTAAAAATATGCTTTAAGGTCTTCGGAAATGTGTGGCTGGTCCCCGACCCACTACTCCACTGGGGCCCAAATTCACAAGACACTCAGGAAATAGGAAGGAACACCCTGATACTAAATTTGGAGGTTCTATCTTCATTGGTTTCGAAATTATGCTCGTTTGGCCTAAATTCGATCAAAAAGTTCTAGGTTCCGAACCCATGGTCCAATCCCGACCTTACGCAATTCCCGAAGTAGTTTTATTACTAGTAACCTACAGCACAAATTAGACGAAGATAGCGTCATTAGTTGTTGAGTTATCGTGATTTTTTATATTTGTTCGTTAGCCCTGAAACCGATTAAAAGGTCCAGAATCCGAACCCATGGGCGGATTTCGCCCATATGCAATCCCCGCCGTACTTTCAGTCCTAGTAACCTACAGTTAAAATTTCATCAAGATAGCTCCATTATTTTTTGAGTTATCGTGCCTACGGCGGACGGACGGACAGACGGACGGACGGACATGGCTATATCGACTCAGGTGGTCACGCTGATCACAAATATATATACTTTTCCATATCTAGCTCGCTTCCTTTAGGTGGTTACAAACACCATACCAAAGTTAATATACCCCTTTACCTATTCTATAGGTGTAGGGTATAATTAAATGAAAGTAAATCTGTTCATGTTAATTTTAGTAACCACCCACCTAAAATAAATTTAAATGATGTATTTGTATCGATCGAAAATTCGACAAAATACCTAGGAATGACATTGGATGTCAGTCTAAGATGGAATGAACATGTTAAAAAGAAAAAACTAGAACTTGATAATAAATATAGAGAAAATTACTGGTTTCTAGAGCGTAAGTCTAAATTAACAATATATAATAAAGTGTTAATTTACAACCAAGTAACTAAACCTATATGGTTATATGGCACTCAACTTTGAGGTTGTGCCAAGCAAACGAATGTTAAAAAACTACAAACATTTCAGAATAAAGTCGTACGTAACGTAGTAAGTGCTCCCTGGTGTGTACGTAATAGTGACATCTATGAAAAGATTTACAAATTCCCAAAGTTATAGATGACATAAGTAGATATGCTATAAAACATAAAGCTCCTCTTGAAGTTGCTCAGTTAATAAATAATCAGATTATTACAGGCAGGCGTAAAAGGAAAAGACCTTTAGATAATATATAATAAAGTACAGATTTCCTAAGGGAAAGTACACAGAACCTATACTCAAACCAAAGATAGCAAAAAATTAATGGTTAGTCAGTTCGACTAGTTTTAATAAGGGAAGAGTGTGGTTTAGCTTGGTAAGAATCCGGCATACACTACTGCTACGGGGCAGTTTGTATCTTGGAAGATTCCCACCAATCCGCGTAAAATAAAAAAAAAAATTGTAGTGGATATGTTGGATTTTATTTCGGTGTTTGAAGTGAAGATCTAGATGTTTTTTTCTACTGTATTTGTTGGATTCTATTAATTTTTCTTAGTTTCAGCTTAAAGTCGCCTGTAAGCAATTCGAGGTCACTATTGTTGTCAGCACCTCTTCTGTTCTTACATCGGTCATCGAGGTTCACTATTTTCTGCTTACACATATGTGGTCGATTTGATTTCTGGCGTTACCACTTGTTGTGGTCCACTTGTATTTGTGTTTAATTAAATTAAAAAAATTATTTTTAATAACCGTTTCAAATATTTTGAACGATGAACCTAACACAGATTTTGGACGGTAATTAGATTAATTCGTTGTATTTCCACTTTTGAAAATGGGTGTAATAATAGCTGTCTTTAGACATTGTGAAAAAGTATGAGGTTGAAAAGAAATGTTTATAAAATTATCGAAAACCTGTCCATCTTTGTACTTTTTTATGAATTTTGCTGAAATGCTGTTATAACCTGAATTCATGTTATTGATGATATTAAAAACACTTTCTTTGCTTGTAGGCATCAAAACGATGTACGTTTCTATGGAAATTAACCAAAAATACATAATTTATCGGATTCGAAGGTGTATTTATATCATTAGTAAAATTGACGATAAAAATCCTATATTTCTTCAACAATTTTTATACCCTACACCTATAGAATAGGTAAAGGGGTATATTAACTTTGACATGGTGTTTGTAACCACCTAAAGGAAGCGAGCTAGATATGGAAAAGTATATATATGTGTGATCAGCGTGATTTCCTGAGTCGATATAGCCATGTCCGTGCGTAACTCAACAAATATAAAAAATCACGATAAATCAACAACTATTGAAGCTATCTTCATCAAATTTGAGCTGTAGGTTACTAGTAATTAAACTACGGCTGGGATTGTGTACGGTTGATTTTGGACCATGGGTTTGGCACCTAGAACTATTTGATCGAATTTAGGCCAAACGAGCATAATTCCGAAACCAATGAAGATAGAACCTCCAAATTTGGATTTAAGGTATGCCTTCCCATTACCTTAGTGTCTTTGAAATTTAGGCCCCATTGAAGTAGTGGGTCGGGGACCTGCCACATATTTCCGAAGACCTTAAAGCATTTCTTTAAAATTAATAAAGCTAGTAACTTCAAACAAATGTACAAGCTTCAAATTTGGAGTAGTAGTTCAGTACCCTTCTTAGACCTCCCAAGGTTTAAATGCTCATAATCGAAATTACTAAGAATAGTAACTTAAAATTAAGATAGAACGTTGCAATTGTGTACAACTGTTAACTAGTATTTAAAGTACAGCGCGGACTGCATATGAGCGAAATCGTACCATGGTTTCGGGTTCTGTATATAATATATTTCCTATTTCCTATGTGTTCCCGAAATTTAGACTTAATTGTAGTGGTGGTTCAGGTGCCTCCTAAGAAATCCCAAAATTAAAAGCTTATCTTTCAAATTCATGAAAATAGAAACTTTAAATTTGATACACGAGGGTTCTTTCCTATTTCCGTTTTTATCTACTTTTATATTTTTAAAAGGCTAAGAATTTTACCATAATTTAATCAAAATTTTTAAATTAAAAACAAAATCTTATTTTAATAAACGATTAATTTCCTTTTTTTTAATTTTTATTGTATCATATATTTTTTTGAATTGATATATAATTAAGACATTGTGTACGATACTTAAGCTATATCCAAAGTTACTTGCTGCATTTATGTAAAATTTATTTTTATATTTAAATGAACTATATGAAAAGTTCAAAATTTGTAATTGTATTTTAGAAATTCATTTATTGCATATTTTGCGTTAATAAGCTTTTCTAAGAGGTACATAAACTAAAAATTTAAAATAATTGCAATTTTGAAAAATTTTAATTATTAAATACATTATGCTTTGATTAGCTTTTAATCACAAAATTTAATAATTCAAATTTTTTTCACTTTTGTAATTGAATTGAAATAAATATATTTTCATTTATTTCAAGTGTTTTTGTTTTGTAATTTTTTTAAATAGATAAATTAGTAAGAACTTATAATATTTTTGAATAGATAAAGTAATTAGAAAATGGTTTTAGTATTATAAAGTTAATTTGGTTAGCTATCAAGCTAATTGCAGCTTTTATGGTTTTAAAATGACTTATGAACTTCCCATTAAATTTTAACAAAATAGGTGTAGAGTATTTCTAAGTCGGTAGCAACGACTGACTGTTTCTTTACTTGTATTTTTGTCGGTTGGTTATATTACGATTAACGTACTTAAGATATTTGATAGTAGAGTTAGCAGATGACTCTTTATTGAACATCACTCTTTTATATACATTCCAGAGTTTTTTAATATCATTGGGATTTTACGATATTTCTTTAAAGCATAATTGGGTCTTAGTTTGAAGAATTAGTTTTTCCACTTGTTTTTTATAAATATAATAAAACTGTTTAACGTGTGCATTGTCCTGATATTATTTCATGTATTTTAGAAAGGAATCACGTATTTTGATTTTGACTATAATTTCTTCGTTCATTGCTTCAACTTAATTTATTTATATAACAATTAGTACTTGGAAATTCGTTAAGTTTGGTCCATACATTAATATTAGCCATATTTTTATAATTAAGTACAGTTTTATAAGTCGTTGTACTTTCTTAGGAAAGTTCTTGGTTCATGCTAATAAGAATCGATTGATGATCTGAAATAGCCATATCTAAAAAATCGAACTGACTATTTTATAATATCTGTTACGAAATGGTCAATAATTGTCCTAGAATTATTTCACAATCATGGCACATATTCTGCTGAAATTTTGTTATAAATAATGAAACCATTACTTAATAAAATATCACTTCGAGGTTTAACGGAACGATCATAAACATTAATTAAATTTTTATTAACATTAATATAAATTTTTATTCATCTAATTTGCATAAAATCATAAATGTTTGTGACATGACACCTATATATAGAAAGAATATTTATTCCTTGTTTAAGTAATTTAATGCCTAATGTATTGGACGTCCCAAAAGCTTCTTCAAAAACAAACACACTACTACTAAAGAACTTATTTTCTGAATTTCGTAACCACATTTCAGCAAGTATATTACGTGAATATCATATTTATAAGAATTAAGTAAAGCTTTCAGATTATACAATGCATTACGAATACTTTCTATATTTAGATACAGAATATTCAACTTGCTCCTATAATCTATACTAAGGCTGCCAATATCTGTATAATAATTTACCCTAAGATTAATGTTTATATCATTTACATTAAATGCAGACATTTTTTAAAAAACAAATAAATAAATATATTTATTAAAGATGTATGTATACATATATGCATGAATAATTTTAGGTATTATAATAAAAATCATAAACATGTAATTATTATTACGGTACCTAGTGTATCATATCATACCAATTATGTAATCATATAAAATAAACAAATATATAAATTATCAAAACAACAAACCTAGAAGAACAAGTAAAGAAACAGTCAGTCGGTGCAACAGACTTAGAAATACCCTACACCTATTTATTTCAAATTTAATGAGATATCCATACGTCATTTTAACACCATAAAAGCTGTTAATAATTTGATCGTAAGACATAGCTAACCAAATTAACTTTATAATACTAAAAACATTTTCTAATAACACTATCTATTAAAACATATTACAAATTCTTACTACTTTATCTATTTAAAAATATTAAAAAACAAAAAAAACTAGAAATAAATGAAAATATATTTATTCCAATTCAATTACAAAAGTGAAAAAATTTGAATTATTAAATTTTGTGATAAAAAGTTAATCAAGGCATAATATATTTATTAATTCAAATTTTTCAAAATTGCAATTATTTTAAATTGTTAGTTTATGTACCTATAAAAAGAGCTTATGAACGCAAAATATGCAATAAATGTATTTCAAAAATGCAATTACAAATTTAGAAATTTTCATATAATTCATTTAAATATAAAAATAAATTTTACATAAATGCAGCAAGTATTTTTGAACATAACTTAAGTATCATACACAATGTCTTAATTATATAATATAACCTATGGTAATAATTCAATGAAATATATGATATAATAAAAATTAAAAAAAAGGAAATTAATCGTTTATTAAAAAAAGATTTTGTTTTTAATTTAAAAATTTTGATTAAATTATGGTAAAATTCTTAGCCTTTTAAAAATATAAAAGTGTTAGATAAAAACGGAAATAGGAAAGAAACCTTCTGTATCAAACTTAAAGTTTCTATCTTCATGAATTTCGAAGATAAGCTTTTTAATTTTGGGTTTTCTTAAGAGGCACCTGAAACACCACTACAATTAAGTCTAAATTTCGGGAACACATAGGAAATAGGGAATGTTTTCTTTGGCTTCGAAGTTGTGCTCGTTTGGCCTCAAATTGATCAAAAGCTTCTAGAATCCGAACTCATTGTCCGAACTTGACCAGAACCAATTCCCATGGTACTCTCATTACTACTAACATATAGTTTAAATTTCATCAAAATAGCGGCATTATTTTTTGAATTATGGTGTTTTTAAGATATATGTTTGTTAGCCCTTGAACTTTTCAAAGGTTCCAGAACCCGAAACCATAGTACGATTTCGCCCATATGCAGTCCCCGTCATACTTTCAATACTAGTTAACCCTTGTACACAATTGAAACGTTCTATATTAATTTTAAGTTACTATTTTTAGTTATTTCGATTATAAACATTTAAACCTTGGGAGGTCTAAGAGGGGTACTGAACCACCAATCCAATTGATCCCAAATTAGGGGGACACACAAGAAATATTAAAGAACATCCTTGTGCCAAATTTGAAGCTTCTACATTTTTTCAAAGTTGCTATCTTTATTAATTTTGATATGCTTTAAGGTCTTCGGAAATATGTAGCTGGTCCCCGACCCACTACTCCAATGGGCCCAAATTTGAAAGGCACTAAGGAAATAGGAAGGGACATCCTGATACCAAATTTGGAGGTTCTATCTTCATTGGTTTCGGAATTATGCTCGTTTGGCCTAAATTCGATGAAAAAGTTCTCTATGGCATTAGAGCTGTTAATGTAGGTTGTCCCGTGATTTCATTTTGGGTTTGCCTTTCCACTGTGATCTGTTCTTGTTCATTTACTTCATCGTTTGGTGCATTTAGTAAGTTTTCAAAATATTCTTTCCACCTGTTCTTAATGTCATCCTCAGATGATAAAAGATCATCTTCTGCATCTCTACATAAGTTTGACTGGGCTTTGTAACCATCTCTGATGATGCGGATGTCTTTGAATGTTGCTCTGATACTATCACGATTTTGCAAATTATCTTGGACCTTTCTTAGCGCATCTTTCTGCCATTTCCTTTTTTTCTTTCTGCAGATTTTGTCGGCCTCTCTTCTAAGTTGCTCGAAATGTAGTTGCTTAGCTCGTGTTGGTCTACTTAATTTTTCTTTGTGTGCTTCATTTCTTGCGGCTACTTTTTTGTGTGCTATCCCAAATTTTATTTAGCTCCATGTGTTGCAACTCCTCTAGATTTAAGTTTGTCTCGATCGACGCTTTGTACTCGTTTTTCACAGATGTTATATTGAGTTTGCTTACGTCCAGCTTCGTTGCATTGTGTTTCCTCAATGCTCGTTTGGCTATGATTCTGCTCCTATATCTGACTTTTACAAGATTATGATCCGATCCACAGCATGCTCCTCTATAGGCTTTTACATCCATGATGTGGGATGCCCCTCTCTTTTCAACTAAAACGTGATCAATTTGGTTGAACGTTTTTCCGTTGGGAGATACCCATGTGATCTTATGAATGTCCTTATGGGGGAAGAATGTGGATGATATAACCATTCTTTTGCTACTCGCGAAATCGATTAATCTTTGTCCGTTATCGTTGGTGGAACTATGTAGGCTGTGTTCTCCAATTGTGCCTTTGTATACTTCCTCTATTCCAATTTTCACATTCATGTCCCCGAGCAGAATTTTAATGTCGGTCTATGGTATTTGATCGTAGACAGCCTCCAGTTTACTATAGAAATCCTCTTTGACCTGTTCCGCCTTATCTTCGGTAGGTGCATGAGCGTTTATCAAGGATACATTGTGCAATCTTGTTTTGATGCGGATTACACAGAGTCTCTCATTCACCGGTTTAAAATCTAGGATCTCCTGTTTGTACGCTTTGTTAACTAAAAATGTCATTCTTTGTTCAGTGTTCTCACATTCCATGTTGCAAAATCAATATCCATTTTCTGTTGCTTGGGTCGGTGCCGTGTTTACATTTGTATCCGAGGCTTTGATTTAGGTTTCGTAACAATATTTTTTACTGGATAGGGCTGTTAACCGTATGCCAAACCCCCATCTTTAGAGGGCCGTTGGGTTTGAAGAGTTGCTTCAGAATTTGCCATATAATGCGTTGAAGTTCTCAAAACTATGTTACGAGTTAAACTGCATTATATAGCGTTTTCCTACTTCCTGAAAAGCCGATGTATGTGGCCATTCAGGTTGCAACTATTCTTCCCTCCTCCTTTCTCAACCGGGCTTGGGACCGGCCACGGCGGAGTTATTATTATAAATATATGATTATATCATATATTTTATTGAATTATTACCATAGGTCATCTATAATTAAGACATTATACACGATACTTAAACTATGTTCAAAGGTACTTGCTGCATTTATCTGAAATTTATTTTTATATTTAAATGAATTATATGAAAAGTTCTAAATTTGTAATTGTCACAAATCTATTAGAAAAATAAGAATTATATCCAGGTATGTTAAAAAATTTGTTTTCAGTTTTAGTTATCCATATCTTAGTTAATATAATTATGTGAATATTGTAATTGAAAGAGTATATTAAGGATTTTATATCATTAAGTTTATTACGAAGACTTTGCACATTAAGATACATAACATTTAAATTTGATCTATTATTTGCAAAAGATTTTAGGTTGCATGCCCCTGACATATATTTCATATTTTAACAATCTTAAATGTTTATTCCTTTATCAGACATCATATATAAAATTTGAGAGAGAAAAATAAAAAACAAAAAAGCATATGTACCATGTGAGAAGATAAAAAAATAAAAACTAGTTTTGTTTGATCTATGACACATCGAATCGAGGTGTTTAGAAGTATAGATATAGTTATATAAAATTCAAATATATAATTATTTTTTTACTATTATTAGTATTATTAAATTTTTTTCTTTAAAGTAGAATAATTGTTAAATATAAAATTAAATTGCAATTGTATATACAATAGCTTAGTATATTGGTGATATAAAATAATGTTGTAAATAATTAAAGTTATGCTTATAAAGTTGTATAAAATTAAAGTTATTCTAAATTTAATATATTTGGTTGATAATAGTATGTAGAAATTAATTAATATCACATATAAGTAATATCTATTGTAAATATTGTGTTAAATTGTTTAAATAAAAGATGAGAAAAAAAAATAGAAAATAAGAAATTAATGTAGCTCTGATATTCTTAATACTTATAATATAATAATATATAATAAATAATAGTTTAATTGCCATAATTTGTTTATTATCGTATGATAAGTTTCTAATAATGTAAATAATTAAGTGGAATTTAATATATTTTGAATGTAATAGCACATAAAAAAATGCAGTTGTACATACAAAAAATAAATAATAAAAAAATTATGTTAAATTGTTTAAAATAATTATGAGAAAATGTTGTGACGAAAAAAAATAATGAAAAGAAGTTTAGTTCCAATATTAATTTATAGGTTAGGTATATAAAAATAAATGTGTTAATTTTTAATTAAATAAAGAAAATTTTGTGGATAATAAAATTATATAGTTTAAATTTTAAAAATTTGCTTAATTTTTTTAATATCATAAAAATTAGAAATTTTAAAAGTTTTACTTTTAGCGCTTTCCCGCAAAAAGATTGCATTATTATTGACCCATAAGAATTCAAAATTTTTTGTTGTTCTAATTGATTTAGCTTCATAATAAATCCGGCTTTAAAGAGATGACAAATGGTGGCGAAAGAGGATAGCATTATTTTTACCGCCCAAGCCCAAGTTGAAATTAGCAGAACATAAGGATCCAAAAGTTTTTTTATTTGCCAGTATGCCATTTTTTATTTGCTCAGAATTAAATTTTACTATATATAAGCATTCATTCGGTTTACCATCAGCTCTCTTAATTATCGGTGTTACATTTTTAATGATATCACTGGGCTTATCAATATTAAATTTAGTGAAGTAATCCAGCTACTACTATATTATTTCTTCTTTCCAGTTGCTCTGATTTATCCACAATTTCCTCGATTTTATTTAATTTAGTTTCCATGGCCTTCGTATAATTTTCTATACATTCGATTCTTTTTTTTAAAGCTTCATTTTCTTTTTTGATAATCATATTTTCTTGCTTTGCTTTATCAAGCTTCTCAGCTAGGAATACCTGTGAATTGTGAATGTCCGATCGTCCTATTGATCCCAAAGTTTTTAAATACTGCGCCATTTTGTCTAGGGTACAATTTGTTGAGTCAAATGAAGACAAATTATCCAGTTTTTGTTGAGTCGTTTGTGAGTATAACGAGTCATTATCTTCAGAATCACCATCTTCAGATTTCGAATCATTATCTTCAGGCACCTTTACAAATGATTCGTTTAATTGCCTAGGACATTGAGAGCACTGCCAATTTACATTACCACTTTTAAGAAGCTCAAAGGTATCATCTGATAGATTAGCACATCTAGCATGAAACATATTGCAACATATTTTACACTTTACAACTTTAGATTTAAATGCAAAATTTTTTTTGCAACAGACACATTGGGAAACCATTTTTATACCCTACACCTATAGAATAGGTAAAGGGGTATATTAACTTTGGTATGGTGTTTGTAACCACCTAAAGGAAGCGAGCTAGATATGGAAAAGTATATATATTTGTGATCAGCGTGACAGCCTTAGTCGATATAGCCATGTCCGTCCGTCCGTCCGTAGGCACGATAACTCAAAAAATAATGGAGCTATCTTGATGAAATTTTAACTGTAGGTTACTAGGACTGAAAGTACGGCGGGGATTGCATATGGGCGAAATCGGCCCATGGGTTCGGATTCTGGACCTTTTAATCGGTTTCAGGGCTAACGAACAAATATAAAAAATCACGATAACTCAACAACTAATGACGCTATCTTCATCAAATTTGTGCTGTAGGTTACTAGTAATGAAACTACTTCGGGAATTGCGTAAGGTCGGGATTGGACCATGGGTTCGGAACCTAGAACTTTTTGATCGAATTTAGGCCAAACGAGCATAATTCCGAAACCAATGAAGATAGAACCTCCAAATTTAGTATCAGGGTGTCCCTTCCTATTTCCTAAGAGTCTTGTGAATTTGGTTCCCATTGGAGTAGTGGGTCGGGGACCAGCCACACATTTCCGAAGACCTTAAAGCATATCTTTAAAATTAATAAAGATAACAACTTGAAAAAATGTAGAAGCTTCCAATTTGCCACAAGGGTGTTCTTTACTATCTCTTGCGTGTTCCCCTAATTTGGGATCAATTGGAGTGGTGGTTCTGTACCCCTCTCAGACCTCCCAAGTTTTAAAGGCTTATAATCGAAATTACTAAAAATAGTTACTTAAAATTAGGATAGACCGTTCAAATTGTGTACAAGGGTTAACTAGTACTATAAGTACAGCGCGGACTATATAAGGGCGAAATCAGCCCAACGGTTCGGATTCCGGACCTTTTAATCGATGTCAGGGCTAAGGAACATATAAAAAATCACGATAACTCAACAACTAATTAGGTTATCTTCATGAAATTTGTGCTGTAGGTTATTGGCAGCGAAACTACGGCGGTGATTACGTACGGTGAGGATTGGACAATGGGTTCGGAACTTAGAACTTTTTGATCGAATTTAGGCCAAACGAGCATAATTCCGAAACCAATGAAGATAGAACCTCCAAATTTGGTATCAGGATGTCCCTTCCTATTTCGTAAGTGTCTTTGAAATTTGGGCCCCATTGGAGTAGTGGATCGGGGACCAGCCACTCAGTTCTTAGGCCCTTAAAGCATATTTTCGAAATTAATAAAGATAGTAACTTGAAACAAATGTAGAAGCTTCCAATTTGCCACAAGGGTGTTCTTTACTATTTCTTGCGTGCCCCCCTAATTTGGGATCAATTGGAGTGGTGGTTCAGAACCTCTCTTAGACCCCCCAATGTGTAAAAGCTTATCATCGAAATTAATAAAACTAGTAACTTAAAATTAAGATAGAGAGTTTCAATTTTGTACAAGGGTTAACTAGTATTGAAAGTATGACGGGACTGCATATGGACGAAATCGTACCATAATTTCGGGTCCTGGAACCCTTGAAAAGTTCAACGACTAACAAACATATATCTTACAAACACCATAACTCAAAAAAATAATGCCGGTATTTTGATGAAATTTAACAGTAGGTTACTAGTAATGAAAGTACCATGGGAATTGGTTGTGGTCGAGTGTAATTTAGAAGCCAAAGAATATATTTCTTATGTCCTATGTGTCTCCGAAATCTAGACTTAATTGTAGTGGTTCAGCTATGTTCAAAGGTACTTGCTGCATTTATGTAAAATTTATTTTTATATTTAAATGAATTATATGAAAAGGTGTAAATTTTTAATTGTATTTTAGAAATACATTTATTGCATATAAGTTTTCTATTAGGTATATAAACTAACCATTTAAAATAATTGCAATTTTTTAAAATTTGGATTATTAAATATATTATGCTTTGATTATCTTTTTATCACAAAATGTAATAATTAGAATTTTTTCATTTTGTAATTGAATTGGAATAAATATATTTTCATTTATTTCAAGTTTGTTTGTTTTTTAATATTTTTAAATAGATAAATTAGTAAGAATTTGTAGTATTTTTTAATAGATAGGGTAATTAGAAAATGTTTTTAGTATTATACAGTTAATTTGGTTAGCTATGTCTTACGATCAAATTAATAACAGCTTCTATGGTGTTAAAATTACTTATGGATATGTCCTTAAATTTGAAGCAAATAGGTGTAGGGCATTTCTAAGTCGGTTGCACCGACTGACTGTTTCTTTACTTGTTTTATAATGTTTTTGATATTTTTTTTTTTAAGTCTTGTTTTTTTTTTAATGTTTTTGATTTTTATATATTTAAAAATTTTTGAGATTATTTACCTTTTATTTTTTGTTTTTTTCTTTTTTAAATAGAAAAAATGCTTAGAATTTTTATTTTATATTTTGTTTTTTTAAATATTGCTATTTTAATTTTAAATTAAATTAACTTTTTAATATAGCACGAAAAATTATATGTCTTCACACGACGAACGTCAAACGTTTTCTTCCTTATTTTTAAAGTCTAATTCGAATAACAAATTAATATATATCACAAAAAGAATTGGGCCTAAGACAGACCCTTGAGGCACTCCTCACGTGACAATCAGTTAGCTTGCGAACCAATCTAACATAAATCCTCTAAAACCAGTTAATTAAATTTTATTTAGTAGAATATTATGGTTAACCATATCAAAGGCTTTGGTTATGTCTATAAAGAGTGCGGCAGTATATTTACCCATATCAAGATTTTTACTAATTTCAGAGCAAAAATTTAATAAAGCATCTCCCGTAGAAATTTCCTTTCTAAATCCAAAATGTGGCGTATTAAAAAACTTTATACTCTCAAGATAAGTTAATATCCTATTTCTCATTATTTTTTCAAAAACTTTAGAATATAAGGTAGAAGGGAAATTGGTCTATAATTGTTTAAATCTAAAAAGCGACACAACAACTGTACATTTCAACGAATTCGGAAAGACCCCAAATAACACTTAAATTAAAAAAGTAAGGTGTTATATCACAAATCATTTATTTTTTTAATGGTAATGTTGGATATCCCGTCATGCTCACATAAGTGTTAGTTTTTTAAAGTTTGCATTACTTTAACCACATCAAAAGACGCTATCGGAACAAAACCAAAACTATTAATACTCGGTACACCATACAAATTCGATCTACAATTAAAATTATAAGCGTTTATTTGGAGTATTAAGTTTTTAGAAACATTTATGAAATACTCATTGAAATTCTAAGCTAATTCTAATTCATCAGAAATATCACTGTTGCCTATCTTCAAAACAATGTTATTATTCATGTTCTTTGATTTATTAAGTATATTATTAATTACATGCCATTCTTCTTTTAAATTACCAGAATGTTCAATGTAATATTTATTTTTAACCAAACTAATTTTTTTCTTAACCCTCTTGGACATATTTTTGTATTTTCTCCGGAGTCTGTGATTATAACAAAGTAATCTACATTTTTTAGCCAACTTGTTTATTAGATTGAAACTATTCAATAATACTGCATTCATCCATGGTTTTAATTTTTGAGCTTTTCTTCAAAAAAAGTTGTGCTACAATTAGAAATGTATTACTTTAAAATATTATTAAAAATATCATAAGCTTTTGAAATATCATTTTCACAAATACTGGTTCCCAAAAGTCATATGTTAGGTATAAATTTAATTTAATATTTAATTTAGATACATCATCATTTTCTGTAACTATTTTTTTTTTTTTTTTTTTTTTCAAAGCATAATATATTTAATAATTCAAATTTTTCAATTCGATCAAAAGCTTCTATAATCCGAACTCATTAACCAAACTCGACCAGAACCAATTCTCAGGATACTTTCATTACTAGTAACCTACAGTTTAAATTTCTTCAAAATAGTGGCATAATTTTTTGAGTTATGCTATTTTTAAGATATATGTTTGTTAGCCCTTGAACTTTTCAAAGGTTCCAGAATCCGAAACCATGGTACGATTTCGCCCATATGCAGTCCGCACTGTATTTTAAATACTAGTGAGCCCTTGTACACAATTGGAACGTTCTATCTTAATTTTAAGTTACTATTTTAAATAATTTCGATTATAAGCTTTTAAACCTTGGTAGGTCTAAGTGGAGTACTGAACCACCACTCCAATTGATCCCAATTTAGGGGGCCACACAAATAGTAAAGAACATCCTTGTGCCAAATTTGAAGCTTCTACATTTGTTTCAAGTTGCTATCTTTATTAATTTTATAGATATGCTTTAAGGTCTTCGGAAATGTGTGGCTAGTCACCGACCCACTACTCCAAAAATCAAGTACAGAAATCAAGAACACTAAAGAAATAGGAATGGACATCTTGATACCAAATTTGGAGATTCTATCTTCATTGGTTTCGGAATTATGCTCTTTTGGCCGAAATTCGATCAAAAAGTTCTAGGTTCCGAACCCATGGTCGAATCTCCCAGTATACCTACTGGACTCCTACCGACCCAGTATACCTACTTTATTCTTTATTCTTAATGAAACAAAATGAAGACTATCATAAAAATTTTTATTTACAGCAAGTAGTAAATCTGTTAATGCAAAAAGTAGTAGAAAGCGTAAAAGGCAATCCGAATTGTGTACAAAGGTTGACTATATATTTAATAATTAAAATTTTTCAAAATTGCAATTATTTTAAATTGTTAGTTTATGTAACTATTAGAAAAGCTTATAAACGCAAAATATGCTATAAATATATTTCTAAAGTACAATTACAATTTTAGAACTTTTTATATAATTCATTTAAATATAAAAATAAATTTTACATAAATCCAGCAAGTACCTTTGAATATAGCTTAAGTATTGTACACAATGTCTTAATTATTTATAACCTTTGGTAATAATTCAATAAAATATATGATATGATTAACATTAAAAAAAAGGAATTTAACCGTTTATTAAAAAAATATTTTGTTTTTAATTTATAAAATATTATACAAAATATGTTTTATGGTAAAATTCTTAGCCTTTCAAAAATATAAAAGTGTTAAATATAAACGGAAATAAGAAAGAACCCTCGTGTATCAAATTTAAAGTTTCTATCTTCTTGAATTTCGAATATAAGCTTTTCAGTTTTGGGATTTCTTAGGAGGCATCTAAATTAACACTACAGTTAAGTCTAGATTTCGGGGACACATAAGATATAGGAAATATATTCTTTGGCTTCGAAATTATACTCGTTTGGCATTAGAACGATCAAAAGCTTCTAGAATCCGAACTCATTATCCGAACTCGACCAGAACCAATTCCTATGGTACTTTCATTATTAGTAACCTAGAGTTTAAATTTCATCAAAATAGGGGCATTATTTTTTTAGTTACACTGCTTTTAAGATATATGTTCGTTAGCCTTTGATTTTTTAAAGGTTCCAGAATCCGAAACCATGGTACGATTTCGCCCATATGCAATCCCCGTCATACTTTCAATACTAGTTAACCCTTGTATACAATTGGAACGTTCTATCTTAATTTAAAGTTAATATTTTTATTAATTTCGATGATGCTTTTAAACCTTGGGGGGTGTAAGTACTGAACCACTCTGATTGATCCAAAATTAGGAGAACGCACAGGAAATAGTAAAGAGCACCCATGTACAAAATTTGAAACGTCTAAATTTGTTTGAAGTTACTATCTTTATTAATTTCGAAAATATGCTTTAAGGTCTTTGGAACCGTATGGCTGGTCCCCAACCCACTACTCCAATTGGTGCCAAATTTCAAGGACACTAAGGAAATAGAAAGAGACACCCTGATACCAAGTTTGGAGGTTCTATCTTCATTGGTTTCAGAATTATGCTCGTTTGGCCTAAATTCGATCAAAAAGTTCTAAGTTCCGAACCCGTTGTACATTACCCACAGTACGCAATCACCGCCGTAGTTTCATTACCAGTACCCTACACCACAAATTTTATGAAGATAGCGTCATTAGTTGTTGAGTTATCGTGATTTTTTATTTATGTTCGTTAGCCCTTAGACTGATTATAAGGTCCAGAATCCGAACCCTTGGGGTGATTTTACCCATATGCAGTCCGCGCTGTACTTTAAATACCAGTTACCCTTGTGCACAAGTGGAACGCTATATATTAATTTTAAGTTACTATATTTAGAAATTTCATTTATAAGCTTTTAAACCTTGGGAGGTCTAAGAGGGGTACTGAACCACCACTCCAATCGATCCCAAATTAGGGGGACACACAAGAAATAGTAAAGAACACCCTTGTGCCAAATTTAAAGCTTCTACATTTTTTCAAGCTGCTATCTTTATTAATTTTAAAGATATTCTTCAAGGTCTTCAGAAATGTGTGGTGGGTCCCCGAACCACTACTTTAACGGGACCCAAATTTCAAGTACACCAAGGAAAAAGAAAGAGACACTCTGATACCAAATTTGGAAGTTCTATCTTCATTGGTTTCGAAATTATGCTCGTTTGGCCTAAATTCGATTAAAAAGTTCTAAGTTCCGAATCCATTGTACAATACCCACCGTACGCAATCACCGCCGTGGTTTTATTGCCAGTACCCTACAACACAAATTTTATGAAGATAGCGTCATTAGTTGATGAGTTATCGAGATTTTTTATATATGTTCGTTAGCCCTTAGACCGATTAAAAGGTCCAGAATCCGAACCCATGGGCCGATTTCGCCCATTTGCAATCCCCGCTGTACTTTCAGCCCTAGTAACCTTCAGTTCAAATTTCATCAACATAGCTCCATTATTTTTTGAGTTATCGTGCCTACGATCGGACGAACGGACGGACGGAAGGACATGGCTATATCGACTAAAGAGGTCACGCTGATCACAAATATATATACTTTTCCATATCTAGTTCGCTTCCTTTAGGTGGTTACAAACACCATACCAAAGTTAATATACCCCTTTACCTATTCTATAGGTGTACGGTATAAAAACATCAAATCTATGTTTATAAAATCTAAACATATATATAAAAAAAAATTTGCATCATTTACTTTACAAGAAATTTTTATTAAATCACGACTGATAAGAATCAAATTAACAACTACACAATCATAACAATTTTTCACAAAACAACCAACACCATCTGCAACATAATTATTATTGATACATGCATAAAAAGTATATCCCAGTCATCAGATAATCATGAATTTCAAATTCATATATTCATATTTCTGATAAAAAAAAACAAGTAAAGCAACAGTCAGTCGGTGCAACCGACTTAGAAATACCCTATACCTATTTGGTTCAAATTTAAGGACATATCCATAAGTCATTTTAACACCATAAAAGCTGTTATTTATTTGATCGTAAGTCATAGCTAACCAAATTAACTTTATAATACTAAAAACATTTTCTAATTACACTATCTATTAAAAAATATTACAAATTCTTACTAATTTTTCTATTTAAAAATATTAAAAAACAAACAAACTTGAAATAAATGAAAATATATTTGGAATAAATTCAATTGCAAAATAAAAAAATTCTAATTATTAAATTTTGTGATAAAAAGATAATCCAAGCATAATATATTTAATAATCCAAATTTTTAAAAATATCAATTATTTTAAATGGTTAGTTTATATACCTAATAGAAAAGCTAATAAACGCAAAATATGCAATAAATGTATTTCTAAAATACAATTACAAATTTAGACCTTTTCATATAATTCATTTAAATATAAAAATAAATTTTACATAATTGCAGCAAGTACCTTTGAACATAGCTGAACCACTACAATTAAGTCTAGATTTCGGAGACACTTAGGACATAGGAAATATATTCTTTGGCTTCGAAATTAAACTCGACCACAACCAATTCCCATGGTACTTTAATTACTAGTAACCTAGTGTTAAATTTCATCAAAATACCGGCATTATTTTTTGAGTTATGGTGTTTTTAAGATATATGTTTGTTAGTTCTTGAACTTTTCAAGGGTTTCAGAGCCCGAAATTATGGTACGATTTCGTCCATATGCAGTCCCGTCATACTTTCAATACTAATTAACCCTTCTACACAATTGGAACGTTCTAACTTAATTTTAAGTTACTAGTTTTATTAATTTCGATGATAAGCTTTTTCACATTGGGGGGTCTAAGAGGGGATTTTAATTGGGGGGTCCAATTGATCAATTAGGGGGGCACGCAAGAAATAGTAAAGAACACCCTGGGCCAAATTTGAAGCTTCTACATTTGTTTCAAGTTACTATCTTTATTAATTTCAAAAATATGCTTTAAGGTCCTCGGAACTGAGTGGCTGGTCCCCGACCCACTACTCCAATGAGGCCCAAATTTCAAAGACACTTACGAAATAGGAAGGGACACCCTGATACCAAATTTGGAGGTTCTATCTTCATTGGTTTCGGAATTATGCTCGTTTGGCCTAAATTCGATCAAAAAGTTCTAAGTTCCAAACCCATTGTCCAATCCTCACCGTACATAATCATCGCCGTAGTTTCATTACCAATAACCTACAGCACAAATTTCATGAAGATCGCCTCATTAGTTGTTGAGTTATCGTGATTTTTTATATATGTTCGTTAGCCCTGACACCGTTTAAAAGTTCCGGAATCCGAACCGTTGGGCTGATTTCGCCCTTATATAGTCCGCGCTGTACTTATAGTACTAGTTGACCCTTGTACACAATTTGAACGGTCTATCCTAATTTTAAGTAACTATTTTTAGTAATTTCGATTATAAGCCTTTAAAACTTGGGAGGTCTGAGAAGGGTACAGACAGAACCACCACTCCAATTGATCCCAAATTAGGGGAACACGCAAGAGATAGTAAAGAACACCCTTGTGGCAAATACGAAGCTTCTACATTTTTTCAAGTTGTTATTTTTATTAATTTTAAAGATATGCTTTAAGGTCTTCGGAAATGTGTGGCTGGTCCCCGACCCACTACTCCAATGGGACCCAAATTCACAAGACACTTAGGAAATAGGAGGAGATACTAAATTTGGAGGTTCTATCTTCATTGGTTTCGGAACTATGCTCGTTTGGCCTAAATTCGATCAAAAAGTTCTAGGTTCCGAACGCATGGTCCAATCCCAACCTTACGCAATTTCCAAAGTAGTTTCATTACTAGTAACCTACAGCACAAATTTGATGAAGATAGCGTCATTAGTTGTTGAGTTATCGTGATTTTTTATATTTGTTCGTTAGCCCTGAAATTGATTAAAAGGTCCTGAATCCGAACCCATGGGCCGATTTCGCCCATATGTAATCCCCGCCGTACTTTCAGTCCTAGTAACCTACAGTTAAAATTTCATCAAGATAGCTCCATTATTTTTTGAGTTATTGTGCCTACGGACGGACCTGAGTCGATATAGCCATGTCCGTCCGTCCGTTAATAACATTATCAATAGAAATTATGCACGATCATTGTTATTGAGATCGTCATTATCAAAAGTTACAAAATATACTAAAAAAAATAAAAAATTTAATTGTTTACAAATTGATTAAGATTCTTAATATTTTCAATTTTAAAAATTTTTCCACCTTCTTTTTAGCACATTTTCAAAAAATTTTGTAAAAATGTGCCTATATAGCTTCACTCTGTCCTTCCGTCCGTCTGTCCGTCTGTCCGTATGTTTACAAAAACTTTTACACCATTTGAAATAGAGTAAAGAAATTTTAACCTTGAGTAGTTTTCGCAAAAAAAATGATTTCGTAGAAGAATTTTTTTCTGTAGCCCCACCCGTTACGGAGCTGCAGCCCCACAAAGTTGGAAAAAGCCCTAAATTAAATTGTTATAACAAGAGTTCTATTAGGTGTATTTTCAATCTGAAAACGGCAAAAGTTAGCTGGTTTTATAGACTTTATAAATATTTAAAAGACAAATGTTTAGGGTTGCCATACGGTACTAAAATTTACCATTATGCAAAACTCAATTTTTGCAAAATTTTGCTAGACATATCTTCTAAACGGGCCAAGCTAGGGTCTTAAAATTTTGGGAATAGTTAAATCCTCAGAAATAAGTAGAAGTCAGTTAACAAATTTTCTTTATGACATCCCCTGTTTTGCAGCTATAGGGGCGCGAAAACTGAAATTTTGCAATTTTTAAACACCTGTAACTTGAATACCTGTTCAAATTTTTTTTTTGTGATTTACAAAATTGAAAGCTCTTTAATTATATTTCAACGTGTCAAAGGTTTTTCTAAATTTTGAAGGGTGACGAACCTACCACAACCCCCACAAATTCCAAAAAAGCCCTATATTTAAATTGGTATAATAAGAGTTCTGTTAGCTATATTTTCAATCTTAATAAAGCAGAAGAGAACTGCTATCTTAGGCTTTCCAAAAATACATCACTAAAATGTACAGAGTTGCCATACGGTACTAAAATTTACCATTATGCAAAACTCAATTTTTGCAAAATTTTTGGCCCCACATATCTTATAAACGGTTTAAGCTAGGGTTTTGAAATTTTAGGAGAAGTTAGATCCTTATAAATTAGTAGGAAACGGTTAATAAAATTTTTTTGTCACGTCCCCTGTTTATCAGCTATAAGGGCTCGAAAATTTAAATTTTGCTATTTTTAAACACCTGTAACTTGAATACCTGTTCAAATTTTTTTTCGTTAATATACAGAATTTGAAGGTCCAACATTATACTTTAACATATGTTAAAAGATTTTCTTAAATTTAAAAGCGGTTCCTTAAATTGAAGATAGTGTCTGTCAGTTTTAACCATTTTTGCTTATATAGTAAAATTCTAAATAAAATTCCAAATTTTGGTAGAATTCACAATTTAATTCCTTGAACGTAGTGAGGATTAGATCCTTGAGAAATTGGACAACCTTCCCCATAGAGGGGCTATTAGGACTTAAAAATTAAAAACATTACTGTTTCTATAAGTAAATAGTAACTTAGTCACCAACGTATATATTTCTTAAATTAAACTTTAACATTGAAGCTTCAACATTATATTCCGATAAAATACTCAGTATGAAACACTCTATTATTTTGAAAATGTGCATTTTTAAAAACCCTTGGTTTTTTTCATCACTTGTTTTACAAAAACTGAGTCATTTTTAACACAAACAAAAATTTGCATGATTCCCTTTTTTCAGTATATTAGCTGCATTTAAAATTAATTTAGTATTTTTTCATAACCATTCATTAATATAGCTTTTTTTAGATGGATCGCCGCCCAAAATTGACATGTCCTTTCTGCCCTTTTTACTGTTCATAATGTTTTCTTTAGTTAAGCATGATACGAGTACGAATTTAATACATAAAATGTCGATTGTTTTTGGCCTAGTATTGTTTTCTTCATTTGCAGTATCCGATTTTTTAATATTTTTCATGTAACAATTATCGATATGGTGTTCATTTATATGCTTTATATTTAAGCCATTTGAAAAAATGTTTAGAGCATATCCCATGACATTAAAATTATTGACATTGGGAACATCAATAGTTTCGATATTGTAAAAAACCAACTTTTTATTCTAGTCTAAGTACTCTATCTGATAATACTTTATTTTAATTTTTAAGTAATCCTATTTCATTTGCCATCATATGTTTAATAGAGAGAAGTTCATCATATACCATACTAAGACTGACATCTATTTTTTTAATGCGGCTGTCACTAACACTGATATTTACTTCACTGTGCACTTCAAAGTTATTGCTGTTGTTTTCGATTTGCTCGGCGATATTTGCAATAGTTTTTTCATTTGTGTTGTTGTTATTGTCTGTACCACTTCCACTTGCTTTTATATTTTTATATACCGGATAGCGGTACTAAAAAAATTTACTCTTAGATAATGTGTTACCCCATACACAACACTGAATAAACTAATTCTTCCATTACAACAGATTGTGCTTGATTTTCAGTTTGTAATTCATTTTCACTGCAAGAAGCAAGTTTCCAGACTTGCTCCAACTTCGAATTGATGTGCTTTCTCTAATTTGAAAATCTTTGCTAGGAGATATTATTTATGTTACGGAAATTTGGATTTATAATAAAAAAATTATTGATTATCATATTCCAGATTACATTTTTTTTGCAAAACTAATGATTCTTTTGCGGCAGGTGGAGTAGGATGTTTTGTTAAGGGTGAGTATGACTGTCAAGAAACTATGCTTAATTTCCTTAGTTCAGATTTAATTAAAATTTCACTTAATATTAGAAGTCAAACATATTCGTTTATTT
Organism: Dolichopus griseipennis; assembly: GCA_963082915.1. NCBI lineage: Eukaryota > Metazoa > Arthropoda > Insecta > Diptera > Dolichopodidae > Dolichopus > Dolichopus griseipennis. Next base: position 49,006,876 of record OY720444.1, on the reverse strand, counting down.
ATTGAATGTCTATCGATTTCATAAGTATAATTTTAAAGTGTTTTTTGGAGAATTTAAGTTATTGTTAGATAATGAACGCTCGTCTAATTTGATAATATTAGTTCATTTTAATTTTGATATCTTAGTAAACAATGAAGAAGTTTATAATTATCTAAACTTATTAGCGATTAATGGATTATGTCGGTTATTTCCGAACATACTGGGCCATTGTCAAATGTTTTTTATATTATGTCAAGGAGCTATTGGAGTAAATATAGTATTCCATGCTACGGAATGCAAAAGTTTCCCTTTAACGGGTAGCTGCTGCCCTCACGTTAATATGCAAAAGTCCTATTGTGATAATTTTGAGTGTAGCGTAAAATGTTTTATTATAGAGAGAGTGCAAGTGTTCAAAGATATAGGTATTATCTTGGGTTGTAATCTGAGTTGGTCCTCTCATACTGATGCCTTGAAACAATACTTTCGTTCAATTCCGAGATTTTTTTTTAATTTAAATAAGATATGAGGACGCTTTAAAAAATTGGATATTTCATTCGAAATTGTAATACGGTCTGTCTTGTTGGAGCGGTGCTGGCTTTTATAAAATGCAGCCACTTTTAGTTTCGCAAAAATATGTTATCCGCAAAGTTTTGCACTTTATCGAGATATCCCAGCGTCGATTGGGGTGCACCTGCAGAAATATGTGCTTTATACTCTTTTTTGGTATAATATATGTTTTATAGATATTGAGGAGATCATGTGGAAAAACGTAATTGGATTTTAAGTCAAAATAGAAAAATAGAAGAGTCGTTGATGAATATTAAGTAGACTGCTCGTGTCGTAAAGTAGATACTACCAAAGGAGCAGCTAACTTCTGGAATTATTGATGAACTTTGAGTTGACTGTGGCAATGTTGAATTTTTTGTTGTTATGTCTATAAAGAGTGCGGCAGTATATTTACCCATACCAAGATTTTTACTAATTTCAGAGCAAAAATTTAATAAAGTATCTTCCGTAGAAATTTCCTTTCTAAATCCAAAATGTGGCTTATTAAAAAACATTTTACTCTCAAGATAAGTTAATATCCTATTTTTCATTATTTTTTAAAAAACTTTAGAATAGAAGGTAGAAGGGAAATTGGTCTATAATTGTTTTAATCTAAAAAGCGACACAACAACTGTACATTTAAGCGAATTCGGAAAGACCCCAATTAACACTTAAATTAAAAAAGTAAGGCGTTATATCACAAATCATTTATTTTTTTAATGGTAATGTGGGATATCCCGTCATGCCCACATGAGTGTTAGTTTTTTAAAGTTTGCATTACTTTAACCACATCAAAAGACGCTATCGGAACAAAACCAAAACTATTAATACTCGATACACCATACAAATTCGAACTACAATTACAATTATAAGCGTTTATTTGGGGTATTAAGTTTTTAGAAACATTTATGAAATACTCATTGAAATTCTAAGCTATTTCTAATTCATCAGAAATATCACTGTTGCCTATCTTCAAAACTATGTTATTATTCATGTTCTTTGATTTATTAAGTATATTATTAGTTACATGCCATTCTTCTTTTAAATTACCAGAATGTTCAATTTAATATTTATTTTTAACCAAACTAATTTTTTTCTTAACCCTCTTAGACATATTTTTGTATTTTCTCCGGAGTCTGTCATTATAACAAAGTAATCTACATTTTTTAGCCAACTTGTTTATTAGATTGAAACTATTCAATAATACTGCATTCATCCATGGTTTTAATCTTTGAGCTTTTCTTCAAGTATTAAAAGTTGTGCTACAATTAGAAATGTATTACTTTAAAATATTATTAAAAATATCATAAGCTTTTGAAATATCATTTTCACAAAATTCTGGTTCCCAAAAGTCATATGTTAGGTATAAATTTAATTTAGTATTTAATTTAGATACATCATCATTTACTTTAACTATATCTAAATTTATATCTCCCAAAATACACAGATTATTAGGTTTTTCCTTTTCTAAAATATTTACAAATTCAGTAAGAAAAACATCAAATCTATATTTATAAAATCTAAACATACATATAAAAAAAAATTTGCATCATTTACTTTACAAGAAATTTTTATTAAATCACGACTGGTAAGAATCAAATTAACAACTACACAATCATAACAATTTTTCACAAAACAACCAACACCATCTGCAACATAATTATTATTGATACATGCATAAAAAGTATATCCCAGTATTAGATAATCAGGAATTTCATATTCATATATCCATATTTCTGATAAAAAAAAATAATATCTGGTAATTTCACAAAAGCTCCTAGATTAGTTATCAGCAAATCAAAGTTGGTCTTAGACTCCTACACTTTTGGTGCACTTGAATAAAATTATCAAAATGATTTTAAAAATTAAGATTATAATTAATAACATTATCAATAGAAATTATGCACGATCATTGTTATTAAGATCGATTATCAAAAGTTACTTTATACAACAAAATATACTAAAAAAAATAAAAAATTTAATTGTTTACAAATTGATTAAGATTCTTAATATTTTCAATTTTAAAAATTTTTCAAATTTCTTTTTTTACAAAAACTGAGTCATTTTTAACACAAACAAAAATTTACATTATTCCCTTTTTTCAGTATATTAGCTGCATTTAAAATTAATTTAGTATTTTTTCATAACCATTCATTAATATAGCTTTTTTTTGATGGATCACCGCCAAAAATTGAAGTATTTAACATGTCCTTTCTGCCCTTTTTACTGTTCATAATGTTTTCTTTAGTTAAGCATGATACGAGTACGAATTTAACACATAAAATGTCGATTGTTTTTGGCCTAGTATTGTTTTCTTCATTTGCAGTATCCGATTTTTTAATATTTTTCATATAACAATTATCGACATGGTGTTCATTGATATGCTTTATATTTAAGCCATTTGAAAAAATTTTTAGAGCACATTCCATAGCATTAAAATTATTGACATTTAGAACACCAATAGTTTCGATATTGTAAAAAATCAACTTTTTATTCTAATCTAAGTACTCTATCTGATAATACTTTATTTTCATTTTTAAGTATTCCTATTTCATTTGCCATCATATGTTTAATAGAGAGAAGTTCATCATATACCATATTAAGACTGACATCTATTTTTTAGCACATTTTCAAAAAATTTTGTAAAAATGTGCCTATATAGTTTCACTCTGTCCGCACGTCTGTCCGTCTGTCTGTCCGTCTGTCTGTCGGTCTGTCTGTCTGTCCGTCTGTCCGTCCGTATGTTTACAAAAACTTTTACATCGTTTGAAATATAGAAAAGAAATTTTAACCACGACTAGGTATTACAAAAAAAATAATTTCGTAGAAGAATTTTTTTCCGTAGCCCCACCTGTTAGGGAGCTGCAGCCCCCCAAAGTTGGGAAAATCCCTATATTCAAATTGTTATAACAATCTGAAAACGGTAACAGATAGCTGGTTTTATAAACTTTATAAATTTTTAAAATGTTTGGGGTTGCCATACGGTATTAAAATTTACCATTATGCTAAACTCAATTTTTGCAAAATTTTTGTCCACACATATCTTCTAAACGGTTCAAACTAGGGTCTTGAAATTTTGGGAGTAGTTAGATCCTCTGTAATAAGTAGAAGTCGGTTAACAAATTTTTTTTGTCACGTCCCCTGTTTTGCAGCTATAAGGGCTTGAAAATTGAAATTTTAAAAATTTACTGTTATTATAGGTAAGCAGTAACTTAGTCACCAACGTATATATTTCCTAAATTAAACGTTAATATTGAAGCTTCAACATTATATTCCGATAAAATACTTAGTATGAAACACTATATTATTTTGAAAATGTGCTTTTTTAAAAACCCTTGGTTTTTTTTTATCACTTGTTTAATGCTGCTGTCACTAACACTGATAATTGCTTCACTGTGCACTTCAAAGTTATTGCTGTTGTTTTCGATTTGCTCGGCGATATTTGCAATAGTTTTTTCATTTGTGTTGTTGTTATTGTCTGTACCACTTCCACTTGCTTTTATATTTTTATATACCGGATAGCGGTACTAAAAAAATTTACTCTTAGATAATGTGTTACCCCATACACAACACTGAATAAACTAATTCTTCCATTACAGCAGATTGTGCTTGATTTTCAGTTTGTAATTCATTTTCACTGCAAGAAGCAAGTTTCCATACTTGCTCCAACTTCGAATTGATGTGCTTTCTCTAATTTGAAAATCTTTGCTAGGAGATATTATTTATGTTACGGAAATTTGGATTTATATTAAAAAAATTATTGATTATCATATTCCAGATTACAACTTTTTTGCAAAACTAATGATTCTTTTGCGGCAGGTGGAGTAAGATATTTTGTTAAGGGTGAGTATGACTGTCAAGAAACTATGCTTAATTTCCTTAGTTCAGCTTTAAATTAAATTCCACCTAATATTAGAAGTCAAACATATTCGTTTATTTATTGAATGTCTATCGATTTCATAAGTATAATTTTAAATTGCCCTCACGTTAATTTGCAAAAGTCCTATTGTGATAATTTTGAGTGTAGCGTAAAATGTTTTATTATAGAGAGAGTGCAAGTGTTCAAAGATATAGGTGTTATCTTGGGTTGTAATCTGAGTTGGTCCTCTCATATTGATGCCTTGAAACAATACTTTCGTTCAATTCTGAGATTTTTTTTTAATTTAAATAAGGTATGAGGACGTTTTAAAAAATATTATTGGATATTTCATTCGAAATTGTAATACGGTCTGTCTTGTTGTAGCGGTGCTGGCTATTATAAAATGCAGCCACTTTTAGTTTCGCAAAAATATGTAAGTTTTGCACTTTATCGGGATATCCCAGCGTCGATTGGGGTGCACCTGCAGAAATATGTGCTCCATTTTTGGTATAATATATGTTTTATTGATATTGAGGAGATCATGTGGAAAAACGTAAGTTGTACAGCGATACAAAATACCCAAACATCTACCTGCATCTTTAGCTATACCAAAAATGTGATTTGACCAAGTCAATTTCTGGTTTGACTCGATGCCCCAAATATTTAAATCTGTTGAGTGCTGTAAAGCTTCTCCCTGAAAAATTAGGTTTGGAATAGAGGTTGCTATTTTTCGCGAGATGAGACAGCATTGTGTTTTCTCCATGTTGAATTGAGCACAATTATTTTCACCCCATTTATCAATATTTACCCATATCAAGATTTTTACTAATTTCAGAGCAAAAATTTAATAAAGCATCTTCCGTAGAAATTTCCTTTTTAAATTCAAAATGTGGCGTATTAAAAAACCTTTTACTCTCAAGATAAGTTAATATCCTATTTTTCATTATTTTTTTAAAAACTCTAGAATAGAAAGTAGAAGGGAAATTGGTCTATAATTGTTTAAATCTAAAAAGCGACACAACAACTGTACATTTAAGCGAATTCGGAAAGACCCCAATTAACACTTAAATTTAAAAAGTAAGGCGTTATATCACAAATCATTTATTTTTTTAATGGCAATGTGGGATATCCCGTCATGTCCACATGAGTATTAGTTTTTTAAAGTTTGCATTACTTTAACCACATCAAAAGACGCTTTCGGAACAAAACCAAAACTATTAATACTCGGTACACCATACAAATTCGATCTACAATTACAATTATAAGCGTTTAGAAGAAAGTTTTTAGAAACATTTATGAAGCACTCATTGAAATTAGTTCACAAAATATGTTATTCACAAAATATGTTATCCGCAAAGTTTTGCACTTTATCGAGATATCCCAGCGTCGATTGGGGTGCACCTGCAGAAATATGTGCTTTATACTCTTTTTTGGTATAATATATGTTTTATAGATATTGAAGAGATCGTGTGGAAAAATTAGGTTTGGAATAGAGGTTGCTATTTTTCGCGAGATGAGACAGCTTCATGTTGAATTGAGCACAATTATTTTCACCCCATTTATCAATTTTTGCTAAATCATCATTTAGCTCACTGACAGTGAAATTTTTTGCTGTTGTATTAACCTGACGATTAATTTTACAGCGGCTATGAAGTTCCGCTGTAGGAAGTAGGAAGCTACAAGGGTGCTGCCGTCTACAAAACTGTGGATTGGATTTTAAGTCAAAATAGAAAAATAGAAGAGTCGTTGATGAATATTAAGTAGAGGGTGGGAGAAAGAACAGGTCCCTGAGAGACACCAGCGTTTAGTTTAAATTTTTTACAGATTATAAACCATCGACTAGTACTCGAATAGTGCGATTCCTAAGGAAATCTCCAATCCATTTAAGAAAAACCCTACCTAACCCTAAAGCTTTGCATTTTGCTAAAAAAGCAGAATGCCATACACGGTCAAAGCTTTAGAAATATCCAGCGCTACACCATCAGATTCACCAGAATGGTGAAGGTTAATATTGAGCATCTCACAAAGGTCATGAGATCACCAGTTGAACGACGTCTGGACCCTTATTGTCAATCATGAAGCAAACCTTTATAATCCAGGTATTTCAATAGGTTTTGGTTTTGAATTTTTTTCATCGTTGTTATTCCATCAGGAACGGCTGATTTGTTTGTATCAAGATTCTTCAAGATTTTCATCACTGCTCGTGTCCTAAAGTAGATTCTACCAAAGGAGCAGCTAACTTCTGGAATTATTGGTGGACTTTGAGTTGACTGTGGCAATGTTGATTTGAAGGAAAATTGTTTGCCAAGCAAGTTCGCCTTTTCTCTTTACTCGATTACAATTGTGTTGTTTTCATCAATAAGCAGAGCAAAAGAAGACCCACTAGTGTCTTTCTTTAAATTTTTTGCAAACGTCCAAAACGATTTTCTTTTCTTTGACATGTGTAAAATTTTTTGTTTCAACCCTCGCTTGAATAAGATTATTGATATATATCTCTTGCATAAAATTTTGTATTCATTTTCTGTATCAAAATTGCCAACTTTTGTATTAATTTTTGTAACATACGTGGGTTGCAGACGAACTTTCATGCCGTAGAATGCCATTTAAACTCTGCAAAACCAGCTATCCTAGCCCTTTGTGAAACGCAAGTTAGTGGCCAAAAAGATAATTTTAGTATTACAGGCTACTCAATTGTTTCACACTTCGTCCCTAAAAGAGGCATCGCTATCTTCATTAAAAATGACATAGTTTTCAACATTCTTCATAAATATAAAGCTTCTAGCCCAACCTTCCATTACATTTGGGTCAAAATTCTCGTTGGAAAACATGTCATACATTTCTGTTTCTTATACAGATCACCCAACTCAAATGAACATGAAACTGCTACGGAGATTGAAAATCTCTCTAACCTGATTAATGAAATTTTGGAGTCATGCCCAAAAACTGAAATAGTTCTGGCTGGGGATTTCAATATCCATAACAGAGATTGGCTTCATTTTTCAAGTAATTCTTCTTTGAGCCAAAACTCAATTGGGAAGCAAGTTGAACTGTTCTCATCAATGTTCCACCTTTCTCAACTTGTCCAAAAACCCACTAGGGTCCCTGACCGTGCTGATCAAGAAGGTTATCTCTTGGATCTGTTCCTGACTACACATCCTGAAAAGTATGTGATTTCAGTAGGTTGTCCCCTGGGGGCTCCGACCATTGTTTGATGAAAACAAGCTTCCATTTTAACACAGTGATCAATAGAAAGACTCCTCCCAAAAAACTGGTGTGGAATTATAATCGTGCCAACTGGGAAGGTTTAAACAACTTTTTTAAAGATTTCGATTGGTCAATGTGTTTTTGCAACAAGAATGTTAACTTTGCTGCAAATGCGATCAGTGAAACCATCTTGCTCGGAATGAGGTTGTTCAAACCTCACTCCATGAGAAGTATTGAACGAAAACCGAATGCATGGTTCAATCGCATTTGTAGTAAAGCAATTCATAATAAGGAGGAGGCTTTTAAACGTTAACAACACAATCGGTCGGAGTCTCACAGGGCCAACTATATAGTGGCCAGAAATAGATGCAAGAGAGTTATCAACAAACAAAAGTTCTTATTCAACCAAAGAATAAAACGTAGGTTGCTCCACATGCCAAAGAACAGCAAGTCCTTTTGGACTTTTAAAAAGGGGTTAAAGGAGGACGTAAGCGATTCCTCTTTTCCCCCACTTGTTGGTAAAAATAACAGAATTGTGTCAGATTCTAAAGAAAAAGCAAACTTCTTTGGTGAACAATTTGCTTCCAATTCAACACTGCCCAGTCAACACAAAATCCACCTCATGTTCCACGCGTTGGCTGTTCCTTTGGTAGAATTTACTTCAGGACACGAACAGTGATGAAAATATTGAAAAATCTTGACGCAAACAAATCGGCCGTTCCGGATGGAATCACTTCAATGGTTCTCAAAAAAACTTATTCCACTATTTCAAAACCTCTCCGCAACCTTTTTTTCCTTTCCTTTACTTCGGGTACTCATCCTGCCCAATGGAAGGTTGCGAATGTTTTTCCAGTTCCAAAAAAAGGCAACAAAAACGATCCCTCTAACTACCGCTTTATTGCTATAACCTCTGTCCTTTCCAAAGTAATGGAAAAAATTGTAAACAATAAGCTTCTGAAATACCTTGATCGCAAAGGTTTGCTCCATGATCGACAATACGGGTTCAGAGCCCGTCGTTCAACCGGTGATCTCATGACTTACCTTTGCGAGAAGCTAAATATCAGTCTTCACCACTCTGGTGAATCTGATGTTGTAGCCTTGAATATATCTAAAGCTTTTGACCGAGTATGGCATGATGCTTTAATAGCAAAATGCGAGGCTTTAGGTTTAGGTAGGGTTTTTCTAAAATGAATTGGAGATTTTCTCTCAAACCGCACAATTCATGTACTTGTGGATGGTTATACATCCAACCAATTTCAAATAAATGCTGGTGTCCCCAAGGATCTGTTCTATCCCCAACTCTTTTCTTAATATTTTGCAATGACTTACTTTCAATAACCTCCAATCCAATTCACAGTTTCGCAGATGACAGCACCCTTGTGGCTTCCTATGAATTTCATAGTCGCTGTAACATTAATCAACAGATTAACACAACAGCAAAAAATTTCATGACTAGTGAGCTAAACAATGATTTAGCAAAAATCCAAAAATGGGGAGAGTGTAACCGTGTTGATTTCAACACAAAAAAGACCCAATGCTGTTTAATCTCGCGGAAAATTGCAATATCTACCCCCAGCTTGTCATTTCAGGGTATACCTTTGCAGCACACAACAGACCTGAACATTCTGGGTATCGGGTTAAACCAAAAATTGACCTGGTCAAACCACATTTTTGGTATAGCTAAAGATGCAGCTAAATGTTTAGGTTTCTTGTTTCGCTGTAAAACTTACTTTACTGCACCTGGTCTTCTAAAAATCTATAAAACTTACATTAGACCAAAAATGGAGTATAATGCACATATTTGGGCTGGAGCCCCCCAAACCGCACTGGGCTATTTCGATAAAGTGCAAAATAGAGCTATCCGTCTTATAAATGATCCCAGTGTTACCTCATCGCCCACTCCACTTAACCATCGGCGAACCGTTTGGTCGCTAACTCTGTTTTATAGATACCTCGTAGGGACGAACTCCTGTTCCAATGAAATCAAACAATTAATGCCTCCCCTAAAAGTTTTTCAATGTGAAACAAGGAGTGCGACAGATGCTCACCCCTACACTGTTGAATTAGTAAGATGGCGAAACACGGCTTATGGAAATTCGTTTGTTGTGCGCACATCGCGATTATGAAATCAGTTACCATGTAATGTCTTTTCCAAAGTTTGTAGTTTTTATATGTACGATCCAATAAAGTTTAAGAAGAACATTAACATCCATCTTCATGACTTTCCTTTAAATTAATTCCTTTATCCATCATAATTCAAACTCCTAAATCCTAATCCTAATTTCCTTCCCAATCCCGATCCTAAAAACCAAACAATACATTTGTATTTAAGGTCCATACCAAGTTTGGTTTTAAAAAAAGGTGGGTGGTTTTAGTTGGTTAAAGTCCAACACTCCCCAGATGAACCCCGTACAGTGATTCTGGGCGGCTTTCGATGCTTTCCATCAACCTTCACAAAAAAAAAAAAAAAAAAAAAAAATCTGTTTCGAACCACAATATAGTTGGCCCTGTGAAATTCTAACTCAATTTGCTGGTATTGTTTAAAATCCTCCTCTTTTTTACGAATCGCTTCTTTGCAAGTGCGATTAAACCATGCTTTGGAATCCCATTTAATACTTTTCATGAAGTGCGGAATATACAACCTCGTTCCAAGTAAAATGGTTTCACTAACCGCATTTGCAGGGAAGTTGACATTTTTACCGTGGAAGCACAATGTCCAGTCAAAAGCTTTGAAAAAATTATAGTACCAGAAAGTTTGTGCTCACCAGACAGTGGTCAGAGCCTTCCAAAGAAACCACATATTTTTCAGAGTGAGTCGTTAAAAACAGATCCACAAGATGACCCTCGTGATCAGCTCGGTCGTGGATCCTAGTGCGATTTTGGACAAGTTGAGATGGATGGAAAAGTGGAGAGAATAATTTAACCTGTTTCCCAATTGAGTTTCGACTTAAAAAGGAGTTACTTGAATAATAAAGCCAGTTCTTGTTATGTACGTTGAAATATCCCAGAAAATCGCCAGAACAATTTTGGTTTCTGGATAAGATTCCAAAATTTCATTTGTCTGATTTGAAAGATTGTCAATTTACACAGCAGTTTCCTGTTCATTTGAGTTGGGAGATCTGTATAGAAAACAGAAATATATTACATGCTTTTCAAGGAGAGTTTTAACCCAAAGTGGAAGGTTACGATCCGGAGGAGGGGGAATAAATGGATATATTTTAATTGATTTGTTTACTTCTAGTAGATGTTAGATGAAGAGATATCTTCAATAAAAACAAGTGATGAAAAAAAACCAAGGGTTTTTAAAAAAGCACATTTTCAAATTTTTATTGTATTACATACTGAGTATAACTTTAGAAATATTTACTTGGAAATAGTTACTGCTTACTTATAAAATTTACTGCTAACAGTAAAGTTTTTATTTTAAAGTTGTTATAGCCCTTCAATGGGGAAGGTTGCCAAGTTTTTCAAGGATCTAACTTCATCTAACTCCCCCCTTCCCCCTCCGTCCCCCTCCATTTTTTTAGGTTCTAGGAATTAAATTGTGAATACCACAAAAATTTGGAATTTTACTTAGAATTATACAATCTAAGCAAAAATGGGTAAAACTGAGAGACACTTTCTTCAATTTAAAGAACCGCTTTTAAATTTAAGAAAAACCTTTAAAATATGTTAAAATATAATGTTGGGCCTTTAAATTTTGTATATTAATAAAAAAATAATTGGTATTCAAGTTACAGGTGCTTAAAAATAGCAAAATTTAAATTTTCCAGCCCTTATAGCTCCTAAACAGGGGGCTTGACAAAAAAATTTTATTAACCGACTCCTACTAATATTTGAGGATCTAACTTCTCCCAAAATTCAGGACCCTATCTTAAACCGTTTAGGAGATATATGGGACCAAAAATTTTGCAAAAATTGAGTTTTATATAATGGTAAATTTTAGTACCGTATGGCAACCCTATACATTTAAGTGACATATTTTTGAAAAGCCTATAAAAGCAGCTCTCTTCTACCGTTCTTTTATTGAAAATAAATCTAACAGAACTCTTGTTAGATTTATTTTCTATTTATTTATAATAATATAGTAGTTATAAATAAATAGAAAGTATTTAATGAGGGGTGCACAACGGGCCGCAAGGCCTAGGTGTAAGAGATACTTGCTTCCCCCCCGTCTAAACAACAACAACAACAATTTTGTATATCACTAAAAAAATATTTGGGCAGGTATTCAAGTTACAGGTGCTTAAAAATAGCTAAATTTAAATTTTCGAGCCCTTATAGCTCCTAAACAGGACGCTTGACAAAAAAATTTTGTTAACCGACTCCTATTAGTTTCTTAGTATCTAACTTCTCCCAAAAAGGCCCTAGCTTGAACCGTTAAGAAGATATGTGTGGCCAAAAATTTTGCAAAAATTGAGTTTTGTTTAATGTTAAATTTTTGTACCGTATCGCAACCCTAAATATTTACCTTTTAAATATTTAAAAAGTTTTTGAAACCAGCTATCGTTTGCAGATTGAAAATATATCTAACAGAACTCTTGTTATACCAATTTAAATATAAGGCTTTTTTCAACTTTGGGTGGCTGTAGCCCCGTAACAGGTGGGGCTACAGAAAAAACTTCTTCTACGAAATTATTTTTTTTGCGAAAACTACCCAAGGTTAAAATTTCTTTACTCTATTTCAAACGGTGTAAAAGTTTTTGTAAACATACGGACGGACGGACAGAGTGAAGCTATATAGGCACATTTTTACAAAATTTTTTGAAAATGTGCTAAAAAGGAGTATTACATTTATTATAAACAAAAAAAATCACGTGCCGGTATAAAATTAAAAGTAAAATATACAAAAAAAAAAATTATTAATTAAAAACTTAAAAAGTAAAAATAAATTAAAATAGTATTTTAACACAAAATAAACAAGTGATGAAAAAAACCAAGGGTTTTTAAAAAAGCACATTTTCAAAATAATAGAGTGTTTAATACTGAGTATTTTATCGGAATATAATGTTAAAGCTTCAATGTTAACGTTTAATTTAAGAAATATATACGTTGGTGACTAAGTTACTACTTACTTATAGAAACAGTAATTTTTTTAATATTTTTAAATCCTAATAGCCCCTCAATGGGGAAGGTTGTCCAATTTCTCAAAAATCTAACCCTCACTAGGTTCAAGGAATTAAATTGTGAATTCTACCAAAATTTGGAATTTTATTTAGAATTTTACTATATTAGCGAAAATGGTTAAAACTGACAGACACTATCTTCAATTTAAAGAACCGCTTTTAAATTTAAGAAAATCTTTTAACATATGTTAAAGTATAATGTTGGACCTTCAAATTCTGTATATTAACGAAAAAAAATTTGAACAGGTATTCAAGTTACAGGTGTTTAAAAATAGCAAAATTTAAATTTGACGGACGTGACAAAAAAATTTTGTTAACCGACTCCTACTAATTTCTAAATTTTAGTACCGTATGGCAACCCTAAACATTTGTCTTTTAAAAATTTATAAAGTCTATAAAACCAGCTAACTTTTGTCATTTTCAGATTGAAAATACACCTAATAAAACTCTTGTTATAACAATTTGAATATAGGGTTTTTCCAACTTTGGGGGGCTGCAGCTCCGTAACGGGTGGGGCTACAGAAAAAAATTCTTCTACGAAATTATTTTTTTTGTAATAGCTACTCGTGGTTAAAATTTCTTTTCTCTATTTCAAACGATGTAAAAGTTTTTGTAAACATACGGACAGACGAACAGACGGACAGACGGACGGACGGACAGAGTGAAGCTATATAGGCACATTTTTACAAAATTTTTTGAAAATGTGCTAAAAAGAGCATACGTCAGTTTTAGAAAATTAAATTAGAATTAGTGCTGTGAAGTTAGGATAGAAATTTAAGAAAAGGAAATAAATTATATTATTAAAATAAAAATTAAAAAAGTTGTATTGAGTAATAAATAAAAAGAAATATACTTAACTCGCCAACATTGGAGATGCAGCCATATTATCCAAATCACAACACTTAATTTTAATATTTTTTCTTACACAAAAATAAAATTTAACTTTAAAATAGAATAAAGAAAAATATTATATTTTTCCTGAGATAAATTCTTATTATTTAAAAAAAATAAGAATTTATCTCAGAAAAATAGAAATGCAAATAAAACAAGTAAAGAAACAGTCAGTCGCACCGACTTAGAAAAACCCTACACCTATACCCCATTAAATATGTCATTTTAAGATCATAAAAGCTTTTATTAGTTTGATCGTAGGACATGACTAACCAAATTTACTTTATAATACTAAAAACATTTTCTAATTATTTTATCAATTCAAAAATATTAAAAACTCTTACTAATTTATCTATTTAAAAATATTAAACAACAAATAAATTACAAAATTACATATTTAAAACTTTTTATTCAACTCAATAAAATTTTACACACATGCAGCAATTACTTCTTTTCAGGATTTTTAGCTGTAGTGCATTTACTGTTGAAAAATTTAGTACCCTTGATTAATTATTTCAATTTGAAATAATTTTTAAATTTATTCTATTAACTAGCAGATTTACCCGGCGTTGCCCAGGAGCGTGCAAATTGTAAAAAAGCAAGTTACGGCCAATTTTTCAAAGAACTGCTTTTAAAAAGAAAGCCTCAAAAAAATATTTTTGGAGTTCCGTCAACGCATTGCGACCCAACAGCTTTTTATAGGTTTTTTCGTTACTTTGCTATAAATTAGAAATGGTTTAACCGATTGACTTCAAATTTTGTATATGTATTCCTCTTTGAGAATGGAGTTAATTCTATTAACAGACTTGGAAATTGTTAACCCTTGCCAACCAACAATTGTCTAAAAAAAAAATTTGGAAGGATATTACGCCCAATTGTGTGAAAAACTGCTTGGCCAAAATCTAAAAAACAGGTTTGTTGAGTTCCGTTAACTCATTGCGGCACAGCCGCTTTTTACAGATTTTTGAAAAAAAATTTTTGTGTACGTGAAATTTTGTATGAATTGAAATAGCGGTTTGTGTACTACTCCCAATGCCTTAAAGCTTATATTCGAAATTAATAAAGATAGTAACTTTAAATAAATATAGAACCTTTAAATTTGGTATAACGGTGTTTTTTCCTATTTCCTTTGTGTCCCCGAAAATTTAGACTTAATTGTGTTGGTCGTTCAGGTGCCTTCAAAATTAATAAAGATAAAAACTTCAAATTTGATAAACTATTTCCTATTTCTGTTCTTATTTAACACACATTTTTGAAAAGGCTAGAATTTTCCTATAAAACATATTATGTAGTATACGAGTGTTTCATAAATTAAAAACAAAATTTGTTTTTTTTTATTTTTAATATATTATCATATATTTTATTGAATTATTACCATAGGTAATATATTATTAAGAAATTGGATACGATACTTAAGTTGTGTTCAAAGGTATTTCCTGCATGTATGTATGTAAATTTTGTTTTTATATTTTAATGAATTATATGAAAAGTTCTAAAATTTTCATTGTATTTAAAAAATACATTTATTGCATTTATAAGGTTCTCTAATAGGTACACATACTAAGAATATATTTTTCCAATTTTGAAAAATTTGAATTATAAAATTTTTTGAAAAAAGGCTACATTTTCTAACTGAATTGAAATAAATGTATTCAACATTTATTTCAAGTTTTTTGTTTTTTAATATTTTTAAATAGTTTTAAATTAATAAAAATTTTTAATATTTTTGAATTGATAAAATAATTTGTAAATTTTTTTAGCAATATATAGTTAATAGTTTAGGGTATTTCTAAGTCGGTTGCACCGCCTGTATCTTTTTAGCACATTTTCAAGAAATTTTGGTGCCTATATAGCTTCACTCTGTCCGTCCGTCCGTCTGTCCGTCTGTCCGTATGTTTACAAAAACTTTTACATCGTTTGAAATAGAGAAAAGAAATTTTAACCACGAGTAGCTATTACAAAAAAAATAATTTCGTAGAAGAATTTTTTTCTGTAGCCCCACCCGTTACGGAGCTGCAGCCCCCAAAGTTGGAAAAAGCCCTATATTCAAATTGTTATAACAAGAGTTCTAATAGGTGTATTTTCAATCTGAAAATGACAAAAGTTAGCTGGTTTAAAATTTACCATTATGCAAAACTCAATTTTTGCAAAATTTTTGGCTAGACATAACTTCTAAACGGGCCAAGCTAGGGTCTTAAAATTTTGGGAGTAGTTAGATCCTCAGAAATAAGTAGAAGTCGGTTAACAAATTTTTTTTATCACGTCCCCTGTTTTGCAGCTATAAGAGCGAGAAAACTGAAATTTTGCAATTTTTAAACACCTGTAACTTGAATACCTGTTCAAATTTTTTTTTTGTGATTTACAAAATTGAAAGCTCTTTAATTATATTTCAACATGTGTCAAAGGTTTTTCTTAACTTTGAAGGGTGACAAACCTACAACCCCCACAAATTCCAAAAAAGCCCTATATTTAAATTGGTATAATAAGAGTTCTGTTAGCTATATTTTCAATCTTAATAAAGCAGAAGAGAACTGCTTTCTTAGGCTTTCCAAAAATATATCATTAAAATGTACAGAGTTGCCATACGGTACTAAAATTTACCATTATGCAAAACTCATTTTTTGCAAAATTTTTGGCCCCACATGTCTTATAAACGGTTTAAGCTAGGGTTTTGAAATTTTAGGAGAAGTTAGATCCTTATAAATTAGTAGGAGTCGGTTAACAAAATTTTTTTGTCACGTCCCCTGTTTAGCAGCTATAAGGGCTCGAAAATTTAAATTTTGCTATTTTTAAACACCTGTACCTTGAATATCTGTTCAAATTTTTTTTCGTTAATATACAGAATTTGAAGGTCCAACATTATACTTTAACATATGTTAAAAGATTTTCTTAAATTTAAAAGCGGTTCCTTAAATTGAAGATAGTGTCTGTCAGTTTTAACATTTTTGCTTATATAGTAAAATTCTAAATAAAATTCCAAATTTTGGTAGAATTCACAATTTAATTCCTTGAACGTAGTGTGGATTAGATCCTTGAGAAATTGGACAACCTTCCCCATAGAGGGGCTATTAGGACTTAAAAATTAAAAAAATTACTGTTTCTATAAGTAAGTAGTAACTTAGTCACCAACGTATATATTTCTTAAATTAAACGTTAACATTGAAGCTTCAACATTATATTCCAATAAAATACTCAGTATAAAACACTCTATTTTTTTGAAAATGTGCTTTTTTAAAAACCCTTGGTTTTTTTCATCACTTGTTTTATATTGATTTTAATTGTATAATTTTGATTGTTACTTCTATAGTTTTATAAATTTTTTGTGTTAAGCAGTATAATAATAAATAAAAAACAGTTAAGTCTAAATTTAAAATGTTAGAAAAAATGTAAAACATTCGGCAATATTTTTAATAGTTAAAATATTTATTTTTAAAATCTTTTTGACCGGAATTGAAACCTATTGAAAAAGAGATTATAATAATAATACGATTTCTTGAGGTTGAACCGTTGAATCCACCTACGATAGTAATAGACGAAGTTGGGTTTGGTTATAATTTTGGATTTAAAATTTTTGATAGAATTAATTTATCTGGAATATTAGATTTAAGATTTTGTATTGTTAGATTTCGTAAATAATTTTTTAAGGATTCATATGTTTTTATGAAAATAATAATTTTAGGCTGGTGAAAATGGAGCTAGTAGAAAACATTACATTAGAAGTATCATTGGATACTCAATCAACGCAATCTACTATTTTTACTCTACATCATGGTCTACGAGTATATTTTGCTTAACATTATGTAGATAATTCGGACATGAACAAAAATTGTGAAGCTGAAGAATTCCTGGGAAAGTCTGAAGAATGCAGACGAGAGATGGGAAGCTATGGAACATCCGACCCATTAGCTTTACAAAGTGTAGATAGTTTATCTGGAGGCTAAAAGTATAGAGTTGCTTTCTCTAAAATGTGCATGGGTAATTTTTAAAACCATTTCAGTATTTCTTAATATAGTTGTTAACTTGTATTTTTTAAAAATTTACTTGTATTTGTTAAAAAACTAAAATGCCAAACTTCTTAGTTCTTGATGAACCTACAAATAATTTAGATTTAGAAACCATAGACGCCTTGGGAATTGCCATTAATATATTTAAAGTAGGTAGGTATATTATTCTTATTGATTTATAAAATATTTTAGGGCGGTGTAATTTTAGTATTTCATAACGAAAGATACTGAAATTGATTAAGAAAGAATTGTGGATATGTGGAAACAAAACTATTCAAAAGGTAGAAGGTTGTATAGAAGAGTATATCCCGCGTACTCCTCTTTTCTCTATTAATATACTGAAAATATTTTTCGATATTTCAATCAAACTAAGCCAACGATTTGTAAATGTATAATGGTGCATCGCTTGTTTGAACTAAGTAGTTCCACGGGCTTTCAATGATTTTTTTTTTGTGTAAGACAAAAGGAATAAACTGCCGGAAAGGGGTTGTGAGCTATCAAGATGACGTCATCACATAACGGTACTAAATATCTCAAAGTTTCCGAATATATAAATTATTAGTGGCGATGGCGTCATCTAGTGGTCAAAAAATGCATTACAAAATTTTCCTAAGATTTTGTAGCATTTTTATTAAAATGTTATATTTTTCCTGTAAGACAATAAACTGGAACCAACATCTTACAATATTGTAGGGCATGATATTGTCTTTCATAAACATCTTGTTTTATCTGAATCGGTGCTACCATTTTTGAGATATTGCAATTTCTAGTGGAAAATTAAAACAAAAAAAAAAAAAATTTTGAACTTTCAAAAAAATCACAATAAGTATGAAATTTTCCGAAACACCCTGTATTTGACACAACAATTTAATTAAAAAATACATTTTCATACTTTATTTCTCCTAAATTTATTTTGCCTTTTTGTTTTCCAGTTGAAATTTGTATTTTAAAATGTAAGAATGCACTTTAGACTTGGATACAATATTGAGTTTTGTTTTGGTATTTTGTTTGAAGCAGTTTTTGGAGGTGGTAGCCCTGTAGTTTAAAATTTTTGTTTTTGAAATATGTATGTAAAAATATAATTATAGGTGCTAGAGTTGGATACAAAATCAGAATTATTCGCTTTTTCCAAAATATTTATAAACATATATACACAAGAATCTGAATTAGAAGAGATTTTAGAGTTGGATTCTAAATCAGGATTTCCGGTTTTTCCAGAATATTTATAATATATGAGTATATGTTTTAGAGTTGGATTCTAAATCAGCATTCCCGCTTTTTCCAGAATATTTATATGTGTGCATGTATATACAATATTAGAAGAGATTTTAGAGTTGGATTCTAAATCAGGATTTTAGCTTTTTCGAGAACATTAATTCCAGATTGCCGCTTTTTCCAGATTTTATAGTTAGTTTAATATTTGTGATAGCAGATAAGGATTCTATTTCTATTTCATTATTTCATATTTATTTCATTATTTTAATTAAAGATAATTATATAACCTTTATAATAAATGGAAAAATCGTATCAAAGCATGTACTTGTATTCAAAACTTAGCGGAATGTCGTAATACGTAGTGCCTGAAAAAAAAACTACTAAAATATAATTATAGATTATGCACTTAAATGTGTAAGCATTATTCAGTATATAATTAAAATATATACCTAATTACGTTTATTTGTAAATTTATATATAATAAAATGTGAGTTATTCTGATGCATTAAGTAATTAAAAATAATGAAACAAATAAATAAATAAGGAATATATAAGTCCAACTCTAATAGTTGAATCCTAAAATCTTTTCTAATGCAGAATTTGGCATATTCATATATATTTTTAAATATTCTGGAAAAACCGGCAATTCTGATTTAGAATCCAACTCTAAAATCTCTTCTAAAATTGGATAAACATATACACATATATTATAAATATTCTGGAAAAAGCGGATCTCCTGATTAAGAATCAAACTTAAAAATCTCTTCTAATATTGTATATACAAACACACATATAAATATTCTGGAAAAAGCGGTAATCCTGATTTTGAATTCAACTATAAAATCCCTCCTGATTCAGGTTCTTGTGTATATATATGTTTATAAATATTCTGGAAAAAGTGCATACTTCTGATTTTGTAGCTAACTCTAGGGTCCTTTCTAATTATATTTTTACATACATATTTAATTAAAAAAAATTCTAAAACTTTGAGGTTGTCACCTCCAAAATCCCTCAAAACAAATTACCAAAACCCAACTCAATATTGTATCCAAGCCTAAAAAGCATTCTTACATTTTAAAATACAAATTTCAACTAGAAAACAAAAAGGCAAAATAAATTTAGGAGAAATAAAGTATGAAAATGTATTTTTTAATTAAATTGTTGTGTCAGTTTTTCATTTATGTTCTCTGGTGGGGCCATTTATCAACATAAACCATACCTATTATATACCGTTGGAAAGAGCGTCTAAAGACCTTTCTATCAGTATCATAAAAAATACAGGGTGTTTTGGAAAATTTCATACTTATAGTGATTTTTTTGAAAGTTCAAAATTGTTTTTTTTTTGTTTTAATTTTCCACTTGAAATTGCAATATCTCAAAAATGGTAGCACCGATTCAGATGAAACAAGATGTTTTTGAAAGACAATATCATGCCCTACAATATTGTAAGATGTTGATTCTAGTTTATTGTCTTACAGAAAAAATATAACATTTTAATAATAAATGCTACAAAATCTTAGGAAATTTTTGTAATGCATTTTTCGACCATTAGATGGCGCCATCGCCACTAATAGTATACAGGGTGTTCCCATTGAAAAAAATTTTTGAAAAAAATTCAAATTTAGTTAAATTTCAGGTATCACAAAAAAGTTTTTACTTTATAACTTTCAAAGTTTTTGAGCTATAAAAGTGCTAGTATACTCAAAATGCAGGGAAAGAGAAGGGTAATATTTTGAAGTAAAAAAACTGTTATGTTAATACCGTTACTTTCTTGATAAAAGGGATTTAATTGATATTTTGTTAAAAATATTGGACTTTAAGCCCTTATAACCTCAGACTGAGAAACTTTAGAGTAATGTTTGATAGTACTTAAGAATTCTGCATTAATAAGCATTTAAATGCTATACTTATTTTTGTTTTATCTTATTTGGTTCCAATTTTATCGAAATAAAACTAAATTATGGTCGAAAAACAGTTAAGGTCCCATAACTTCTAAACTAATGAAAATAGACCCCCCCCCTCCCATACAATTTTCTGTTCTGCTCGATATGCCCGATCACCCATTTGAAGGAAGACCATCGAGTCGGGAACACCCTGTATATATTCGGAAACTTTGAGATATTTAGTACCGTTATGTAATGACGTCATCTTGATAGCTCACAAGTCCCAACCCCTTTCCGGAAGTTTATCCGACAAAAGTACTACTTTATTTACACTTACTCACATTTGGTACGATTTTTGTCTTATGCAACAAAAAATATATGATATTTTTTTGTGTAAGACAAAAATCGTACCAAAAGTGAGTAAATTTAATTTTGTTTTGATTTGTCATTTCGTTTGATTCGTCATTACAATATTTGGAACTGCTCCATAGATAATATATATATAATTCGTAATAATAGATGGCCAAGAAAATTAAATTGAATGTTGGCGCTGCCTTCGATGGAGGGTAGGCAACTTTACATTTCAAGATGACAGTTTTACTTTAAGGTCAGTAGATGTCTCTAAACTCATACCTATTTTTGCCCCACATGCACACCCCTTTTCAAAATCCTCAATTTTGTCCTTTTTGTGTTTTTAATTAAACTTAGCTGCTTATATTTATTCTTCACTTTAATGTTCACAAAAATTATATTTAGTAACTTTGTAACAGTGTTTTAACACTTTTTTTAAGTTAGTTGTAGAACTCATTTATTGATAAAGAACCAAATAATTACCAGATAGCAAAATAATCAAATAGGATATGAAATAGTCTAATATTTTTTCAATAAAGTGTGGTTAATTTCTTGCCATTACTTCAGAAACTTTTCTTAATTCGGTGGTAAACACCATTCTTGTTAATCGATTTCGTTGTTATAAATAACGAATTGACAGAAAATGATAATTAATTGTGTTATTAATTAAGCCAGCGCGGCACATAAAAAACAAATGATAAAAGAATTAATAAAAATAATTAGCATATATTATATATTTTAATTCTTACATAAATACTAAAATAATGTATAGTGGCATAATAAATATTTCGGAAAACGAAAATTCAACAAGAGAAATAATAAACCATGAACCCCCCATAAGTTTTGTCCTAAAGTCTACATAAAAAAAAAATAATAAAAGTTTTAAATTGTACTTTAAATTTGACAATATGAACTTTGAAATTTACATCCAAGAATTTTAAAGGATAGATATATATTTGAATTTTGCTCTTCTGCAAAAATTTAATCTAAAAAAAATTCAGCTAAAATAAAAAAAAAACAATAAACGTTACTAATCAAATGTAAAATTATAATGTTATTTAACGTTGTAAAAATTCTGCAATAATTAATGGTTTTATCAACATCATTGTAACCAACTAAAATTTATTATAAATAGGTATTATACTTCACTAAATTCTTTTTAATTATAAGTGTCAAATTTATATAATATTTATTAAGAATTTTAAAAGAACTTTGCAAAAACAAAAGTTTACAACAATTTAATTATAAAAATGCACTGTTTATACAATGGCGGAATTTATTGAATTGCTCTATCGAAGATTTTGCCATATCAAAACGTAAAACTTTTAATAGACCATCAAAATTTTATTATTTAATATTGTTCTTTTATGTTAAGTTCATTCCTTTTTTTATTTTTTTTTTTTTTGGTTTAAGCGCTAACTGTTCAACTATTAAGCTAATTAGACTGTCTATACCATGGGGTGACACAGGGGGTTATGTTATATTCGTATTATTAGAATTGATCTTAATGAATTCCAATTTAAACATGAGATAGTACTAGCCCTAATAACATGTGGAAACGTCTTAGATTTTCAATAGATACAATTTTATTTTTGATTATTATATTGTAATATTTTGTGTTTGAGTTATATGGTATTCTATATTTTTGAGTTATATTATTCAATTAGATTATTTGTTTATATTTTGCATTTGTTTATGTTGTTATTTTTATTAAAGGTACATAATTTTTAATTATTCATTAAGCCATTAATTTGAAACCAATGGCAATAGGTAGCTGAGTCGAAAACCAAAAAAGTTTTTTCACTTTCACTGAGATTTGAAACCGGGTCTTAAAATCCAATGAAAGGTCGACACTCTAACCACTGGTAACCACAAATAAATATTTAGATAAATAAAAATAAATAAATCCCAGAGCCATCTAAGCTTCAATATTTTAAATAAAATAATTTCTAATTTAAATTAATAAAATTTATTTTATTTAGATTTTTTAATAAAACCTATTGGTATTAAAACTTTTTTATAGAATAATACATATAATTTTTGTATTTTAACAATTCTATACTCACTTATTTTAAAATATTAAGAAATATAAATGGCTGAAAATCACCTGAAAAATTGATTGATCTTCTGTTAATTTTTCCTGATTTCCCATTCATTTTTCAAAAATTTATCTGTCAATGAAATTCAGCTCTCTACTAGGTTTCCTAAAAAATCACCTCAAAATCACGTCACTCGTCCATGAATTTTCGATTTTGTATTGATTATTTAAAATTTTTTTTACAAAACCCTTGTTTTTTATAACATTTTTTTTTCAATTTTCATATACATGCATTATGTTCACACTATGTTCATCCGTTCAGACTTTCGTTATGCAAGAACATAGTATTGTTTCACGTTTCCATAACAGCAATATTTTTGGTGCGTTTTATACTAGAGCAACACGATGCTTTATTTTTTTGCTGCAACAACAGCTATCGTTATGTGTTAGTGTAATTAAATTTATTAATAAATTTTATTCCCATTTCAAATTAAGTTATCGAACTGAACAAGTCACGCACGGATCTTTAATATATAATATATTATGTTTACAAACTTATCTAAATATTTTTTTAAATAAGAACTAAACTCAACATTAACGTACAATTTTACAAATTTTATAAGTTTTCAAATAAAAAAAAAATATCTTGTACTTAAAATATGATGTAAAAAAGTCAAAGAATAATCGAATATATCAAAAACTTTTAAACAAAATCCTAGTTATAGCCCTTAAACTTAACAAGGACTTTCAAAATCCTTGCTCATTTTGACAGCAATTCTTAATATGAAAAACCTGATTTCTTCAAATCTGGTTCTAGTTCATAGTGTGAACATGGTATTAAAAAGTAAATAATTTTTATTTTTTATTAAAAATGGCCGAAACATTTAAAAAAAAATTATTAATATAAAAAAAAAATTTTTTAAATATATTATTTCAAATGTTTTTGAAGTTCACCAAATTATTTTTAAAAAATTTATAAATATGTCAAATCCTTAAGTACTTAATTTTCTAAATAAGTTTGTTAACACTTGATATTTTAGTTGATTTTGTACTAGGTAATCAACATTATTTTGGAATGTATGAACGATTAAAAGTGCAGCAAACTTTTGCACCAAGCCAAGGCTGCAATTAATATTAGATGACTAATTTAGAGATGGACACTGTCGGTTACTTGACTGGCTCAGGTCATCCGTATATTTCGTTCATTCACAGCATTTGAAAATCAAGACATATGGTGAATTAATTTCTCGAAAAGAATTCTGCCCTTAAAAAAAGCAATATTTTTCAGTTTCGTCATCAAATCTTTTCAAACAAACAGAAAAATTGACCTTTTTTCATGTTTACTATACTGAACGGTCATTTCACTTTCTTTTATTTATTAATATTTTATGAAAATATAACACCATCGACCGAATAAATGAATATGTAAAAGTAGGTATTGGTTTCCTACCTTTCAAGTGTAATTATTTACTTTTTTAAGAATACTTCGCAACAGGATAATTTTAAAAGTTATTACACGAGTAAATAGAATAATTTTTTTTTATCCAACTAACTTTAAGTTTAATTTAATTAAATACACATGTATTTTTCCAAGTCCAAAATCCAAATTATTGTTAACCATCCATGCCATATTTTTCTTTTGTTTTCATTTCAATTTTTATTATTATGTCTTGTCGCTTGTCTGCTTGAAAGAACAATGATTGACAATTGTTAATTTTGGTGTTTTCCTGTTATTATGTTGCTTGAATTGTCAGGGTAAAAATTTTGGACCTACTTAAAACAACATGAACATTATACGATAAATATAATGAAAAAAGGTATTTTGTTAATTGATATTAATAAATTTTTTTTCTAATGTGCGTACCTATCTGTTAGTAAAAGTAGTCTGAATAAGACGTGGTGAACAAAATGACTCTATTCAATTAAACTAACTAACTTGAGCCACTTGGGTCCCGTAAACAGTTCAAAACATCAAGTATTTCATGACCGACATTATTTCAAGACTTGAATGATATCCAAAACACCACTTAAGGGTGCTATTCCCATTCACAACACAACAGAAAAAAGTGTTGTCATAGACAACACTGTAGTCTATACTCTATTCCGATTCACAACACAACAGAAAAAACTGTCAAAATGAGACAACATATTTTTTCTGTTGTGTTGTGTGCAAATATGGTATTCCCATTCACAACAGTTTACACAACAGTTGTGTGTGACAACATAAACATTACAACAGGTTAAGACCAGTTGTCTTGAATAAAATTGTTAGTATAAATAATGTGTGAGTATTTTATGTTCATACTAGATTTATAAAAAAAAGGGTTTTCCCCGTTGTAAAAATTTTTTTTTGTGGAATTATTTTTGTGTATTGATTCTGAAAAGAAGATAATAAAATAAAAATTAAAAATGGAAAAGGATAGGTAAGTAAGATGATTTTATTATTTGCAAAAATTTTTATTTTTAAGTAGGTATCCAAAAAAAAATGTAAAATATTTTTTTGTGAATGTAGGTATGTTTAAACAAAGAATTTGTTTTTATTTAAAAAAAATTTTTATGTTTAGTAATAAAATGAAATTGACAAATCCAATGCAGTTTGCCAAATAAGTTTCACTTATGGACATTTCCTTAAAGATTTTTGACATTTTCAAACTATCAAAACGATTTTCACTACTCAAATAAGAGTATGTAAACGGCAGCATTGCTATGACAGACAACATCGTTACAACACCAAAAAGTAGTTTTCTGTTGTAATTCAGAATAGATAATTTTTTTTCTGTTGCCTAAGTGTTGTGTTGTCTCATACACAACACAACAGAAAAAGTGTTGTGAATGGGAATAGCACCCTAAATTCATTTCAAAATTTCAGATTTTCATTTTCTATAATTTAGAAGATATCCTTGTTAGATTTTGAGAGATACCCGAACAACTACTCCAATTAATCCCAAAATTAAGAGACACACATAATATAATATAACTCACTCTGTCACCAAAATTTGATTATTTTCTATTTTAGTTTTGTAAATATGCTAGAAAGCCTTGAATCAAATTTGAACGTTAAAATGGAAAGACCCTTGGCTCGATAAGGAGCTTTCAACATTGTACCTGTAGGGTATAAAAGAACAGAAAATTACTAAAACAAAAACAATTAAGGGTATTATTTACCTTTAGAGGCATATTAGAGAGATCTAAGCCAGGTGGCATTAATTTGACCATATTACAGGTAGTATTAACCAAACAAAATAAGTACTATTCTAAAACTACGAAACCTTTAATTTTCTATCCTTAATGGTTCTCGACCAAAAACTTACTATAAACCCTCCCTAAATTTAGATATACATATTATGTGATTGCTTGCTTAGTTAAATTTGTACCATTTGTTTGTACGGCATCTGCACTAGACGCTAGTGAAAGTAATTTGAATTGTGTTTTGATGTGCATGTAACTCTGCTGAATGCTGATTTGTATTTTGAAATGTTATTAATTGGTTATTATATTATGTTATGTTTATTTCGGTATACAAAAATTCAGTTGTATTTGTGCGCGAAAATAACACAGAACTAACTTCAAAGTAGAAGAAGTGTCCCAATTAAGTAATAAAAAATAAAACTGCATTTTTATTTTGCTTAATTTCCAAATATTTTTAAGTGTTCAATGCAAAAAAAACTAAAGAAAAATGATAAGTTCATGATATTTTTTTAATTAAACTAAACTATTAACATTTTCTTTTAAAATATAGATTTAGCCAATGATTAAAAAAATAAGCTATATGTCATACAGAAAAGTAATATATTAATATTAATGTAAAGTTACAGCAAAAGAATTTTCACTTTGATTAAATTTTTCGAGTGCTTATTATATTTTAATTTTGTGTTGAAATCAAGTTGAAAAGGTTCGTCGTCCGAAAAAAACAAACTATCGAAATCTAACCTATTCAAAATTAAATAGGTCGGTCATACATTCGGTTAAAAAAGTAACATAAAAATTTAATATCTATACATATTTATAATTGTACAAAAACGTATAAACTACATAGAATGAGAAAAATATATCAATATGTATATACAATATATATAAATATGTATACAAAATTAAAGTGTGAAAAAATAGAAAAGGACTAAAAGGAGTATCCTTTCTTTTCTCTTTAGTTTTTTATTCATAAATTTGAACAAGAAAAAACTAAAATATCCAAATGAGAAAAAACTGGATGAAATTAACAGAAAAATATGAATGAATTCATGCGCGGTAATTTTTATTTTTACTAAAAATATATTTGTATGCAAACAGAAATGTCATTTTTATTTGTATAGTTTAAGCGTACAAATTGATTCAGAAAAGGTAGGGGTGGTGTAGAAATTCGCATTTTTTACTGATTCTACTTTATTCGACAGGTACTCGTTTCTAATAAAGTTTGTACAAAATGACAGTTATACAGTTGATTAATAACATTATGGTAATTATTAATTGTTATATGTATGTAATTACTAATTACCATTGAATTACAATTTTAAGAAACACTTTATTTAAACCAAATTACAATATGGTTGCACATGCAAATATGATACATATATGGATTTATTTTATTTTAGTAAGTAAGTACATTTGTATATTGTTTGTAAAGTACAATTTTGTTTTATTTCTCTGAAGTCTTAATCATTCTGAAATATTTAATCTGCTTTTAATTTATCTTTTAAAAAACAGATGTATTTTTTAGCAGTTGAAATTTTTTAAATAATTATGAATACATACGATTTAGCTAATATAGAAAGTATAACATAAAGTAGATACTTTTAAAGTAGTACCTCTATATTTCCAAAACATTTTAGAAACTATGAAAGTTGCTTAAACCATAGTGTAAACAAGTGCCTAAGGCTAAATTAGTAGAGATTTCCTGTTTAGATAGTTTTCTCTTGGTTTCCTTCAAAAATAAATTTTTAAGGGGAAATGAACATTTTTTCGTTTTTATTGTCATTCTCAAAATTTAGTACAAACGTAAAAAGTTTACCAACTGCTTATACATATGTATTGACTATTGATACATATTAGTTTGTTTAGCTGTACTGTAGGTGTAAATTTTAATGTGTATTTTGTGGTGTGACAGTACTAAAAGTCTAAAAAAGAATTTTGGTACGAAGACATTACTAGATCTAATCAGATTTTAAATAAAAAAAATCAAAAATCAATTTGGTGCTGTGGCATAATAATAAACATATTAATAAAAATATATTGTTTTAAATAAGATGAAAATTTTTTTTTTTAAAAGAACACTGAAATTAAATAACAAAATTAATTTAAGTGAATGTGTAGTGTATTTAAAATTTAGATAGGTATTAGAAAAAAATTATAAATTTGTAGGTATAAGTTTGAGAATTTTATAATTATTTTTGAATTTTATTCGATAATTTTAAAAAGTAATTGAGATAAATTTAAATATGAATAAAAATACATAAATTTCTTTCTAGTTAAGTGGCAAATTTTTAAGTTATATGTATGTATTAGAATCTAAAAATTAAAAGTTGAATTATAGATTAAAAAAAAAACTAATATAAAACAGAAAAAAATATAAAA
Source organism: Dolichopus griseipennis (assembly GCA_963082915.1). Lineage (NCBI taxonomy): Eukaryota > Metazoa > Arthropoda > Insecta > Diptera > Dolichopodidae > Dolichopus > Dolichopus griseipennis. The sequence continues at coordinate 48,978,212 of OY720444.1, read as the reverse complement.
TTTTTGTGCAAACATATTGCCGCAGTCTAATGACATTAATGACACTTCATCTTTTGACAGTTTCATAATCATAATGTCAAAAAATATAAAAGAATATTAAAATATTGTAGTTTAGTTACCATACTAGTAGAAACTTACTGGCTGGTTTCTGAGAAGTGAGAACTGAGAAAGTAATAAAAAATGAGTTATCGCCGTTGCCGTCTCACTCAACTCGTAAGTCGTAAAGTTTTGTTATTCACCCTTTTTTTTGGTAGGAGTTATAAATAAATACGGGATTTTTAGTTTTATTTTGTTTTTAGTTTATAACTTATTGACTTTAATTTTAAATTTTATCTATGATTATTCAAAAAAATACAGTTTATTCATTTAATACAAATTAAATTGGAAAACAAAAGTAAATAAATAAAATATTAACTAAATTTCTAACTTAAAAAAATGTATATAATGTGTAATACAAAAATATTCTAATTACAATATACATAATATTATTTATGTAAGTTATTTTAAAAACTGCTATAAAAGTGCACATCATTTGAAACCCTTTTTTGTAAGGAAAAGGAAAATTTAATATGTATGTAGTTTCGGTTTAATAATCAATTTTTGTTTTGTTTGTGTTAAAATATTTCGAGGTTAATAATTTATAGGTACTTCTTTAAGTATTAAAAAACTGAATATGAATTTTTGACAAACAATATGAACATGTTTTTTGAATTAGATAATAAATATAATATTGATTTGTTAAACAATAACAAGTGCATCTATTTGTCAACTTATTTTATTTTAAGTGATAGGTAAAAAGTGGCAAAAATATTTATATAGGTACTTTTTATTTTTTGTATTTTAGAGCTTTAGAAAATGCTTATAGTATAAATGTAAATGCAAATAAAAACATATAATTATTTTTACAACTATGATGGATATTACAAATTCTTTTGTATGTTTTTTTTTTATTTTATATAATAAAAATTTTCTTTTGAAAGATTGATTAAAAATTTTTAATGTGTTTAACGCTTGAATTCTAAAAAATAATTAATAAAAAAGGAAATTAAGGAAGAAACTAAACACGAAATTTATTTAATTTTTTTTGTCCTTGCTAGTGAAATTTACGTTTACCTCAAGTTATGGTTCCTTAGCACCTATGTTACGTATTTGAAACATTTATTTTTATTTTTATACAATTATCGTTTTTGCAAAAAATAAAATAGTTATGTACCTACATGATTATATTAGATTATATCTATAAGTTTTCTTAATTATATTTAACAATATTTTTGTTTATATATGTACACACTAGGTATAATTTTATTCATAAAATATAAAACAAGAAAACGTTAAATATTACAGTATCTAATACCAATTCTATATTAAAAACTCCTATTTAATTTTAAAATAATTTTTTTATTTAACCTATTTTAAAAAATTCTAATAAGTATGTATGTTTATACCTATATACATATTTATAAAAAAATCTTATAGGTATGTACCTTTCTAAGCCTTTATAAATTCATATTTATCATAAATATTTACGTTTGATTTATATATTGTTAATAGGTACTAGTTCCTTAAATGTTTCTTACAAAGGGCAAGTGTGTTCAGTAAAATAATGCTACTCTTAACTCTACTTACTAGAAAACTATAAAAAAAAATAATATTACTAAATTTTTAACATGTTTAAAAGTTATATTGTTGTTGTTGGTGTTGTTCTCTATTGTTGTTGTTTTTAATGAATAATATTATATACTATTCTAACACACAGAACTCGCGATTCCTTAAGCATCTAATTGCCTCAAACTTTCTTTTAAATTATAAGTATAAACTCATCATTACATTTTAATATTTAATCTTTACATCAAAAAATTTTACTACATATTACTAGGCTAATTATCAACCGAGTTTCAAAATTATTTTTTTAAACGATAGATATTCATTACGAATGCATTCGACATTTTTCCGAAATGTGTATTTTTTAAATTTACTATTCTCAGTCATGTAAAAATATATATGTACATCCGATTATTTTGCCTCCTTCAATTATTTAGATGCGATGACGTTACATTTTTCATCGCAACGATAAATAATTCTCTAGTTTTCTGTGTTCAAAAAAGGAGAAAAATTATTTAAATGTACCTATCTTTAATAAAAAAAATATATTAAAAATAATACAGAGCAAACTATGCTTAGATTTAAATTTTATCCGAAATCTGAGATAAAAAAGAAATGCACAGATTGTCAAATTTCATTCAAATTATTTTCTAACGTCATTATTGTTTGACTTTGCCATATTTATTTAAAAAAATAGAAATTTAAAAGATTTAAAATTTTAAATTTTAACCTTCAAAATCTTAATTCTCCATTTTTTAATGTTAAAAAAACAAAATTAAAAAAAAAAACTTAAAAACAAAATGTCTTGATACCTATACGATATATTTTTTTGAATGGCAGTCTTATTATTTTTTTTATTCTTTATTTGTATCTAATACAAATATCTCGTAGTTAGTCATACTAACTACGAGAATTACTCATGTTTGCGTAAAGTCTGGCTCTCAATGTTAATTTGTTAACATTAGTATTAAAGAGCTCAGACCTTAAGTTAGTTTCTCTGAACATACGCGAAATTGGCTCGAATTTACTGTAGTCTGTAGAGTGGTGTGAGATGTTAAAGAGCTCGACCGATCTTAAATTATTCAAATTTTCCCTAAACCTCATTTGTTCACGAATAACAGGTGTATTAATTTCAGCACAAATAATTTGCTGGGCAAGTATATCCGCCACCAGACGGCGTGAATGAAGATAGCTCATATTAATAAGTTTGACGTTTCTTTGTTGGTCAACTGTGAAATCTGAGAAATTTTTACGAGCTCTTAGATTGTGCTCTGACCTCTCTGCACTGCGAGTAAAAAATAAAACACAAAATGTACAACCATCATCTAAGCACAAAAAGAACACATTTTTTGTATATTTTTAACTACTTATACATAAACGTGAAATTTCCGCCCCATACCCTGCAGCACCCTCGCATAAAGCCAAAAAATTGCTTCTTACCGTTATATTAGACACACACCCTTTTTTGGAACTTTTTCCCGATTTTTTTGCCGAAATTTAAATTTTTTAATTTTTTTCCTTACAAAATGTTTTATTTTTGTAGGAAATAAATGTCGATTGTTTATTGGTAAAGCTTATATCAAAATGAAAAAATAGGGAAATTTAATAGTATTGCCGCGGTAAGATGGGCGGCCGTCCACGAACCCCCAAAAATTTATAAAAACTAGCTATAAGAGTTGATTTTTTTTGTATCAGAGGCTCGGACACCCGTTCATTAAATTATTGAAGCTAGATTTTGCATTCAAAATTAAAAAAAAAAAAAATTAATGTAAATTTGACACATAGATACAAAAAAAAAAAAATAAAAATTAAATATTCATATAAAATGTTATAAAAATTGGGTAGAACTGGTGATTTTTTTTGTATCCACCGCTGACCTAATTATTGAAGCTAAAAATATAAAATATTTTTGATACTTTCTTTAAAATAGTTTCATACTTATTTAAAAAAAATTGCTCTACGGCAATACATTTCATATTTTATTTAAAAATTTGCTACTACGGTAATACTAATGTGGTTATTCTGAAGTTAGAATTCAACGAACCAATATTCCGCATTTAGTATGCTGCAATCAGAATTTATTTCACGATCAGAAAACTGTAATTTTTATTTGGAATTTTTTTTTTGTGTATTCTGTAGTCCGTCGAAATGGAAAAGGAATGAAAATGAATGAAATTTCTTTCTACACAATTAGTCATTCGAAAGCATTATAAGAAGTTTTTTTAGTGGGAAATAATTTTTTTTTATAACTATTTTCCGCTAACCATTGCTACACCTAAAAAGTTTATATAGGTACTACAAATTACAATACAATTAACAAAGAAATACACTAAATTACAAATTTTAAAAAAACTGCAATTCATTTCAACAAAAAAAAACGTTAAAAGATATAATTCTTAAAAAAAACAAAAATTTTACTTAATTGAAAACGTATTAATTAAAAAAAAGCTTCAAATGAAGTAATTAATTTTAAAAAGAAAAACTTATCTAAAATAAATAAAACATATTTTTCATAATTAAATTACAACAAATAATATAAAAATTCTTATACCTAAGCTAATTAATCTTTAGATTTTAATTTGGAAATGCTTTCAAACACAAGGTTGTCTAAAAATCTTTTATTTATATTCTTCGCGTACGAAGAATTTAAATAATTCTAATTCTCTAAAGATTCTAAAAATCTTTTATTTATATTCTTCGCGTTGCTTTTTTTTCTTTTACAAATTGAATTTTATTATCAGAGCTTCTATTGAGATTCTTTCAATTTTTTTCAAAGCAATTTTAGGATTTATAAATGAAAATTGGAGAATTACATCATCTGACAAAGGTAATTTCTTCAACACTCATCGTTAGCATTTTTATAAAAATTGAGACATGTTGTTTTAAAATCTAAATATTTCTGGTCATCATTTAAGCCGCTTCGGGTTTTTCTGACTGTCTACTGTATTAACGTCACACAGTGGTACAAAAATTTCGGGGTCAGAAACAATACCTATTTTTACACATTCGACATGTGTGGATTTAATAAAATTAGAGGCCAACATCCAATTAAATTTTTTTGAGATTGAAATAATAAGTTGAATGTATTGAATTGGGGTAAAATATGCTGCATGATTTTTATGTAAACCTTGGTGTAAGGATTGTTTAACTTATCTAAAATTGTTCTTCCTTATTGTATTGTTCTAATACCCTATTAGCACTTTTTAATAACGCAAGCCATCTAGTACGACCAGGATTTATCATTTTTTTTTTTCTTTATTAAATTCGTAAGTTTTTATATTCTATAATCTTAACAAAATAATTTTTTTTTTTTTTTTATATTTATGGTCTTAGCCATAGCTTTGTGACCTTATCAGTTACTATAATAATTCAAAATTAAAAAGTATTTTCTTTTCCTTTGAGATATACAATTAATCAACATTATAAAAAATTAAAATCTAATATCATAGAAAAATTATGTAATACAGTAAACAAAAGTATAGAACAGGTACTTTACTTGAATATTAAAACAAAATTTTCAAAAATAATATATAGTTTTTATATAGTAAAAAACGGAACATTATTATCTTAAAAGTTTATATAAAAAATTTGCAATTTCACACATTCATTTTCTACTGAAGATTTTTCATTTTATACAATCTAAGTTATTTCCAATTGATGGCGTAACAAATATGGTTTAATTTTATTCTTAAACTCTCTTATGCTATTAATTAATTAAAACGTTTCAGGAAGTTCATTGTACACTTTGAGACAATTGTATAAACAATTGTTTTTCTTTATATTTGAGCGAAATAACGATAAATAGAAATTTGCTTTGTTGCGCGTATTGTGATTGTGGATATCGATCATTCTGTTGAGTAAGAAGTTATGCTTGATCTCGTTATTAACAATTTTAAAAGCCAAAATATATAGTTCGCATTTGCATATATTTGAAAAACTAATATATTGTGTAGAGTATATCGAAGATGTAGGGTGTTGACTTGGAAATTTGTTAATAATTTTTATACTTTTTTTGTGCAAGACTCCATATTGCATACTTTTTTTGTACTCTACTCCATATAGGATAACAAGGTAGATAATATGCGATTTAATAAAAGAAGAATATATAGTATATAAGGCTTTGTCTGACAGAAAGTTTCTTAACCTACGTAGAATAATAATATAGGGAGCTAAATTTTTCATTAAGTGCTCAATATGATCACTCCAATTTACGTTACTGTCTAGTATTAGACCTAAGTAATTAAATTTTTTCACAACTTCTATATTTTCGTTGTTCTAGTTGAATGTGGTCCCTATGTTTAAAATTTTATTATCGAAGAATAAAATTTTCGTTTTTTTTTAAGTTTAAACCAAGACGGTGCTTTTTTTAACCAGAGTTTTATGGTACACAGATTGTTTTGAATGCAGTTCTTCAAATCATATTCACTTTCACAAGCATATTTTAGTACAGCGTCATCTGCTTATAACTGCAGGGCTCCTTTGATGTATAAACAAGTTAAGTCGTTTATGTAAATTTTAAACAGATCAGGCCCCAAAATTAAGTACAAAAAAAATTATCAGCTCTTCTAATATACAGTAAAATGAGTACTACACAGAATTTAAATATATTATATAAATTATATTGGTCAGCTGTTTGATATTAGAAAATATTTCAAGCAAAATGATCGAATAGGAATTACAAGAATTATGACTTTTAAAATAGTATTACGGAATATGTCGATTGTTAATATACGGTTTTTAATTATTGAGATAAAAAAAATAAGATTAAAAAAAGAAATAAAAAGTGAGTCATAATTTTAAGAAAAAATTAAAATTTTGAAATTTTATATATATTATGTATTATTAAATAAGCTGAATTAAAAAAAAAAAAGAAATTGTCTTTAGAAATAAAAATTAAATGTTTAATATTAAAAAAGTAACGAAATGTGTAAATAAAATAAATATAATAAAAGAATACAAAAAAATACATACTTGTTTTTTCATGAAGAAAAAAAAATTGGAATGTTGGCAAGTGATATTATAGGTTAGGTATTTTAACAAAATAAAAATTAGAATGAATATTGTTAAAATTTTTGTTGAAATGCTTAAATCCTCAATATAAAACGAATGTGCAAATAATATATAATTTAAAGACTTTAAATTCTAAGTTACTAATTAATATGATTTTGAATAAAAGTGATATCATTAAAACTTTGTATTTTAAATACCTTCGAGTTATCGGTTTTGCGCATAAAAATGGTGTCTTCTTTGATCCAAAGATATTTAAGTTCCTTTAATAATTTAAGCTACTTTGAAATGGTGTGAGATGGTGTCTAAAAAAAAATTTGTTTGCTTCCATTTTCTTCAAAGCTAACCTCTGGATTAAAAAGATGTTTATGCATTTTTTTTTTTATTTAGTAGTTCAGCTTTATTATTTTCTGATTTAAACTCAACCAAATATAAAGGTTTTTTTGATTTCTATGAACGTTCATTAAATCTGGATACATTTAAAAGATCATCTTTTTGTATATGTATTTGGCTGTATTTTTTCTTTTATTTTAAATATCTCGCGGGAGACCGGCAATTACGACATTGTTCCTATTTTTTTTTGGTTAAATTTATCTATTTGAGATTGCATATTGTTTACTAATTTTTCCAGCTTTACATTTCTTTCTTCCGTGCATTTGATTTTTTCCTTTAATACCTTATTTTCTTCTAACATACGTTTGTTTTGTAGGATTAGATTTTATGTTTTTCTCTCTGCATATTTTCCTGAATGCCGTTTAGGATTACGAGAGTGATAACTGTAAATCGAGTGTAAAAGATTCTCAATATTATTTCGTAGTTCATATGCAGCTCTACTTGTTATTAAATGTGTTGAGTGACAAATGCAACCAAGAACAAATATATTTGGGTTTTTTTTTTGCAAATGACTTTTTTTTACCCATCACATTCGCATTGTCGCTGCAGTATCCTACAATGTTGCAAGTTTTAAGTTTGAACTTTTCTAAACAGTTTTTAAACTGCTCATACAACGATGCTGGAGTAGTACTATACCCCATTTTTATTAAATCCAGAAATTGCGTTTCAATTTTTAAATTTTTTTTATTTTTGAATTTAATGATAATGCATAAGTTTTTGCAATTGTTTATATCAGTACTTTCATCAACTAATACAGAAAAGCAGTTTTCTTTTATTTCCGAAATTAACTCTTCACTCAGCGCAGGAGCTACAACATTATTTTTAATACTTAAAGTTTCTCTAAGCTTAATTGATAAAATAAAAATAAAAATTTAAGGAATCACTATCTTTAAAGTTTTAAAAGTTTCCACGATTCCTTGTAAAGAATTAAATCTCAAGTTATGCTCTGCTGTCAATAAACTTAAACAACTTTCGGATTCAATTTGTTTATTTTCAACCGACGATCCAGCAAAATTAAGCAAATTAACAAAAAAGTTTACTGTTCTCATAATTTTTTTGTGACTTTAAGAGGTACTGTGTTTTATCAAATCACACTTTTGCATTTAAAATTTTTTTACAATGCCTACCAGAAGCCTTTAATTTGTTTTCCTTTACCTCAGAAATTTGAACGAAGACATCTTCCATTCGTCGCGAAATGTTTGCTTTTTATAAACCATTTTTCTTTCTTTATGAGGACTTGGTGGATTATATTCATCGCTTGATAATGTTAATGACATCTAGACACAAATTTTTCATTTATAATGTTATTTAAAGAAAATAACTTAAAAAACCATTTTTACCTTAACGATTTTTTTTTCAAATTTCTATATAAATAAACAGTAAACAATACCTAATTTAATTTTATATAAGACGTAATTGATTAAAACAAAAACAAAGTTTTTAAACGTATATGTCATTATACTCATTTCACACTAATGAATATCGAAACATTTTTAAAATATAAAATTCGCAAAAATATTGAATTGAAAAAAATTAAACCCATTTTACAGCGAGTATCGAACGGTTTTAATAATAAATTTACTGGTGAAAAAATACTAAGTTGAGTAAATTTTTTGCAACAAATTTTTATAGTTTTGTCTTAAAATCATGAAAATCCGCTGTAATTGTCATCTTCTCAATTAAAATCCGAAATTTCGATACTAATGGCAACACTGCCTAGTAGATACAAAAAATATTTTACGAAACATATGACTATGACATCTGCAAAAAATGTTTGCAGTCGAACGGATTTCATCATTTTTTTTCGAATGCGGAGCGGGCTTTTTCATTCGAACAAAACTTTCGACGTACTTCAGAATAACCATATAATACACTATTGCATTAGTATTCGTAAAATCCAGCGACCATTTAATTAAATTTTTAATAAGTTTAATATGGAAAATTGAGACTTTTAAAATTATAATTTTTCCTAAAATAAAAGGAATTAAAAAAAAAGTAGGGCTTGCGCCTTGCCTGGGACCATAAAGGATGCATCCAAGACAAAAAAAACATAATATTATGGGAGTTTATGGAATCTTTACACCACCCATTTTTTTAGTTTGACAGTTCTTTCTCTGCTCTGATGAGAACAAGAAAAATGAGCAATAAAGTTCTCAAATGAGAGATAGTTTTATAGTGTTAAATATATGTATAACAATTAATCTGACAATTATCTAATCCTGAATTAGCGTTAAATTTACAAACTTCTCCTATGGCTATATATTCTGTATCTACTCCTTTTGCTAAAACGAACGTATGTATATATTTAATGTTTTTCGAATAAAATAATAAAATATCACACAAAATTAATTTTACTAAATTATATTGTTGTTACTCGATATATAGACTACGGTAGTAAATCAATTATTTTGTACCCAAACCATTGTTAACGTTCATGCTCACGTAAACTCAGACCGTGAGTTGGTTTCTCTTAGCATTCGCGTAATAGGTTCAAACTTCCCGTAATCTGTCGAAAGGTATGCTATATCAAAGAGCTCTACATTTCTTAAATTGCTCGGATTATATATTCTAATTTCAAACTAAAAAGTTCCAGAATCCGAACCCATGATCCGATTTCGCCCATATATAGTCCGCGCCTTTCATTACTAGTAAATTGTACCTAATTGAAAGGTTCTATCTTTATTTTCAGTTACCATTTTTAATTAATTTCGATGATAAGCTTTTAAACCCCTAAGAGAGGTATTTGAACCAAAACTCCAATTGAGTCCAAATTTCAGAGACACACAGGAAATAGTAAAGAACATCCTTGTATCAAATTTGAAACTTCTAAATTTGTCTCCAGTTACTATCTTTATTAATTCCGAAGAAATGTTTAAAGGTCGTCGAAATTGTGTGGGTGGTCCCGAACCATTAATATAATTGATCCCAGTTTTCAAGGTCACTAAGTTATCGTGCCTTTGGACGGACGGACATGGCTAAATCGACTCAGGGGTCACGCTGATCACAAATATATATGCTTTAAAATATTCTCTATTATTTTTGTGTTATCTTCAGAACTATTCTGTGACTAAAACATAATGGGAGAAGGAAATTTCTTTTACAGCAGATTACGCGCAGATGCACATAGTGGGCCAACAGTCACTATGGAGCTTAAAAATTTAATAACTTTTTCATTTATATATTTTTTTAAGATTTTTATAATCGAAGCTTTTTACAGCAACATGCAAAATTACTCCAACGAGCAACGGACCAAAGTATACTTTCCCAATGGCCGTTCAATTTTACTGATTTTTTTTTACAAAATTACGGAACAAATTAATTATGAGTGATGAAGCATAATTCCATCTTAATGAATGTGAATAAGCAAATTATTTAACAAGATTGAACCTAAGTGGCTACTTGCGGTATTCCTGATGTAACATTGATTGAGTCCGAAAAAAATCCTTGAAATTTGATATTTTGCGATCTATTTGTAATATAGGAATCCAGTAAAGAAAAGAGCCCGAAATACCTAGAGTTACAAGTTTGTTTAGTAGAATTTTGTGATCAACACGATCGAATGCTTTGCTAAAGTTCGTGTAAAGAGCATCAATTTGGTTCCCATTTTCCATTTCATTAAGGTTTTCAGAAGTGTGAATTAAAAGGTTTGTTATTGTGGACTGACTTTTTCTAAATCCATGTTGTTCGTTTAGGTTTGTATTTATTTATTTATTTTCAATTATAAATGCACTAAGAGATTGTTCTCATATCATGTCTAAATACATTTTAAGATATTAATTATTCATTTCAAACTTAATTATTAAATTTTCAAAAAATAAAAAATGACAAGTATAATGTATTTCATATGAAATAAACAATAATAAAATTAGCAAAAAAAAAAAAACAATAAATTCAAAACAATATAACAAAAACAAAAAGAAATTAGAAGTAAACAAAAAAGAAAAGTTTAAACTATCAAAATTACCAGATATTTCAAATATAATTAACAAACAAATAATATATTAATTACAGCATTCGTTTTTTATCTTATAAATTGCAATTTAAATTAATTTTATGTATTTTATGTAATTAATAGATTAAAATATTAAATTAAATGTTCAACACTGATTCTATATATATTAAATTCTAGATGTGCTATATTCACCAATAATTCATCTTAATTCTTTTTTATTTTTAAACTATGTAAATGGGTTTCTATCTATGGGTTTCTTTTACGATACGGTGACCATATTTCTTGAAAGTGAATGTGGTACAGAAAAAATATTTTTTTATATAAACACATATATGTATTTTTTGAACATAAATTTATTTGAATTTAATAAAAATTAAAAAATAGTCAACAATTCATTCGACTAACTATATAAAAAAGAACATAAGTTATATGTTATACCGTTACAACAGTATAATAAATTCAAAATAATAAAAAATTTAATAAAATTGAATGTTTAACAACATTCAAATTCCCGGATATTTTTCGGCAGAATTTATCTTTTTCAAAATCTGATAATTTTTTATAATATTGCCATAAAAACTTTCACAATCATTAGAAAAATTGCATTTCACAATTAGTATTGCTTTTAACGTTTCTACTGTTAATTGTGTTTTTTCGGAAGTCCAGATATTATTAACAAAAGAAAGAGCTCTATCTGTTTCTGCATTTGTACCTGGCAAACACAACGAATATTCTACCAATTTTAAAACGTTATTAAAAGGAACGTGTTCAATGCTGAAACATTTCTACCCATCTCATATCTGTTGTAACATTATTTTAAGTCCAATAATTTATTTTCGTTTCAGTTACAAATTGTATAATATAACTAATTGTTGAAATAATTAATATAATAAAGCTGATGTTCGAATCGCATCAGAATTTCTAACTATTTTTTTTCCACGTTAAAGCAAAACAGTAAAATAGCAAATGCATTTAATTTCAAATATTAAACTGTCAAAGATGTTGTTAAATGAATTGACAATCGGGGTTTTGTCAGAATTTTATTTGTCGATTCTTATATTAATATATCGATTTCCTAAAACTACCCGGTCAACAAAACTAGAAACTTTTATAAAAATAGATTTTTTAAAGATTTTGAGTTTTGATTATTGTTTGGAAATAATAATTGAAAATCGATATATTAATAAATCGCATTAAATCGTAATATTAGTGAAACGAATTAAATGTGGTACAGTTTACAATGTGGGACGTATGTTCAAAATGTTGTACTGTACCACACAATGTGGTACGTATGGTCACCGTATTTTACGAACAACTTGTAGGGAATGCTGATTTTGAACATTAATGTTATGATGATCTCTGCGTCTAGTTGTTGCAGTGTGACGATTATCATAGTATATATTATGTATGTGTAGAATAAGTTTTACTTGTATCATATCTTTAATTAATAGTAGATTATTTGCGCTGTGAATATAATGTGTTTTAACCCTTTCTGATAACTGATTTAGATTTTTAAGCTTGTGTTTTGTATTAATTGTATATCTTGTATGTTTTGGTTTGTTGCTGTTCCCCACAAATTTATACCATATGCTAAGTGACCATGAAAAAGGGCAAAATAGGTTTGCTTTTTTCACAGAATTGAAAATTGCATATGATATTTTTTTTAAATACCCAAGCAATTGACGTAGGTTTTGTAGCTAAATACGATGTATGCACTTTCCATTTGAATTTGGAATCTATGTAAAAACTTAGATATTTTTATTTTTCAATTTTTTCTTTTCTGAGTTACTTGTGATACTCCCAATATGTACTGCATACGATTACTTAGGCCTTACTATTAACGCCAATAATTGTAGTATTTTAATAAGTATTGTAGGATCAACAGAATGAATCCATTAGATAAATCCATGAAGACTAGCGCTACTTAATTTTTTTTCTTATCTTTTAGGCTTTGTACAAAGGTAACCATGTCTACCAGTGTCATTTTTATGTTAAATTTTTTTTCTAAAACCATACTGCGTTTTGGTTAATAAGTTATTACTTTGTAAAATTTGCATATTTGTGAATTAACAACTTTTTCGATAATTTTTGCTAATGCTGTTCCTATGCAAATTGAGCGGTAGTTATTCGAATCCTGTTTATCACACCTCCTCTCTGAGAGAGATTTATTTACTATGAAAAAATATATATTTTGGCCTTGAAAAATGCAACATTTTTCAGTTTTGCCTTCAAATTGTACAGCCCTCTTTATACCCGCATATATAAGGCAAAAGGGTATACTAAATTGGCCATTACGTTTGTTACGCAGAGAAGGAGGGGAGCTAGATATAGACTCAAAGGTATGGATCGGATCAGAATCGAAAAATAAATTGATTTTGCTATGTATGTCTTTCCCCACGAAAGACTCAAGAAAATTAAGGAGCTAGAATTTTGAAATTTTCATAAATTCGATTTTATGTAATAGTCGTCATCGCTAATTTTATTTCTAAAGTTTGGAAATTTGGTTGGTCTACTGCAGTGGGTTCGAGTACCTGCTATAGAACTTCTTCTTTTATATGAGTATTACTCTATACCTAATGAAATTGGGTGTCTGAATTTTTGTCAAAAATACATTAGTTATAGAGAGAAAGTTTGTACAAAATTTGGTCGGTCTACTGCAGTTGGTTCGAGTGGTTGCCATACAACTTCATATTTTACATGAATGTTATTCTATACCTAGCAATGTATATATGTAGTAGATATCTGAAGTTTTTTCGATATTAATTAACTTTGATTTCTAACGTTTGAATAAAAAAAATGTTGGATGATATAATGTCAAAATTACGGTCATACGGGTAGCCCTGAGTTGACACTATTACACGTTTTACACTGGTTTTCTCTTTTATTTTTCTTGCATAATGTGGTTTGTATTCATAATGTGGTTTCTTCTTGCATAATGTGGTTTGTATTGTAAATTCTCTCGAGCCCTCTCTCCTTGGTCTAATGTGGCACCTTTGCGAAGTTGTTTTCTATTTTGGCAAAAAAAGCATTGACACCAAATCGGTTAAGATTTTGATGAATTATTAGAACGTTACATTCCCAAAAATCCTGGAAGCTCCATAATGCTAGAATCAATTTATGAAAGCTGCTCTTCATAGGTACTTACCAATAGTTTATATACCAAATTTGAGCTCATTCCACGATGTCAAAAACGAGATGTATGGGAGGTTCTCAATCCCGTGGCCCGATTTAGACCATCTAGGAACTTAACCTTACTTTTAGCAATAAAGCATTTATACCAAATTTCATCAAAATCGGTTGAAATTTACGCGATTATTGGGTTAACCGACACCCACACACGAACACACAAGAAAAATTTTGGATTTATGCGTTTCCGAAAAAATGGAACTTTTGTTAGGGCGGAACAAATTTTAGTTTTTCTTTTACCGACGAACTTAACCTTTTTTTCTATAGTATATATAATGAAGGAAAGCTAATAACTTAATTGATGTACATATACATTTTTTTAAAACTTAGGGCTACCTTAGTCTAAAAATAATAAATCATATACATGAGAATTCATCTAGAACAAAAAATGTTAGTCAATTTTGTTGATTTGAAATCAATATCGTATTTGGTATATTTCGTAAAAACATGACCGTATTTTTGGTATACATAGTAAAATCAAATTGAGATTATTGTATGTCAATCGTACAATTGTTTATATTTCCTTATGTGGGACGATTTCATTTTAAAAAATTTTAATTAATATTTTTATTTTTATTTTTTTTATTAGTATGTTAATCGATGTATGTAATATGTATGTACATTTGTGTATTTTGTATATATGTATTTCTTTATACAATTTGGACGATTTCTTTTTTTTTCAAGCACTAAATCGCAAGCAATTCATCGCAAGCAATTCATCGCAAGCAATTCATCGTAAGCAATTCATCGCAAGCAATTCATCGTAAGCAATTTATTATTATTTAATTATTTAACTCTGGTAGCCAGACAATCGCGCGATTGTTCTGGCTACCAGAGTTAAATAATAAAATAATAATAAATTGAGTTAAATATTGAAATAATGATAAATTATATAATAAATAATTTATTTATTACAACGTTCTAAATTATTAATATTTTTTAATAAATTATATGATAAATTATGATGTCAATAATTAAAAACTTTATTACTATTACTATTACTTTAATAAATTATCGCGGGATTGTTTCGGCTACCAGAATTAAATAATTAAATAATAATAAATTGAGTTAAATATTCAAATAATGATAAATTAAACATAACGAAATTTATTGTGTACACAAAAATAAAAAATGAAAAAACAAAAACAATATTACATTAGGTATCGGATATTCATCGCAATAAACTTCGCGATGAATATTTCCTTGCGATGAATTGCTTGCGATGAGCTTAGCTATGAATTTATTATTCCGATAAACTAGCCGGATACCTTATATTTTCAGAAAAAGATTTAATTGAAAGGTTGGCTGTATTCGTATTCGATGAAGTAGCCATTAGAAGGCTATACTATAATAGTGCACTGGATGAAATTAGTGGTTTTTCCGATTATGGTTCTGGCAGAACAAAAGACATCGTAAAATAAATACATATGTATATTTTATAATGTGTATTTACATACTTAAAGGGATTTTTTATGCCGAATGGAATATGAATTTTGAAAGCTTATTTATATACTTTTCCATTATATATTTTACCCGGCTTTTTCCCTTTTAGAATTCTAAATTTAATAATAAAACAAATTTTCAATAAGATAAACAAAAATTTTTAATTTTATTTTTTTAAATATTTTTAATTACCTATATTATAATAGTAGTTAAAAACCAAAAAATTATAAAAAAATTTTACATATTTTAAACTAACGAAAATTTAAACAAGTGATGAAAAAACCAAGGGTTTTTAAAAAAGCACATTTTCAAAATAATAGAGTGTTTCATACTGAGTATTTTATCGGAATATACTTAATGTTGAAGCTTCAATGTTAACGTTTAATTTAAGAAATATATACGTTGGTGACTAAGTTACTACTTACTTATAGAAACAGTAATTTTTTTAATTTTTAAGTCCTAATAGCCCCTCTATGGGGAAGGTTGTCCAATTTCTCAAGGATCTAATCCTCACTAGGTTCAAGGAATTAAATTGTGAATTCTACCAAAATTTGGAGTTTTATTTAGAATTTTACTATATAAGCAAAAATGGTTAAAACTGACAGTTACTCAGGTATTCAAGTTACAGGTGTTTAAAAATTGCAAAATTTCAGTTTTCGCGCCCTTATAGCTGCAAAACAGGGGACGTGATAAAAAAAATTTGTTAACCGACTTCTACTTATTTCTGAGGATCTAACTACTCCCAAAATTTTAAGACCCTAGCTTGGCCCGTTTAGAAGATATGTCTAGCCAAAAATTTTGCAAAAATTGAGTTTTGCATAATGTTAAATTTTAGTACCGTATGGCAACCCTAAACATTTGTCTTTTAAAAATTTATAAAGTCTATAAAACCAGCTAACTTTTGCCGTTTTCAGATTGAAAATACACCTAATAGAACTCTTGTTATAACAATTTGAATATAGGGCTTTTTCCAACTTTGGGGGGCTGCAGCTCCGTAACGGGTGGGGCTACAGAAAAAAATTCTTTTACGAAATTTTTTTTTTTGTAATAGCTACTCGTGGTTAAAATTTCTTTTCTCTATTTCAAAAGATGTAAAAGTTTTTGTAAACATACGGACAGACGGATTTTTTGAAAATGTGCTAAAAACATAGGTACATGTACATTAGAAGACAATTTATGGAATTATTTTCTAACAATTTGAAATATTTGGAATATGTAAATAATGCAAGTAAAAAAATATAAAGCAAAAAAAAGAAATTTCATTCTTCTTTTTCTATCAATAAAAAGAGAAGAAATATATACAAATGTACACACATCGATTGACATACAAAAAAAAAATAAAAAAAACTAAAAATTAAAATAAAAATAAACTAAAATACGTCAAGTTGATTTTACGAAATAAAAAAACTTGTCTAACTTTTTTTTTCTACGTGAATACTCTATGTATATAGTTACTTTATGGTCTAAACTAAACTAATTAACTAAAAAACATAATTATCTATCTGGAAACTCATAAATTTGGTTTTTTTTTTTATTTTTAAATTTAAAATTTAAAAAATTTGCAGGTGAACTTATTTTTAAGAAATAATTTAATTATTAAATCAACACTTTTGTTTAATTTTATATGTAATTTGTGCAAAAAATTAAAAATAAACATTTTCGATATCCATATCCAATGTAGCTATATCTGTCACCTTAACAAATATATTTATTTTAACATTTTTTTTTGCATTTCCAGGGCTGAACTCTCCTTTAAGTTTCTACTGAGAATTAAAATTTTTTCAAAACTAAATTTAAATAATATCTAATTTATTTCAATAAAATATAATTATAATAAGTAATCTAACAAAAAAACTTGATCTTAAAAAAAAATAAAAAATTTTATTTTATTTTAACTCGACGTTATCTTTAATACTATACAATTTTATAACAAATTAATAAAAATTAAATAAATATAAGTTTTGCTAATACTTAAACATATACTTTTAATAAACAAAAATTATGCTTTGTTTATTTTTTAATAATATAAAAATAATATTTTTTATTTTATTTTTTGATTATAATTTTTTTTAGTCAATTATATTTAAAAAAAAACATAATTCCTTTAAAACTTTAACATATTTTGTTTAACTAAACCTTAAAATTTTGTTTTTAAAAAAAAAGGAATAGAGTTCAAATAGATTCGGATTATTCCCCCGTTCGAAATTTTTTCAATATTAATTATAATATATTTTCAATAAAAAAAATCAATTAAAAAAAAATCTCCTCAAAACAAAAAATCCAATTGTATGAACCAATGTTTTATTCAAATATTTGATATATAAAAATATTGATAATTGAAAGCAGTGTGTAAATTTAAATAAAATTAAAACAAAATAATATAAAAATTTAATATAAAAAATTTAAAATTAATTAGATCAAATAGTTAATATAATATATGATAATAAAAAAGGAATAATTATAGAAAATTTTATTAATTCAATTAAATAAAATTTAAAAGAAAACTTAATTAAAATATAAAAGAAAGGGGAAAAAACTTATATATTTGGGCGTTGCTAAAGTTCTTGAAAATTAATTCAAAACGGCCAAATTAGCTGAAAAATTAAAAAAGACCATCAATAAAACTGGTGGCATATATGAAAAGGATATTGTGGCAACAACAACTACGGCCAGCAATAGTAGTTCAGCGGATACAATGGCTTCATCGAATCGTGGTATACAAATTGGTTCGGCATGGTTTCAACGTAAAATTAATTTGCGGCCGCAACATAGGGGTGTGCATTTGGTTACAGAAGAAATACTTAGACAAATGCCTGAATTAGGACAGTTTTCAGTTGGCCTATGTCATGTTCAAAGTAAGTTCTTTTTTGTACAATTTATAAATAATTTTATTATGTTTAGCAAATAATTAATAAAATTCCATGAAACAAAAATGCTATAAAATCATATATTATTAATTAAATTCAAAATCAAGTAAAGAAACCGTTAGTCGACCGACTTAGGAATATCCTACACCTGATTGATTCAAAATAAATTTAAAATGGATAAATCATTTTAAAACCATGAAAGCCTTTATTGGTTCTATTGAAGGACATAATTAACGAAATTAATTTTATAATACTAATAACTTCTTGTTATTAATTTATTTATTCTAATTAATTTATCTATTAAAACTTTAATCAATTTATCTAAAGAATCAAAGAATATGAAATAAATGTACATATTTATAAAATGCAATTCAATCAAATTTCACACACATGCAGCATTTTCTCTTCAGGATTATTAATTTTTGCTGTACTGCAGTTATTGTTAAATGGTTTTGTTCAAGAGATTTGCACAAATATATTCCTTTACAAAAATTATCGAATGCATTCAAATACTGTATTCTAATTCTATACATTCGTTGTAAAAGCTTTAAATATAGTGTATACTTCAACTAAAACTTAAATATATTTATTCTATTCGTTGTATTCCAAATAAGAATATTGAAAAGCTTGGCTTTCATAAATACTTTGATGTTTTAAAAATTAAATTTGAATTCTTCTAAATCTTTTAAAATCCGCTAAATATACCGAGTACATTACATATAATGTAAAAGAAGAAGAAAAAAAAGAGAACAAAATAAAGATAAAAATTGATGGTTTTTTTATCTTTATTTTGTGAAAAGTGTGCAGTGAAAAGTTACATATTACATATTGATATAGTATACAAAATATACATTAAAATTTTTTTTGTTGTGTTTGGTGTAATCGGTATATAAATATAAATACTATAAATACTCTATTTTCGTGTACACAAAATTAAACAAATGCATATTCATTCTATTCTACAATAATTTTATATTTCATTTACTCTATTCTATAATAATTTTGTAATGTATGCATTGGGTTTGAAAGCTTTCAAAACCGAATATAAAAAGTTTTACTTATTATAGAATGTTTTGAAAACGCTTTTGAATACATTTGTGCAGAGTTCTATTTTGTACCTTTGATTCATTTGTTCAATTTTAAATAATTTTTAAATTTCTTCTTTTTATTTATTTATTTATCTATAAACAGTCAAGACCTCGTACAATGTGATAAGAGAGTGAAGCATTCCTTTCCTTTTCGAGCCTGGCAGATTACACCGAGTCGAATGTCGCTCATTTTAATTTCGTTATCAATATTTATCGTGTCGGAAATATTGCGCATAAGATGCGAATTATCGATAATGAAATATTATATAATTTTAGGTTTTTGAAAATTGCTGTCAATAAATGTATATGAAATAATTTATTTTTAATGTAATTGATTAATGTGAAAGTAAGAGAAAAATTATAAAAATTATTTTATTGAAAGATATCCTAGAAAGATGGATCTCTAAAATTTTGCTTGTTGGATAAATGACCCCCCTATCCTGAGAATTTTTGTACTACGGGACAATATTTTTAGTTTTAGTATTGGTTATATTATTGATTATTTTTCTTTTTTTTCTAATTGTAGAATTACAAATATGAATAAAATTACAACTATAATTACTATAACAATTGTATTAGTATGAGTTAAATTATTTTAAATTTATCTTTTATAACTAATTTCAACAATTTCAGTAATACTTTGTGATTGTTTTAAACTTAAAGTTTCAAGTTTAAGAGTATTTTTTATATTTTCAATCGTTATATAATTAAGTATTATAATAATATTATGTTTGTATTATTTGTTTTTATTAGAAAATTTTGGATGTCGATATTAGAAATTATTGAAATAAATTATATAGTTTTTGTTTAAAAGATAATTCATATTGTTACTATTTATTAAATTTTTATTTTGAGCATTTTTTATTAATATTACACCTTAATCCAATTCCATCATTTTAAAATTTTCTTGATAGTTTGAGAACAGTTTGTATATGATTTAATAATAAAATTAGATATACAGTTTTAGGTTGTTTTTATATTCTTTTTGGGTAATATAATATGTTTTATTTTCGAATATGTTAATATCAGAATTCGGTATATTTATAATTTGTTCAAGTTTTGAATTGGCAATGCATTATCATCTTCATCTATTGTACCAAATATCTTTTTAAAAATAACCCACCAATTTTAGCTAATGCCATTTTAAGTCTATAGGGAATTAATTTCTTGAAAGTATGTTAAAATTTGTTTATTTTATCTTTAAACGTTTTCAAAGTAATTTCGTCTTCTGGGGTTTAACATTAATTTTTTTATTATCTTTTATTATATTTATTGTATAATCAATTTTATTTAATTCAATAACGTGAAGGATTTTAGTATAAGCTTCCAAAGCTTTTAATATATAACTTTCAGTATTAAGGTTGGGATCGGTAAATGTTAAAATCTTAATATGTTCTGTAATGTTCCCGTGGGGTCTTTCTATATCAGAACTATCTGTGTGACTTCTGGAAGAGGTAAAATGTAATTCTATATTTTCTGCTCTAAAAAAGTCTTTCAAATTTAAACTATTGAATTCATTGTACACAAATGTTTTTGGTTTACCAAACAGAGAGCTTCATAATCTTAAAGCTTGAATTATGGTAACGCCGCTTATATCATTTAGTTTAACTATTGATAAGTATTTTGTAAATTTATCTATATTTGTCAAAAATATATTTTTAAGTAATAGGCATGAACTATTTCATTCGGTTTAGAAGGTGTTGCAAATATATTGAAATTATATAAATTAGGTTTTCGATTATACTGCTGGATTACAAATATCGCAGTTATTTATTTATATATTTTTTCATTTTTGGAAAATCGTATTTATTTTTCATTTCATTAAAAATTTCTAAGATACCTCCATGATTGGTTTTCCATGAATTTTTTTGTAATATTTTTATATTACGTCGGTTTCGCTTTCGATTCCTTAAGCTAATTTAGAAAACCTTTAGAATACCTATATATAATTTAAAAAATTTACTTTACTATCGTCACTGATAATTCTATTAATTTTCTTTGTAATTTTGGCAATTTATTATCGTTTAATTCTGAATAAATCACAGTATTACCTTTTTTTATTGAACCTTTAAAGTAAGTTTTTTAAATAATTTTGATTTTTTTAAATCATTTTCGGATATAAAATGTTTTAATAGTTTTTATATTTAGTAATCAATTCACCTGGTTTAGTTACTGATAGGTGGATTTGATTAAAATATATATGATGATAGTTACTAATAGGTGGATTTGATGTTAACTATATTTTCTACAATTGGGATGTGGCCATCCAAATTTTCGACGCCAATGGAACAGCCCCAAAAGCAAAGTCACTTGCATCAGTAGTCAAGATAATTTTTGATTAAACCTTGAATACTTTAATATTGGATCACTAGTAATGATTTCTTTAATTTTCGAATGCTCGGAAATATTTAGGGTTGTTAATCTCAAATTTATTATCTTTCTTTAGGCAATAAGTTAGTGATTGTGCAATTTTAGCGTAGTCTTTAATAAACTTATGATAATATCCGGTAAAACGTAAAAGCTTATTTTCGAGAGTTTGGTAGTTTTAGTTTTTTTATCAGTTCAATTTTTTATTGGGTTTGGTTTCATTCCATTATCTGTAAGTAGATGTATTAAATACTCAGATTCTTTTGAAAAAAAATGGATAATTATCTAATTGTATTTTGAAATTAAATTTCCTTGACCTTTCATATATTTTATTTTCATGTTCTTATAGTGACGTACTAAAAATTAGTCACGAAAAGCGCAATTTATCATGCGTTGGAATGTTGCAGGAGTATTCTTTAATGCGAATTGTATCCTGACAAAATCCTGACGAACTCGCAATGGCCTTGGTGGGTCGAAAAAGCTGTTTTTCGTTGATGTTGTTCATCTACAAAAATTTGATGAAATACTTTAGGGAGATCAATAGTAAAAAAATATTGGGCTTTACCTAGTCCATCAAAAAGAGATTCAATATTCGGAATAGAAAATTTATCTTCAATTGTAATCTCATCCAGTTTCCTGTCAACATTTAAACAATTTATACATTTATTGATATCATCTTTTTCGCTTTCAGCACGTTTATGTTTCTGATGACATTTGACACAAATCTTATGATTTTTTCAATTGGCAGATTTATGATTAAAATTTTTGAAAAAATTTGAACCAAATCTTTTGCTAATTTAGATACTGCGAAAATTGATGATAGAGCAAAAAACTGTCCATAACTATTCAAGTCACAGTTATTTGTATCAGATTTTAAATTTTCTGGATTTTGCAGAAACATTGCAAGCGAAATCAAATCTTTTAAACGCCTTTCAGATAGTCTATTCTGCAGAGCTTCTAACAAGTTTATTGCTAATGTGCCAGGTAAATCTCGAACAGATTTGAAGAGAAACTTTATAATTCCCTCTGAAGTAACAAGATTACAATCTCTTGTACCAAGTGCTTCAACCGCCAATTGTACTGGTTTTAAGACACTTAACAATTTCTCCAACTTTGCAATCTTATTTTCGTATAATTTAACTGGGTAGTTTAGATTTATCAACGCTTTTTTAATACAGGATTTCAACAATAGATATCATTCCAACATTGGAGCAATACTGTTCCACCTAGTCTGAGAATCCAACATGAGATTGGTTTTGTTCTTAGGCAACTGAAAGACACGGGCATTCAAACTTTCCCTAATAAATGAACTTTTACAAACACCAGAATTTGAAAATCCATCCAAAGCACATAATCTAGCTACTATTTCAGCCATAGATTGTCGCGTAATATAGTTAAAGATTGTAGGTCGAATTTTAGAAATCTTAGAAGCTGCTGGACTTGCTTCCAAGTTGGCTTAATTTTCTTTACGTTTTATTGCCTTTTCAGGATGAACAGCTGAAAGATGACGAATTAACCCACTGGTGGATGATGCTTTGCATCCGATATTTGCTGAGCAGTATTTGCAAACCACATTTTCACAACTTTCATCCCTTTTGAAATGGTTCCAAACTTCCGATGTACCTACGCCTACTACGAAAACAAATATTCTATGGTTTACCGTTTTTTCATGTTTCAAAATATGAATCCACTAATCACTATGGAAATATTTGGTATTTTATCTAAAATGATAAACTTGACTAAATTATTTTTTTTTAAAAATCTAGAAATTTCCGCTAGCGCTCCCAACCAATTAAAACATTTTCATTAGCATTTATTTTTAAAAAAGCAACTATAGCGTTATATTTGGTACAATTTGTTTTTTTTGCCTCATACATTTTTATTACTTATCATATGCTCTAAATAGGATTCTGAACCTTTAATTTGTTTATTATTTATTTTTCACTATATTTGATTCCCATATGAATTAAAAATTGATGTACTAAATTATGTGAAAGCTAATAAAATTATTATTTATATATTTGTCCAAAAAATGAGGTGTACCAAACGCATTGATATTAAATACAAAACAAATATATTTTATTACAAATTAATATTGCTTAAAAATTACTTTGAATTCCAATGTTAATTATAACGTCTATGCAGATGACACTAATATCATTGCTAAAGCTAGATAAGTACAAGAACTGGAAAATATTAGTATAAGGATCTAAATGCGATATGTAATTGGCTAGATTACAATGAACTCTGCATAAACGCTAAAAAAACAAACTATTTGTTATTTAAAACGCAAAGAAAAAATAATGAAAATATTACTCGAAAATATTATTAAATATTATTAATAGAGAAACAACGATTGAAAGAGTAGATACGGTTAAATATCTTGGAATAAAAATTGATGATATTATATAGCTATTGAAAGATGTGGCGGTATTTCCCAGCATGCAGCCAAGGTTATCAATAATAATCATATACTATCAAGAATAAGGTATAATATATATAGTTGGACCCATTGCTCAAATTTCCATATTAATCAAATTGGTATTTTAATGAATTAAGCGCTTAAAATTCTTTACAAATATAATTAGAGAACCAGTACTAAGTATGTATATAAAAAAACAAATGAATTAGACATTAACCAATTAATCTATTTTGAAAGTAAATACATTTATTAAGTTATAAATAGTAATCTTAAATGAAATTTAATAAGAGAAAATCTTCATAAATATAATACAAGAAATTAAAAGAAAATTTAAATACCTAAAGCTAGAACCACAAAGAAACAAAAAAGTTTAAATTGTAGTGCTATTAAAATTTTTAATTCATTACCACTTAACATTAGGAAAAGTCGAATTTTGGAAATATTTAATAGAAAACATAAAAAATATATAAAAAACTTTAGAAATTAAAAACTGGAAATAAGTAAAATTAGAGAATTCAAAATCATTTTTGTTAAACTAAAATTAATTGTAATTGTAATTGTATAATTTATTAGATTGTAGTTTTAATTAAATAATTTCTTATACATAATTTTATATTGTAAAATTATCTGAAATTAAATCAAATAAAAAAAAAAAAAAATAATGTCACAGATAAAGACGAAGTGTCATCTTAATATTTACGATAAGGGATACTGAGCGCTCTTGTTACTATAAGTATTACAGTCATAATTATAATATATTATATGTATAATTATGTAATTGTGCACGATACTAAAATTGTATTCACTGTCTATTAAAGGTACTTGCTATTTATTTTGATACTTAAATGAATTATATCTTCTGTTATTTGGGTAGTATAATCGCGCAGTATCAAGTCCGAACAGCCTTCGCGCCATATGGAACAGTTCGCAGATATTAAAACGAACAAAATTTATGATATTCAAGTAATGCGTAATAACCACATTAACATATGGCAGTGTATCATGGTTTCTTTCTAACTTCATCAAGAACAAACTGCAAGTCTTCGTCGACAAACAACTAAGAATAATATGGCGAATATTCGGGCCTAACAGAATTAGGAATATAGACTTGTGGGAGTTAACAAATGAAGAATCAATAATTAAGCAAATTACCAGAAGGAAATGGAAGTGTATTGGACAAGTAATGATTGGGGAAAGGTAATGATTGCACAACAAAAATGGCGGTATGCTGGAACCCTTAAGGTGGATCAGAGTGGATCAGGGGGGAAAGAACAGTGCTTGATGAAAAAAATAGATGCGGGATCTCCTGAAATGAAATTGAAGAACATTCAAAGTTTTCGAAAAAAATTGTATAATATTGAAGAATTTATTGGTAGTTATGGATGTGAAGTACATGTTATCGTTTTAACAGAAATTTGGCTAAGAGAATCCGAAAACAGTTTTTTTAACTTACCTGGATTTATAGGTTATTTTTCAAATAGAGAAAATGCGTATGGGGGAGTTGCTATCTATGTGAGGGAATATTTAAGTAGTTCAATACTTTTTGAAGAAGAATATCTGAAGTCAAATTTTTTAGGAATTAAACTAGATAAAGAGAACATTAATATTTTTTCAATTCGATGGATGAATTTATGAGTAAATTAGATGACATTACTACAAATTTTAAACAATCTTTAGTTATAGGAGATTTTAATCTAAACTTATTAAACAAAAACAATAATGATATCATCAATTACTCTAAAATAAATTGCAAATATCATGAATGATTTCTTTATTAATATTACTACTGTAATAGATATTTCAGAAGACCCAATTGATCGTGTATATTTCAGTTAACCCCAACAAATAATGAGGAAATCAAAAATGTGATAGATATGCTGAGACCTCCACCTGCTACCGGATATGATTGTATTTTGACAAAGTTTATCAAAAAATTTGTCAATTATTTAACTCCGGTGTTAGTCAAATTTATTAATAGAATGTTTCAAACTTGTGTCTTCCCAACCTCACTGAAAAATGCTATTGTAGCACCAATTTTGAAAAGTGGAAACCATATAGACCGAAATAACTATCGACTTATATCCATACTTAGGGCTTTTTCAAAAATTTTTGGAACTATAATTAAGGCACGGTTAGATCAATTTATAATAAATAACAACATATTAAATGCAGAACAATATGGATTTAAAAAAAAATGCAATACAACTTCGGCCTGTTTAAGTCTCACAGATTTCATTTGTAGAGAAATGGACAACAAAAAGAATGTTTGTCGTGTATTTCTCGATATGAAAAAAGTTTTTGATTGTGTTGATCATGACATTCTTCTGTTAAAGCTCTCTAACATGCAATACAACTCTAGTCACATAGCTTTCTTTAAATCTTATCTCAAGAATAGGATACAAAAAGTGCGTATGGGGGACGTTGTAAGCAGTTCCAAGTTAATAAGTAAAGGAGAGGTCAGGGGTCAATTTTGGGTCCTACACTATTCAAAATATATATTGATGACATATCTCGCTTAAACTTTAGAGAAGCCATACAACTATATGCAGATGACGCTGTATTAAGATACGCCGAAACCAGTGAGGAAGAGATGAAAAATGCTATTTATTATGATCTTAATATCATAGATGAGTGGTTCATTAAAAATCGGCTTGCCCTAAATATAAAAAAAACTAAAGTTATGCTATTTCAAAACAAAAAATTTAGTAATTCAAATTTTTATTTCATCACATTAATTTTATAATCAAAAAAATCTCTCCATATATTTTTATTTTAAAACGTTTACACAAATTTTTAAATAAAGAAAGCATGTATCAAATTTATTACTCATATATAAAGTCTCACTTTATAAATTTGACTTTTATTTGGAGCGGAGCATCGCAAACTTATATAAATTAATTAGATATACTTACCAAAGGCATCCTACTAATTTGTTATAGGTTAACCCTTATATTAGCTTTAATAATTTATGTCAACGTGAACTGTATTTAATAGCATTTAAAATAATTTTTAATGAAATCAAACATAATTTTATCCTGAATAGAAATTTCGATATACATAATAGAAACACTCGAAATCATTCTAATTTTTATCTTGCTTTATTCAGAATCGAAAAACAAAAAAAAAATTATTTATATATTAGCGTAAAAAAGTATAATGAATTACCACCTGAATTAAAACTTATTGACAAATTACATATATTTAAAAAGAAAATAATTGAGCATATTTTGCTCTCATAATTAGAGTAGAGCTATGACATTAAAGAAGTTTCTTTCACAGTATTGCATTAAAATAGGTAAATTTATTTAATTTTATGTACATATATATAATGGATTTTTATATGTAGGTAGTTAAAATAAAAGTTGAAATTTAAATGTAATATTTAAAATTAAAATTATTAATTATAAACGTTAAAATTAAATACAAATTTAAAATATTATAAGACCAACAGCTTAGGCTAGGTCGTAATTGAATCTTACTAGTTTATATAAACAGTGTGTAATCTAATTTAGTTAAATAATAAGTAAATTAATACAATGGAATAATATTACTATAAAGAAAAAAAAAAAGAAAAAGCTAAAAACAAAGTAGAATAGAGACTTCAAGTTGAAGCTCTATGACCCCTAGTGAAGTAACAGGAAAAACAATGAAATCAATTCATTAATGTTTTTATTTTACATTAAAACGAGGAAGAGTGTAGTAGAGTAGACTGTGTCAACTCTGGGATACCCGTATGACCGTTATATAAACATTATATGATTATTATTATAAACATTAATTACTTTTGGCAAAATTTCAAACATACCAGCTTTATTAGGTGTAGTGTAATGCTCATATAAAAGAAGGAGTTGTATGGCAGCTACTCGAACCCTCTGCAGTAGACCAACCAAATTTGGCAGTAACTTTGGCCATTACACTAAACTATTTTTGGCAAAATTTCAGACACCCAGCTTTAATAGGTATAGAGTAAGGCTCATATAAAACAGGAAGTTGTATGGCAGCTACTCGAACCCTTTGCAGTAGACCAACCAAATTTTGCAGTAACTTTGGCCATTACACTAAACTATTTTTGGCAAAATTTCAGACACCCAGCTTTAATAGGGATAAAGTAATGCTCATATAAAACAGGAAGTTGTATGGCAGCTACTCGAACTCACTGCAACAGACCAACCAAATTTTGCAGAAACTTTGGCCATAAAACTAAACTACTTTTGCCAAAATTTCAGACACGTAACTGTAATAGGTACAGAGAAATACTCATATAAAAAAAGAAGTTGTATGGCAGCCACCCGAACCCATGGACCAAAATGGCTGGATTTAAATAGCGATGACGGCTATTGCAAAAAAACGAATTTGCCAAAATTTCAAGATTCTAGCTTCTTTAGATTTTGAGTTATCGTGCGGAAGGACGGACGGACGGACGGACAGACGGACGGACGGACGGACGGACGGACGGACGGACATACATAGCTAAATCGATTTTTTTTTCGATTCTGATCCGATCCATACAAGTCTATATCTACCCCCCCTCCTTCTCTGCGTTACAAACGTAATGGCAAATTTATTATACCCTTTGACTATATAGTCATTCGGGTATAAACATCAAATTAAATAAACCTTTGAGATTGTTTTTTTGGAAATAAATAAAAAAAAAAAAAAAATTAAAAATAAATATGATTCCTATTAATTTATAAATTAAATCACACCAAAATTTTGTAAATGATAAGAACTAAACTACTAAAACTTGATTAAGTATAACATAAATATATAAGTTAATTAAAAGAACAATTTTAGAAATTATTTAAAATTGAAATAATTAATCAAAGATACTAAATCATTCAACAATAACTGCAGGTCAACAAAAATTGATAATCCTGAAGAGAAGTAATTGCTGCATGTGTGTAAAATTTGATTGGATTGTACATTCTAAATTTGTAATTTCTCTTGTTTTGTAATATTTTTAAATAGATAAATTTATTGGAAAAAGTTTTTAGTATTATAAAATTAATTTCATTATTTATGTCTTACAATCAAACAAATAAAAGCTTTTATGGTTTTAAAATGAGTAATGGATTTTTAATTTAATTTGAACCAATTAGGTGTATGGTACTAATTAGTCGGTTGCATTCTTTCTTTACTTGTTTTATATTTTTTTTATATATATGGTGATCGAATACTTCCGCGAATATGAAGTTGAGTTGTTTTGAAAAATTCTTCAGTCGGATTTTTCAAATTAATGATTTCCGAATCATTTTAATTTTCAATAAATAAATTGCTTCGAATCAAGTAATAACATATTCGTATCATCAGATTTTTTTAAAAAGAAATTAGTACATTGATCAGGTAGAAATTTTTTTTCATTAATTAAAAGATATCATAACAACAAATGTACATATCTGTTTTCTGCATCTTCTGTTTTTTAAATTTTTGTGATTGATTTTCTACTTAATAATTATTTTAAAACTATTTCGGTTTGATCATCATCAGTTTAATTAAAATGATGAAATATCAAAATGATTAATAATAAAAATTAGTTCTGTCTATAAAAATAATATTGCTATTTTATTACTAAGTTTCGGTACCGAAGGATTATTGCTACAGAAATTTCTCTATCTAATCAAAGAAAATTTTAGTAATACATCCTGATTTAAACGAGATAGAAGATATATGAACACTCCCTAGAAGGAGAAAATATCAGAACTTAATTCCGTAATCAGTAATGCCATGACATTTTTGCAGACGCGTGATTGGCCTTATTGTTTGAAAATAATTCTAACAGAATTATTCATTCATAACATTGAAAATAAGGTTGTTTTGCTACAATGCTAAACAATTTGGAATCATCATATTGCATAATTTTTTAGTTTGAGAGTCAAATAATTTATTAATTTTATGACGTAAGATTTCCTAAAAACAAAAATTTTTGTTGAAACGAGAGTTTTAATAGCAGCAGCAAGAGAATTATTATAAATTTGAGCAGCTAACCGTGTAATCATTTTTTCAAGATTGGTTTTAAAAATATGTTTTATAGTACGTTTAGAAACTTAATCGTCATCGGTATTAATATCCTATTAAGAAGTGGGTATCGAAAAGATTTAATTAAATGCACTGGATCGAAGAGAGGAAACATTTTTTTTTTCACTTCTTGGGCATTATAGGAAAAAATGTGTTTTTTTTATTGAGACATCTTACATTTTAAAACATTTCCTATTAATAACCCCCTCATAACATATTACTGCCCTGACATTAATAGCTAAATTGTAATCTACTTCGAAATTATGATTTCAAATATATTTAAGAATTGCACTTTTTAGCTCCTTTTCATAATAATCCTCTTAGTAAAAACACACATACGTATTTTGCAACAATTTTTGTTCTTTCAAAACTATTACCGAAAAAATCAATAATTTCATCCAGTGCACTATGTAGTTAAGATCTCTTCTAAGAGCAATTTCATCGAAAACTAACACAACTTCTTTTTTAAGTTATTTTTAATTAAAAATAAATTCTTACTTCGTTAATATTTTTATCGTTTAAACCTAAACTTAAATATTTTACAGGAATGCTCCATCTATAAACCGATCGAAATAATATGTAATTATTTTAGATATATCAAATGCAAAAATTTTGCGAACTGAAATGTATATTTAATGCTACCTTTTTTTCATCATCTGACCAAATTTTCTTATTTTATAAATTCATTTTTAAAAAAGTTTTGATTTTTAAAACTTATCTGTAATCTAAATCTGACCTTATTCTTTAAATGTTCTAATATTTACAAACATGTCCAAACATAAAAAAAAATTAGAAATATAAAATATATAAATATGTGTGTAATAAAATAACTATACTACACTAAATAAATTCTAATAAGAACCGTTAATTTGGTAAAATTAACTAAAATTTTCCCCGAATATTACCATTCTCATTTCTGTGAAAACTAATTTAACGTTGTTTGAAAGCTTATCAACAAAGACTATACATATATGTATCTGTATTTATAGTATTTACTATCAATCAAGATTTTTTATGTTCAAAGTTTTCTTCTTTTCATAGTTTTTAAGATATGTATTTTAAAAATAACAAGATTAATGGTATACTTATGTGTTGATTTTTAAGACCGAAAATTATGAACCTAATTTATATTTTAAATTATGATTAATATTTTTTTTATTTATAACATGGTTAAACAAAAAAGGTTAGATTTTTTTTTTCACTATTAAATTCATATAACATAAAAACAAAAATTAATTTGCTAGTACAATATTAAAAATTATTTTTTTTTTGGGATCTTGGCTTAAAGCTATCCGATCTTATAATTTACTTGTATTCAGTAATCTGTTGTTGTGATTTTATCAAGGGCTTAAAATTTGAATCAATTCAATATTAATAAACTTTAGTTAAAACTAACTTAAATAGGAGAAAAATCAAAAAAAAAAAAATTGCAAGATTTTGAAATGTTCATTTTTACATACATTTTATTTCCTTTTCTCATTTTATTTTCCTGGTTAAATTTTTTTGTTAAAATTAATGTTTTTCTAACTTGCATTAATTTGTTAAGATAAACTGCTGTATTTCTCTCTTAAATTGACATATACTTGTTAATTCTTTTATATTATAAGGTAACTCATTAAACATTTTTAAAAATCTATGTAGGCAATTATTTTTCTGGTTATTTGTTCTAAATAGTGTTAGATAAAAATTTTCGTTTTATTATTTAGATATTTTCGTTTTATTCCGTGTGTTATAACTTATAAGTGTAAATATCCAACATTCTATTTAAAATAAAATTATGTTTTTTAGGTTATTTGTTATTTTGAAAGCTGTTATATACATTGGTTTTCTAGAAATATTTTCTAAGCTTAAGTATTGTTCTGAATATATGACACAGTAGGTGGGTAGATAGAAATTAATAAACTTAATAGCTTTTTTGTGTATTATATTTAATTTATTGATCACCGACCGGTCACTTCTATTCCAAATAAGATTGAGGTAAGTAAAATTCGTTATTATGTATGAATTGAAGATAATAGTTGGAGAATAAACACACATGGAGTATTTTTTTTTATTAAATAATCAATCCCCAGATAGTTGAATTTTTTTACTTTCTTTAATGGAATATTATCAAAAATAAACGAATGACTTATATCATTTTTACTTCCAAATATGTAGTAAAATTTTGGTTTTTTATTTATTCAAGAGTAGAAGATTATTTTTTAGCCATTTTTCTATAATTTTTAAATCATTTTGAACAGCGATTCTCATGTCTTCCTCAGTTTTTTCAGAATATTTTAAAACTGCATCATCCGTACAGTTGTATATTCTTTTTTAAATTTAGATAGCGTTTAAAAAGATCCGGTCCCAAAATCGAGCCCTGGGGAACGGTTGTTTTAATAATTTTCTCAGTACTCAGTACATTTCCAATTTTAAGTTTTTTCGACCGATTAGTTAAATAAGACTCAATAAAGGATATTTGATTGTTGTTGAAATTCATGTAGTTTTCTCAATATCACACCGTGGTCCACACAACCAAATGCCTTCTGCAAGTCTAAAAACACACATGCCACATACATGCTCATGATGCAATATATTATTGGTTCTAATAAAATAACCTAACCTATTCTTAATTATGGTTTCAAATATTTTCAAATATTTATTATCATAGCCTGTACTAGCACAGATTTTTGCGAATTTATCACTTCAATAGCTTCTTGAGTATTAGTAGGACTTAAATCAAAACTGTTATGAATTTTTCTAGCTAATGAATCAACATTGTTATTGCTTATTGATAGAGATTGACAGAGATTTTTAATTTTTTCGTAACATTTATAAAATGAGTGTTCATACATTCATTTTGGTATTTATAATGTAATATCGCCATTTTTCAAGTCTTAATTTTTATGCTTTCATTTGGGTCTTTATTAAACATAATTTTTTTTAAATATTCCTTCCATTATTTAGGTCTCTCAAGATTTCCATCGAATAGTATTCTTTTATTGCCCTTCGTATTAAAGTCGCTACCTTTTTTCTATATTTAAAATATAAATCTAGAATTCTTGAATTATCTATATATCTTTTGTAGTAGGGAATATCTTTGTTGGCTTCGAAATTATACTCGTTCGGCCTGAAATCGATCTAAAGCTTCTAGAATCCGAACACATTGTTCGAACTCGACCAAAACCAATTCCCATGGTACTTTCATTACTAGTAACCTAGAGTTTAAATTTCTCCAAAATAGCGGCATTATTTTTTCAGTTATGGTGTTTTTAAGATATATGTTTGTTAGTCCTTGAACTTTTCAAAGGTTCCAGAACCCGAAACCATGGTACGATTTCGCCTATATGCAGTCCCCGTCATACTTTCAATACTAGTTAACCTTTGTACACAATTGGAACGTGCTATTTTAATTTTAAGTTACTATTTTTATTAATCTCGATGATAAGCTTTTAAACCTTGGGGGGTCTAAGAGAGATACTGAACCACCACTCCAATTGATCCAAAATTAGGGGAAGCGCAGGAATTAGTAAAGAACACCCATGTGCCAAATTTTAAGCTTCTGCATTTGTTTGAAATTACTATTTTTATTAATTTCGAAAATATGCTTTAAGGTCTTCGGAACTGAGTGGCTGGTCCCCGACTCAACTATTCGAATGGGGCCCGAATCAAGGACATTAAGGAAATAGGAAGGGACAGCCTGATACCAAATTTGGAGGTTCTATCTTCATCGGTTTCGGAATTATGCTCGTTTGGCCTAAATTCGATCAAAAAGTTCAAGGTTCCGAACTTGTGGTCTAATCCCGACCGTAGTTTCATTACTAGTGACCTACAGCACAAATTTGATGAAGATAGCGTCATTAGTTTTTTTATCATGATTTTTTTATATATGTTCGTTAGCCCTTGGATCGATTAAAAGGTCCAGAATCCGAACCCATGGGCCGATTTTGCCCATATGCAATCCCCGCCATACTTTCAATCCTAGTAACCTACAGTTAAAATTTCATCAAAGTAGCTCCATTATTTTTTAAGTTTTCGTGCCTATGGACGGGCGGACGGACGGACATGGCTATATCGACTCAGGAGGTCATACTGATCACAAATATATATACTTTTCCATATCTAGCTCGCTTCCTTTAGATGGTTACAAACACCATACCAAAGTTAATATACCCTTTTACCTATTCTATAGGTGTAGGGTATAATAAACTAATTAAAATGAACAAAATAAATGCAGTGTCGTACTCTGTTCTATCACAGATTTCAGAATAGAAATCATTTCATGGGGTTTGCATTAATGCTCCTAGGTGTTTAAAGGAGTTGGTTGGCATTCGTGAAGTGCTTGATTTCATGAAGGACGATTTAAATCACATGAACTTATCCTTTAATTTTTCCTGAACAAAAAATACCCATTCATGAACAGAAGGAAATTCAGTGCAGTTACTTAAAAAACAGTTGGATAAGTTAAATAAACCACCCATAGTTTATAAACATGTATCTATCCAAACTGACAATGTCATAGCTACCACAACGGCAAAGAGTAAAATAAATAGGACAAAACGTGGAGTTAAGGCTTAAATAACCCCAAAAGTTACAACAAAGTCTTCGTTTACTCTTTGCATTTCAAGGCTAAATTATAAAACACCAATAAAAATAAAAGTAATAAAAATAAAAATACTGTAAGTAATGGAAACACTAATAATATTTCCAGTAACAAAAGTAATAAAATTAGTAAAAAGAAACATAGTAATAATAATAGTAAAAATAAATATAAAACCAATAATAATATTAATAGTAATAATAATATAAACAACAATAATAATAATATTGATAATAGTAATAATAATAATGACAATAATAAAAATAATAATGTTAAAAATAATAGTTCTGATAATAGTAATAAAAATTCTAACAATAGTAATGCTAATACTAGCATTAATGTAAATTCTGTAACTGTTCATTCTAATAATAGCGAAACTGTTACCAATACAATAAATACTACTCCACAGACACAAATAAATCAAAACACTAATTTAGATACTAACACTGCTTCAAATATAAATAGCAAGAATGACACAACAATCTCTTGCGAACAATGATTATACAGTCGCCATTTCTAGGCTAAGAGATGATAAATTTTATAACATGGTCAGATTATATTTGTCATACCTGTCTTTAATGAATATAATAAAGAATTGGAAGGTAAAACCAGAGCAAGTATAAAAGTTTTAGTTAATAACGAAGGTTTACCAACCGAATACAAAGGATTATATAAATTATATATTAAATTTCATGAAAATAAAGGTATAACTTCCAAAGATGTTTCTGACAACTCAAAGCATACAGTCATTGTAGTAGTAATTATTACAATCACTTACAGGTTTCAAATGATAATTTTAATAAATTTTTTTATGTCAAAAAATAATTTACAAAAGACCTCTACATCTTTGATCCTTCAATTTTGATAAATTTATCATTATATTATCATAATGTTAGAGGTCTTAGAACAAAAACAAAACAAGTCCTACTTAACTCAATAAATTTAAATTTTGACGTATTTGCTTTAAATGAAACTTGGCTTAATTCTCCTATTAACAATCTTGAGATTTGATAGCTTATACTCTGTTTTTAAAATGACATATACTCTGAACCTAATATGTCTAATTGTAACATTCCTAAAGGGGAAGGAGTATTGATAGCCATTAAAAACTCTTTAACGCGGTCTGTCTTGAAATAATAGGTGTAAATTAGGATTCATTAGCAATTTAGAAATTCATATAGCAATTCTTCTTTTACACCTAATGAAAATTATTTCTCCCATATGAACACTTATAAAAAAACTTCTCTTACTGTCATTAATATTAATGAACAAATAGTTTCCAGCTATTTAAATAAGCTGGGCAATAATACCTTTCCAGGACCTATGGTATACCGGAAATAATTTTGAGCAAGTGTTCTAACATTCTCACAACGCCTTTAATACTACTATTCAAAAATTCATTAAATTCTGGATATTTTCCTCCTTTTTGAAAAATATCCTACATCAGGTCAA
The DNA here is from genome assembly GCA_963082915.1 of Dolichopus griseipennis. Classification (NCBI taxonomy): domain Eukaryota; kingdom Metazoa; phylum Arthropoda; class Insecta; order Diptera; family Dolichopodidae; genus Dolichopus; species Dolichopus griseipennis. The sequence continues at coordinate 48,941,839 of OY720444.1, read as the reverse complement.
TTCATAAAAAGAATGCTAAAAATAAAATTACTAACTATCGCCCAATAGCCAAACTATTTTCAATTCCTAAATTATTTGAATTAATTATAATGGATTCAATTTTCAGTCACTGTAGAAATCTTCTAATTGATAACCAACATGGTTTTGTAAAAGAAAAATCTACTGTGACTATTTTAGTTGAAACCACATCTCTTCTCCTAATTAACATGGAAAAAGGATTTCAAACAGAATTTGTTTATATTGATTTTAGTAAAGCATTTAATCTATTGCCACGGAATATTATAATACTAATTTCAGAAAACATAGCTTTCCACAATTCTTCGAATTCGAATACATTCTTATTTATGTGATCGCTCCTATAATGTTATTTTTAAAACTGTAATTTCAGAACCTTTTGTGGCAAATTGGGGAGTTCCACAAGGAAGCCACCTTATTCCTTCACTTTTTATCTTATCTGTAAATGATGTTATTTCTATCGTTTCTAATTGCGAGCTTAGAGCTCTGATTATATGAAACTTTTTAAAAAGATTACATCTTACAATGACGCCATTGTAAAGCAAAATGATCTTCAAAACAATTGGTAAGTAATAACTGTGTACAACTCGATGTAAATCAATGCGCATTGATATCTAACACACGCCGATATAGTTCTATTTGTTTCAATTATAACTTAAATGATAATAGTTTTTCTTTTTTAAGGAACTTAATTAAGGACCTAGGAGTGTATTTTGATTCCCAAATTAGCTTTAAAACTCATAACAATATTATAAATAAAGCTAATTCGTTGTAGGGATTTTTTAAACGTTCTGCAAAGGAATTTTCAGATCCTTATGTTCTTAAATCATTGTACACTTGTCTTGTAAGACCGAATCTGAAAAATGCTAGTCAAGTTTGGTATCCGTTTTATATGGTACATTACATATATAGGATTGAGGCACAAAAAATTTTTCTTAGATTTGCCTTACGCCACTTGCCATGGTCGAATCCCATTATCCACCATATGAACAAAGGCTAAAATTAATTAATTTGTGTACTTTAAATTTTCGACCAGAGGTTTCTGATATCATTTTTATTACAGAAATTGTCAAGGGTAACGTAAAATCTACTTTAATTTCTAGTAAAATTATTATCAAACATCTTCAACGCCTTCGCTCTTGCAATTTATTTAAAACAAATAATCAAAAGACTAATTATAGCAAATTTGAGCCTATTAATTGAATGCTTATTATAGGTAACAAACGTAAACATAATATTGACTTTGAACTTTCAAAACATTCCCAAAAACAAAAATTTATACAATCACTATTATTAGGATTATTTTTGTTTTTCTTGTAGTACTGTAAGGTTCATAATTTTTAATTTAATTAAAAATTATGAACCTTACAGTACTACAAGAAAAATTATAATTTTATTATATTTTTCATTTTCATTTTAATTATAATTTTATTTTTAATCTTTTATATTTAGTTAAATATGTAAATTTTTTAATATTGATTTTAATTGTATAATTTTGATTGTTACTTGTATGTTTTTTGGAAATTGTTTGTGTTAGGCAGTAGATATTTGTTTTATTTTTTTTTTTTTATTTTACGTGGATTGATGGGAATCTTCGAAAGATACAAACTGTCCTGTAGTAGAAATGTATGCCGGATTCTTACCGAGCTATACCACACCCTTCCCTTATTAAAACTAGTCGAACTGCCTAACATAGCTTTATTTTTTCATTAATTTTTTGCTATCTCTGGTTTGAGTATAGGTTTTGTGTACTTTCCCTTAGGAAATCTGTACTTTATAATATATTATCTAAAAGTCTTTTTTTTAAGCCTTCCTGTAATAATCTGATTATTTATTAACTGAGCAGCTTCAATATTTATATGCCATTCTAGACGAGCTTTATGCTTTATGGCATATCTACTTATTTCATCTATAACTTTGGGAATTTGTAAATCTATGAATGTCACTATTACGTACATACCAGGGCGCACTTTATTCTGAAAGGTTTGTATTTTTTTTTAATATTCGTTTGCTTGGCACAACCTCAAAGTTGAATGCCATATAACCATGTAGGTTTAATTACTTGGTTGTAAATTAACTCTTTATTATATATTGTTAATTTAGACTTACGCCCTTGGAGCCAGTAATTTTCTCTGTATTTATTTTCAAGTTCTAGTTTTTT